>CAHIKZ030001594.1:435000-460613 GCA_903632075.3 Acanthosepion pharaonis
GGGTGATGTCTTTCTTCTCTATATTTTATCAAAGTCTGGTCATCTTTGTTTCTTTATGTATAAATATGTAACCTAAGTTAATTATTGATTTATAATTCTTCATCTTTTTAAATGTCTTTTTGTTAGGAGGTACTCAATTATTTTCTCAAGTAGGAACTTCCAAATAATTTATTGATTTTTCCTTTACAGAGTTACTGATCATTTATTAATGTCCACCATTATATTCAGTAATGGTATAATCAAGTGGGTGCTGAAAAGTTCTTAGCCTGACAAAAAAACCCTTTCAAAAAAAGAGAAAAAAATCTGTCATTTGATCAGATTCTAGAATGTCAGTCCAATCATTTTCCAGCACCTCGTCATAGAATTTGTTTATTAAACTGTATTAATATATTTAAAAGAATATCAACTGGATATCATGATTCTCAACTATATCTGTTTTTTCTCTTAAAATGCTCTACACAGGCTTTTATAAATGTCTTTGTATCAACACTGTGATAGTCAAATGTTTTATTAATTAAAATTAGTCAATTCTGTTTACAGAAAAAATAAAAATTTGTATCTACCTATTAGATTATGGATATTTATCTTGTTGAAATACCCAAATTTGATTCCCTACCACAAAGATATCTCAACTTTTAATTATTACTTTTGGAAAATAAAAAAAAGACAATATTTTACATCATCTATCTTTTTACTGATAAATCTCTCGATGATAATTTATTGTAGCAAAACAAAAAAACAACTTGCTTCATTTTTATTACAAATAATGTTCTTTGGCAGTGACATGTTCCACTCACTGCACACCTGTGATGACATCCAAGGTCAGTTATATGCGTATATACTAGCTATGTTCACAGGTTTGTCTCTTTGGCCATGACTGAATTCAACAAAGAATGGCAAATGCTTTTCAAGACACTGGTTGGGAAATAGCAGCAATATGATTTCTCACTAAACCACCAATGTTTTCCTTCAGCTTCAAAGAGGTGGACTGCTTTCTTATTAACTTCCAGCCATGGAAAGAGGACCCTTACATTCACTGACCATCTAGGCAGCTGCTGGTCCCTTACTGCTCACTGCTCTCTTCCTTACTGACTACTCCTGACTTGACCACTCATTATATGGACACCAGCTGGGGTCCCACCACCCCTATTCATCCACTTGTTCCAAAAAAGAGGACCACCCAAAAGCTGGATGGATGGTCAGTTTTTCAAAGGACTCTACTTTTATAATTATCTAAAGTCACTAACAAAATTTTATGTTTGCCACTTCTAAGGTTGGCTGGAGACAAGAATCCTGAAAACTCTGGTCATAAATTGACTTAAAAGACTGACTGGAGATGTGATTCCTAAGGAACTCTGATAATCAAATTGGTTTAAAGGGAAAAGGAATCTATCATAAGTATGTGTGAAAAATCATATTACACTGGTTACATTTATGTTTGTAGTTTGATTTAAAGACTATAAACATAAGAGAAGCACATCTGGATTTGGTGAATGCAAGTATCATCCAACCAGTTGAGCGCTAACACTTTTGAACCTTACCTACTAGGCATCATTATTATTGTCAGACATTTTAACAATACAAAATTAGAAAATGTAAAATTAGCAAATGCTGATCACATTCAGAAAGAAAACAAAGAGCTCCTTGACAAAGTAGTAAAGAAAAACAAGAAGGAAGGACTAACTATTAACTGTAAAGAGAAAGAATGCATCGTTGTCAGCAAAAGAGATAGCACAAAAGTATGAGAATGTATTGGGGACATCAAAACATAGAGTAATTTAACTATTTGTATGGTGTAGAAACACTGTGAAAAGTGTAACACACATCTGAAGGCATTTTGGAATAGTGAAAGATGTCTTCCAGAAACTAAACAATGTATTAAAAGATAGGAAAATTTTGTTAGAAACGAAGAAGAATGAACTGTTATATAATTTATTTCTCATATAACTGAACTTTGGACCATTTTCTTATCGATGTAGAGTTGAAGCAACAGAAATGGTTCTATCAATGAATATTGAGAGTACCATGGACAAAACATGTGAGCAATGAGAAAGTTTTAAAGAAAACCGGTACTATAAGGAAACTCACAATTGCAATCAGAAAGAGATAAAATTTCTGAGACATAATGAGAAAAGAGGTCCTAAGAGATTTTAACTCTCACTGAACATTAATGGACAGTGGGGAGAGATGGTGAATAACCTACTTAACAAGTTTGAGTCATGGCAAAACAATGACAAAGAGGGATAGTAAAAGGTCAAAAGTTACTTAGAGCAACAAAACAGGAAGTTGTGAAAAGCCATGATCACCCATGTCCTGATAATTGCTATATCAGTTAAGAACAATATTTTAAACCAAGCCTTCATTTATACAGCATGTAAAGATTATTTATCTAATGTAAAATAATTGTAGAAAAAAATTTGAAATAGTTTGTTGCTTAATTAAGCACAGTATGTAAAACTCAAAATTTGTTTATTTGTTAACAGGAATAAGAATTTTAAAAAAGTAATATGGTCACTCCTGTACAGGTTAAGATATTGGCTATAATTTAAACTAAAGTTGAAATTGTATCTCTCAACTGTAAATAGTATAAAGTTGAAATTATTTTTTCTTGCTATTTTCAAGTCAATCATTAACACAAATAGTTAATTCTATTAATTAGGGGTATCACTAAATGGGAGTCTTCTGTGTTTTCGTTTCCACTAACAAGTTTTTAGTTATTTTTGTATAATTAATATACCACGTAAAGAGTAAGTCTGTCAAATAATTAACCAAAATAGTTCTTTATAAGATGCTGATTAAATGTAGGATTCACTCCAACCATTAGCTGTGAGCCCAATTTTACTTTTAAGCAGCCTTGTACAAAGTGGATAAAATTCAACAAACTATTTCCAATCAGGTTGAGAATTCATTTAATTTACTTCTCCATATTAATTGCATACACCTTGTACTAATTAATTTCTCTATGATTTGAATAAGCTATTTGTCAGTTTTTTTAGTTGAATCATAACCTGGCATATCAAACAAAAATGGTATTTATGGTCAAGTTTGTCTTTCCTTACATTTTCATTTGCTTTAACCATAACAATTCATGAATAGCAAGTAGTTTTATGAAAAACTACTTAGAAAGAATGATGAAAAATAACTTATAAACACAAATTATCACTATTCATCCAAAATAAATGTATTGCTATGACAGAACCATTTGTTTAGAAAAACAATAATTCTTCAAGATTGGGAAATACAGATTAATTCAGTTTCACTGATTTTAATTACTGCACTTTGAAAATCTGTAAGAGCAATTGTTTCATGTCAAAAGTATAGCCTTGTGCCTTTCTTAGCTAAGTTTAGTATTAGGTTTATTTAAAAAAAAATTCTCAATATCCTATTTTGCACAGTGCTAGGGAAATCTGAGAAGTGTCTTTGAGGTTTTACTCAGCTCATTGTTTGTACAATCAATTAATTCTTACAAGCAATGAAAATTGGTTCAACATGAACTTATGAAGATAAACATCAGCCTTTGTTTAAGCATTTGTCTTTCTTTTATTGCTTAATGCAGAAATTTGAATAAGGCAGCCACTGGCAATGAAAAGAAGGCATTTATAAAAATCCATGACAAAAAAAATTAAAATTTGAATTCTCATATATATATATATATATATATATATATATATATATAGCACTGACATGAAACTCCAAGTTGTGGTATCAGTGAGGAATATATATATATATATATATATATATACACACAATAGGAAAACTGTAATAATAGCCAATGTGTTTCATCCAATGTGGACTTTTTTTCATTTTTGCCTTGAAAAAGTCCATGTTGGCTATTATTACAATTTTCCTGTTGTCTTTTACATTTATAAATATTGGCTTTTTCTACAGGTTAACACGAGAAATTTTTCATATATATATATAAAGGGAAAATAATTTGATGACTGAATAATGATGCTATAAGTAAAGTAAGGCTATTTTTTAAAATATTCATTTGTACTGTGATTGACGACTTTAAATTGGTTATGCAAGTAGTTGTGGTTTTTACATATTTAAATTTATGTAATGTGTTCAATATACATGGGTAAATATCAGGTGGCATAATGGGTATTGGAATAGAAACAGAGTTCTTAAACTGGTTTCAATTTCCAGTTGAGATTACCTCTGTTCACTTTGTATTAATGCTTTATATTCTCTACCATTGCCAGACATCTTGACAAAATGTCTCATCACCGGCATGTCACAGTGAGTAAATGAGGGCACGTGTATTATCTGCTAGAACTATATGCCTAAATGGTAATTGCATATTCAACCTTGACAGATCCCAAATCATGTTTAATATACAGCTATAATAGCAATTTTGTTAATTATTTTGTGAGTGAAGAATTAACGTTATTCTGTTATATAAAGTGGGACTGGTCTTGTCATCTTTGAAAAATCTGCTGAAAATAAAATTTTTCTAAAATAGGCATGGATTCTGCCACTGTGTGTTTTTTTTTTTTTTTCCCCCATTCATATTATTCTGTGATTAGTAACATGTTTAGTAACTTCATACAAATGTTCAATTTTTCAGGTTTTGGTAAACAATTGTGGAAAATATGCCAAAATTTCTCTTTAAATTTTTAATGTCATTTTTAAGTCAATCTTCATCAGAAATATTGTCATTAAATTTAGGTAAAACTAGATTGAATAGGTTACATCATTTAGATTTTTCCTTCCCCATTTTGTTTATAACCTCAGTAAAAATGTCATTAAATTTTTATAAATTTAAATTTTTCCATATGAATATGCAAAAAATGATCATTTTTGTGTGTGTAGATATATAATTAATTTGTACTATCTGTGAGTATGTGATAAGATTTATTTTTTCCTCTCCAATGGTGGATTAAACAAGTTTGGTCAATTGATCTTCTTATTAATTTCTTATTTTGTAATTTTATCACTGCCTTACCAAATTAATCTGTAAACCTTTTTTTCTACAGTACAGTCCCTATCACACAGTTTCGTCTGCTACAAATCTCTTGAAGGGCGGGGGACCCAGTAAGTGACATCTATTTGTAGTAAGAGTAGTATGCTGATGGTAAATCTCTTGGTAATATTGCTACTTACTACTTTCTTTTCTGCATGCCTGTTTATTATTATTATAATTTTCTTTCTCTTGGAATGTCTTGTGTACCTTTCCTCAAAGAGAACCACCTCTCTTTCTGCTTTACTCTACTATCTCCTTCCCTCCCTCCCTACATCCTTTTTCCCCATGGTGTATTAGAAATTTATTTTTGTTTTGTTTTTAACTCTTTTGCTTTGTACATTTTGCTATATTTGCACTTTGGGAGAAAATCTTTGCTGTCTGCAGGTTAAAATACTCTGATTATATCCACTTTTAGACATTTGTCCCTTAGAATTAAAAAAAAAAAAAAAAACAATAATTAGAATTATGATGTGAGTTTGTAAAAAAAAAAAAAAAAAATCCTTTTTATAACTTTCTTTTTGTTTTATTTCAAGATGATGCCAATTATTTTTAATAAGTTCAATTATATGTTCATGTAATATATTTTGTAACATAAAAAATAATATTTAAGCTTAATAAAACCTTTCATATTTAATTGTTAAAGTTATCTTGAATTTTGTTCTTTGGGGTCAGTTCTTATTTGTCTAGCTTGATAATTCAAATAAGAATACATTTTTTTCTCTTGTTGGCACATATATAGTAAGATAATAGAATGAAACTCTTGTGTGCTATATATTTCAATACACCTAATGTAATATAACTATTCTGGTGTCAGTGAAAATTATCAACATATAAAATGGAACATACCAGAAAAAAATCTTTTGCTTTACTTATTTTTAGGAATTTTCTAATTTTGCTTTTATATCACAGAAAATTAAAAAAAACTCAGTTTTATATATATATATATATATATATATATATATATATATATATATATATGGTATTATCTTGGAATTACATTTCTTTCTCTTTTAATTTCATTTCTTTTTTTAAACTAATTAACTCAGTTGATTTCTGGTGTTTTTATAACATATCTGGGAATTCTAATACTAAGGCTTTTACCTGAAGTTTATTGATCATATAAACATTGTTTATATCCTGGGATTCATAAATTTAAATGACACTATCACTAATTCATACTGAGGGTAATTGTGCAGTTAAATTTACTTATTTAACTTGAGATAACTTTGTTAGATGGGACATTTTTTTTAAGAATGTTATTGTTGTTCAATTATTCTTTTATCATTTGAGGAAATTCTCAAAACCAGACTTGTGTTGGAAAAAAAAATGCTTGAGAAATCTTTTACAAGAAGTGCTTAAATAAAATTACATGCCAACTTTATACAAGAGCTGTTAAATTGTTTTGCTTCAGGCATCTTGTATTGTACACAAGAAAATTAATGATAATTCCTTGCAGAGTAACAACTGCTCTCTTGACTTAGAATAAAGATATAACTTAAAACTAGCAACATCAACAAATGTTGACAATATTGACAGATACAAATAGAGTAAAATATTAATAGACATAATTATTTTGCAAAATGTATCACTGATTTTGAAATCTACATTTTTTTTTGTGCATATTATTTTGCATATAGCTAGTTGCAAAAGTAATTGTATATAAAATTTTTCAAACGCACTTCAACATCATTTTTTTAATAGTTTTTCCTGTGTGAAAGGCAAAACACTTTCAGCACCAGTCCACGAGAACCCTTTTTTGCCTTGCTGTGTACAGGTTCTGATAGCCTTATACTGTATGAGTGTTCTAATGTCACTAGCAGAAATGTGTAAGAGATAAAAAATGAACAACAGAAAGTGATGACAACTTTATAACTTTCTGAATGCCACATATGCAATTCATGACAAAGAATTAAGTTTTAGGCATTAAAAAATGACATACCTGTTTTTTTTTCCTTCCCCAAACAGTAAAGGATAACAAAAAAGATCAATTTGAAGGTTTTGAGACACACACATAGAGAAGAGAGAGCTGAAAATATTTGGGCATAAACAATTAGGGTTCCAAAATAAATTTTAATGTTTGATAATTTTTATGAAATAGGACAAGTAAAAATTTTCAGCACTCAATAAATATATATATATATATATATATATATATATATATACACACACACACACACACACACACACACATATATATATATATATATATGCATGTTTCATTAAAAACGACAGACAAGGTACTATGGTTGAGCTTTTTATTTAATTTTTCTTGTGTTCTGACAAGAGCTTTCTTTTCTGGACAACACACCAAGTCAAAATTACAAAGAACGAACAACATTATGAGTTCAAATGCCCCTTAAGGAACTTGTTCCTCACCAAACCGGACTCATAAATAATTACATCGGCTACACAACCACATGTTTATCCAGACGTCTTACATTACACCTATCTGATCACAGCTCCATCAGAACACATTTAAACACACACTCAGATTTACCCGACACTATTAGGAACATACTAGTAGAAAACACAAATATATTAACTGCATCCACTTGCAAAAAAAAGACTAAAAATAATGGAAGCTCTAATAATAAAAAGAAAAAAGCCAACTCTTAACAATATTAACTATGAACAAAGCCACAATGTGCTAACCGTATTCGGAAACTAAAAACATCACTACCACACACTGAACATACACAGAACGCACACACTCTACTAAGCTGAAAATCGAATCATCCTTGATAATGGCTAAAGGTATAGCCTGAAAGCGCTCGAAAATATAGAACATTCAGACAGTTCTTACACACCCTTTGTCCAGAAAAGAAAGCTCTTGTCAGAACACAAGAAAAATTAAATAAAAAGCTCAACCGTAGTACCTTGTCTGTCGTTTTTAATGAAACATGCATAAAGGAAGGATTGCTGCCTAAATATATATATATATATATATATATATATATACACACACACACACACACATATATATATACACACAAATTTTACTTGTCCCATTTCCTAAAAACTGATCAGACTACAATTTATTTTGGAACTCTACTTGTTTAAGCCCAAATTTTTTATAGATGCAAATATTTAAGTTAATGCCCTGTTTATAATAAACAGTATTAACATTTACCAACCTGAATATCCAAGAAATTTCATAGAAAATATGTGTCCTCCGATAAGAATCGAACCTGTATCCTACATGGAACAGTCATATAGCCTGATGTGCTTTACCATTTAGCTACAGAGAATGCGTCTGCTTAGCAAGGTTGAATTACTGATTTTAAACTACAAATTTCCCATGATTTTTCTCAAATGCACATCAGGTTATATGACGGTTCCATGTAGGATACAGGTTCAATTCCTGTTGGAGGACACATTTTTTATGAAATTTCTCAGATATTTAGGCGGTAAAGGGTGTTAATACTGTTTATTATATACAGAGCATTTACTTAAATATTCGTATCTATAAAAATAATGTATAAACAATATATATATATATATATATATATATATATATATATATATATATATATATATATAAAAATTTCAAGAACCCTTTTCAGGAAAAAAGCATGTCAAAGCTGAAAAAGTTTTCATTAAACGGGTTTTGTCCTTTAGACTTCATCAGTTGTGTTTACATTGATGTGACTACACATGTGTGCAAACAAATGCTGAGAATTTTAAATTTAAAAATCATTTTTTAAATATGTTTTAGTTATATACTCTAATAAAACGAGAAAACAATTTACTAAGATGAAAATGTTGAAAGTGCTTTAATTGCTAGATCATCCACAGTAAATTTGCATTCAGGTTCTTACAATGTTTAATCATTCTTGACAGATCTTATGATAATGTGGGATATTTAATAAGTGATAGAAACAAACAAAAAAATCTAAATTTTATATATATATATATATATATATATATATACCCAAAACCTATTTAAAAAAAAATAAAAATTATTTTTAAATTTAAAATTCTCAGTGTTTCTCATTCGTGTGCATGTAAATACAAACTTTGTCTGAAAATATTCAAAATTTAAGGAGTGAAACTACCAACTTTTAATATTACAAATTAATAAACTTAATCTGTAAATATTGTAAAAACCTTGTTTGAAATGAGTTCCTTTTGTTTTCTCTTCAGTGCATTCACATAGAATCCTATTGCAGCATCTGTTGTGAATTGAAGAATAACAAGTTTGTCTAAAATATCTATTTGTGAGTTCAATCCTCACTGGATGCCAGACTGTGTGTCCTTATGCTAGATTATGTTAAGGCTAATACACTCAGTGGTTTTCATTTATTTATGTATGTTTGATTAAATATTGGTGTATGGTAGCACATAATCATTGTTTTAGTACAGATTTTAGTGAACCAAGTTTATCCTATTGTCTTCTGAAGTTTTGCATATATATATGATTTTATTACTTCAAATTATTTTTAATGGATACTTGTGTTTGAAATAAACATCCAATTTTATTTTAAACTAGGTATTATATTTATTGGCCTGTACACTCAAGAAAACTTGAGAGAAAATATGCTCTCTGGCAGTGTATCTCCCTTTGTAAGAAAAACCACTATTTGATCTGGTATGCTTTAGACTCTCAGCCACAGTCCACCAAGTTTTCTCAAATGTGCAGACCAATAGATGTAATACACATTGTTTAAAATATAAACGGGGCATATATTCCAAACATGAGTATCCACTAAAAATAATGTATAAAGTAATAAAATTATCAGATTATAAATAAATTCATTAATTCTTTCAATTTTTTTTTTTTTTTTTTTTTTGTAACATTTCAAATAGAAAACTGAGAAAATGGTCTTTTAAGAAAGATCTGAATGAAGGAATGTACATATTTCTTAAGAGCATATGGTAGCCCTGCTGGGTTGTGACACTCTCCATAGGTGAACAGTCTAAAGCATGCTGAACCAAAAGGTGGTCTCTCCTACAATGTGGGACACAGATTTTGAACCCTGTCAGAAAGAACATTTTTAAAATTTTTCTCTAAGACACAGGTATAGGTGCCTAAGTATAAAAACTGTCTGCAATGATTATTGTCCCAATAATCATTAGACAAGTTCTACATGCCTAACATCCCACTCCCAAATTGTAAGAACATTAGAAAAACTTATAAGATTTTCCCTGTCTGTCACATTCAACAAAATGTATGTATGTTTATAATGGTCTATTTTAAGACCTTACTATAAATCAGCTATTAGCTACTTCATTATAAGCCAGTTATAGTTATTTACAAACTTTATATTGGTTTTAGTACAAGGCTGCATGTGTGGGTACCCAAAATGGGCCAAATTCTCTCCACCTACATTGTAATGGTTTGTCACATGAACTTGTTAACCATTACTTTATGAAAAGGTGCTCAGGCAAGCTACTTATCATGAGTTAATTTCTCATTGACTACTTGCCTAAGTTTTAGTCTAACAAATATTTACTTCAATGCAAGATGAAAAGATTTAAATCTATTTCTTTCTGTTGAATTTATTTATAGCTTGACATTCATAATTACATCATTTATTTTGATCATAAAATCATTTGATATCAAGATTGCACTTAGTGAATAAATTAAAAAGTGGAATTATACATGACCATTTGTGTATTAGACTTTTCTGGTTTCATCAATGGAAACTTAGAAAAATCATATTTATTATAAATGTAATATTTTAATCATTGTAGAAGTTTTCAAATTAAACCTTTTTAAAGAATTTTATCAAATGAATCTTTAAAACAGTTCCTGACACTTTGGTTTATATATATTTTACTTTTAACATTTGTCTTTTATGTGACTTTGTTCTGTAAAATTACCAACTTTGTGCAAGATTAATCCCAGTCCTGCTTCAACAAAAAACAATTATGTATGTATTTTGTGTTGAATTAAAGTAAAAAATGAAGTTCTATTTATGAATGAAGAAAAACTATCACTTTTGCACAATTGACTTCATTTGCTTAATGTTTTCGTTTTCCCACACATGAAACAACTGTTCTCAACTCCTTGGTCTAAATGTAGAAAATATTGTTCATGTTTTTCATAAGTCAGATAATTGTGATGTTTTTCTTTTTTACTTTTCCTCTGCTTGAAGGAAGGCATTTTTAGGAAATTTGGGAATATATTTTTTTCTCAACTCCACCATTGTTCAATCAACATAAACTTATTTTCAACTTCAAACTCGGATGTTTACAGTATCATCATCAGATTATTATAAATGTTCTTTTTTATAATCTTACTCACATAGGTCTATAGTTTTTTCCAACCATTTATTGGTTATCAAGGGATGTCTATTAATTTTTTATCAGGTTGTCAAATGGGGTGATAATTGTACAAAATATGGATGCAAACTCTGGAAAAAATTATCTATGTTGCAAAATAGATACTTTATTATTTCAAAAATTTAAAATATCTTTACAAACTAAGGAAGGGTCCTATAAAAATTTAGCCATGCTAGTATTTATAAAATTGCTGTTAAAATATTGTTCACTATGAACTTCAAATTTACACCATAGAAATAAATGTCAGCATACTACTTATATGAATACTCATGTAAATTCTTGATAAGGCATACATATATCAGAGCAAATGATAACTTCACAACACCAGAAATTATTATTTTTAATGACATCATCTTATTACTAGAGGTGATAGCACCCAATACTTTACATTTTTCATCATTTGTTTATTACATTTTCACCATTTCTTTAGTATATTTATCCAACATAGATTAGTAAACTATTTTTGTTCTTACCTAACAATATTGGTTGCCTAATAACATCTGACTACAACTACCAACCTCTAAGCATTTTAACTAGTAATTAACTAATAATTAACTAATTGGATCTAAATATACATAAAGTGAACTAAGAAAGCAATTAATTTTCAAGGTTCTGATCGGGATCTAATATCTTTTTTCCTTTTCATTTCACTTAAGATTTGTTACTAATTTCATGTTTGGTTGAAAGTATGACTAATTTTCAATTTAAATAACTAACAGTGTGGTTATTCAAGTAGTGAGTTAACTGATGTATAAAATGATTTCCATTTATTACCTGTTGAAAGTCTGAAAATATCATTTATGGTTTTGTCTATATTTCATTTTCTGATAATATAGCAGGTGTTTTATACTTTCAACCTTACAAGGTCTGAAAAAAAAGCCCCTTTTTTCTTTTTTTTTTTTTTTTTTTTTTTTTATTATTCTTTCCACCTATGTATGACTACTTACTAATCACTTGTTTAGATAATTTACCATGTTTTATTTTTTCAAAGTCAATTACTAATTAAAATTTTCAAGATATTTTATAGAATAAATGTTATTAAAATAATTTTAATTAATATTATTTTTTTTATATTTTGCCCTGAATATTTATGAATATTTACTGTTTTTATTTTTGTTTGATTATAATAATGAAATCATACAAATTACCTAGTGGAAAAGAGGCCAGCAAGTGATACCAATATATTAGTTCATTTCTGGTAATTTTTAGTTGTACTTAAAATTTTTATGGGATTTTTAAGACCTTCTACACTTTCAATTTCCTTTATTTTTTTCCTATTGATCCACGATAGAACAAAATGAGGGTGATGCTGTGCAATTCCTCCTAGAAGTGTATATCACTAAATGGTTTAATGGTTTACTATAGCTTTTTCATTTTTTAGTAGTAGTATAATTTTTATTACTAGATATTTTGTAATAATATGCAATGTAATAAGGCAAGTACAAATATTTTTCTCTTTTTTTTTTTTTTTTTCCATCAGTCCCCCTATATTATTTGGATACTTATATTATTCAAACCAACAAAGTAGGCACCAATAAACTTTGAACCAAAAACATAAATTGTTGATATTTTCAAAATGTTTTTACCCCCATGCAATTCTGTATATCATTTTAAAAACTGTAAATTATGAAACTTAAATGCCTTAAATTTGTAAAAATTATCCATAAACTAATAGATTTAGAAAGGTAATAAGATTTTTATGGAACAATTTCCCTGAAATTGTAAAATAAATATTAAAACCTATTGTATTATTTCTCCAATTAAAAATAATTTTGTGTGTTGTTAATAATAGAAATATTTTAAATTTTAACATAAAAATAGCAATCTATCTTTCCCACTTCAATACTACTTGCAAGATGACATTCTGATCATTAAGGCCTTAGTATTCAAATTCCATAGAAATTGAGCAGGCTAGCCTGAAGAAATATGTTATCTTGTTATCTTATAATTTTGTTTGCAAAACACTGGTGTACCTATTCATTTAGAGATGCCTTTTTTTTTCTTTTTTGTTTGGTGTTTATTTATTTTTTCTTCTGTGCATTTTGCAATCTAACCAGCATCTGCAGCGCGTGCCCCAGCTTTTAGGTCGAAGTCCGAATCGGACTCACGTAAATGCTTTCCTGATATATTTCCCTATATCATTTTACGTGGTAAGTAATCTTCATCTCTCCTTCATGCCACTACTTTCATCCTTCTCTTCAACCCTGCATTTCCAAACTGGTCACTACCACTGTTTATCATTCATCTGATTCTCTTTCATAGACTGGTATTTTTCTTTTTAATTCATCTATTATCGGTTTCAGACACTCACTGGTCAATTTCATGATTAATTGACCTGTTGTACCTTTTGAAGGTGAAGATTAAACAATAATTCATTTTTTTTTTTTTTTTTTTTTTGAAACAATTTGTGAAAAGGCTTTAAATTTTATTCATATTTTAAATATCTCTCTTAAATTACTTTTTCTAAAATTCAGCAGAATATAAAAAGACAAATGCATTTTTTCCTTAAACATATATAATAATTCTACCCAAATAAAATATTGTAGAAATTATGGGAGAGTGGTATTGATTTTTTTCCAAAGCAGCTTAAATAAGAATATGTGTGAGGAAGGAAAGGATGTATGAATGTGCAAAAAAAAAAAAACTAAGAAAAAATAGCAGAATTCTAGTTGTTAATCAAGAATCTTTCAGTGCACCAATAGATTAATTTATTATTCAAATAATTTATTCTTACTTTTATAACTGTTTAAATTGCAAAATATTTTGCTGTGTTTATTTTATGAATGATTTTAGTCTGATAACTTTGTACTTGAGGCTTCTATGACACTTTTTTGTTGCTTCTTGTTTATAAGAAATGTTAAATAAAATTGCTATGTGCTATATGAAATGCAAATCTTGCTGTTATAAGGTTAGGTGAAAATACACTACTTGTCTTGCATGTTCAAAATCTGTGACACTACAAGCAATAATTTCACCACAGTCCTTGTCATTTTATTTAGATCTGTTGAAATGTAATTTGTAATGTTTTCTTTTTCTATGTTCTTTTCAGCTGTTATTACATTTGCATCAAATCAGTAATCACAGGTCACTTAAAATTCTAAAATTTTAGTAACAATTTGATCATAATTTATATTCACACTTATATATCTTTATTGCAATCATATATGAAAATATCAAAATAAGGCACAATCTTTTTCTCATTTGGAGTTGATAGGCTTGCCTATCATCCAGTTCACACACCTCTCTAGTCTTTTGAACAGGAGTGAAGGTTTATCCTTTGTTTCGTGTTTTAGGATTGGGTTTCTGGTTTCTTTTCCTGATTATTTAAATTAAATATATTTATAAAATATATTAGTATACATCCTTTCAACAATCTAATATGGCAGAATTGTCAGTTAACCAGTAAGAAAATGTAGAGAAAAAGAAATGTGTATAACTGAAATAATAACTGGCCAATAAATATACATTTTCTAGCTAAATTGAACAGAACAAAAAAAAAAACAAACAAACATTATTCTACCTTAACTTTGTTTGGGCTCACAAGTCAATATCAGAAGTGCAAAATTAATCTGTCTTATCAAGCAATGGGACCATATGCTACAAATGAAACTAGTTTTCAATGCCCCCCCCCCAAAAAAAACTCTTTCAAGCATAGACAGTTTAACCTTCAACATACTTGCCCAACAGCTAACCAACCATGTATTGCAAGAAGCCATGCTCAGTACTCTTCTATATCACTACAAGTGATGCATTCTTCTTATGAATCCACCAAACCTGTCATTAAAGATTTTTTGATAACTGAAACCATGTCTTAAATCACCAGTCAGGTGAAAGATGACTTGAAGCATTTCAAACTGAGCCTTCAAAGGCATAAGAATTTATGCAACTCCCCCATCAGTTTAAACTTTTTGATCAGATCTTCTCACACGAGTCCTTTCTCACAAAATTTATATTCCTCAGCAACAGCTAGGTTTCAGAGAGGACAGCCTCCACCTGATAAAAAAAAAAATCTCTATCTTTATTGATATTTTTAATAGAATGAGAACTCATTATCAAGCCTTTGATGCCAGTTCTGTTTGTAGCAATGTGAGCTCATTGGTGGACTGGAGGAAGCACTCTGTGCTTCTGTGCCATGATGAGAATGATAATATGGACAATGAGGATGAAAGAAGTTCACAGGGCATTGTCTCTCTTTTCCCATCACTTGGTTGTGATCTTCAAACATCAACTGAAGGTCAAGATTAGAGTTGAGAGGGAGAGGCTTTCTTCCATGGACTTTGTTGAAAGATGGATGATTGTAGCATACCTGCTGCTAGCCTTAAGGAGGGTCCCATACTAACATTTTCTTTTTATTATTTTGTAGATAAAAATCATTCATACTTTTTATTTCCCTCCCCACTTGCTTGTAAATATAGGTAATTAGTTTAAGATCTCATGGAGAATGTGTTGTTTTGGTGATTGGTACATGGATGTATTTTCTGTGTAAATGTGCTATTGTGTTGGAAGGATTTATAATATACTAGCAGTAGAGCCCGGCGTTGCCCGGGGATGTAACAGTAAGAGATAGATCAAGTATCGACCATCATAAAGACTGAAAAATAAAATTGACAAAGATTATTGTTTAAGGTTGATGGACACGCATGTCTTAATTATTTTTTTTTTTTTTTTTTTTTTTTTTTTTTTTTTTCAAACAAAAGCATTGTTTAAATCTAAATTCAAACAAAATGTTTTTGTTTAATTTAATCAGTCTATCGATTGGTGAATAGAATTTTATTATAAACAATTGTCTTGTAAATGGAATTTTTAAAGCATTCTGAATGTAAATAAAGAAAAAAAGTGTGCAAGACAATAAAAATACTACCTGCCGAAAAAAAAAGTGGATGTTTGTTTTATCGGCTGAAAATGTAAGAAATCCGATCCCATATATATAAACACACACACACACACACACACACACACACACACACACAAACAACCTGGGTTTTTAACCTAAGTCACTCCACGGAATTGCTAAAACATAGAGCATAGTCTGATGAAAAAAGACGCCAAAGTTTATGAAAACAAAATTTTATCGTCAAAATGCTTATTTTTTTATGAAGAGGATAGACTAAATTTTTTTTAATTATTTTAAAAAAATTTTTCCATCTTTTAGAATATTCTAAATTTTGATTTAAAAAACCTTGTTTCTCTTTTTGTCGCAACAGGGGTAGTAAATAACATAGATAATTTTTTAGCGCATTTTTTGTATTTACACACATTAATTTGGAAAATCTTGCAAAAATAAAAATAATTGTCAGATGTTAATGAAACTTTCAGAAACTATTCACAGATGATCGAAATTATTATAAATATATTTTTTTTTTATTAAAGTCATGGCAGAAATATTTTTTTTTATATTTATTAACACCCCCATAACTAATTTTATGAAAAACTCTAGAAATTGAGACCATCGGTTTTAGTGATTACAATAGTTAAAAGCACAAGGCTTTGAAGAATGCAAATTTGTTTTTTTTTTTTTTTTTTTTTGGCCAACGTACCTGAAAATCAGCTGTGAATTGTAACATACAAAACTCAATAAAACAAATATATTATTTAATTTCAAATGCTTTTATTTGTTTTAATTTGTTTTTATGAATATGGACAATATTTTCTGAAAGCAAAAAAATTTTTTTCAATGAAAATTGAATTTTTAATACAATTATTTTTATTTCTTTAATTTTAAAAGATTTTTAAAAAATGTTTAAATTGAATTTTAAAAATATTTTAACATTAGTTAAAAGCAACATCAACCTTTCAAAATGTCCGTTTGAGATTGTCATTTTCTAGCACTTTGAAAATTGTATAATTTGGACCAATCAGATTAGCCATGGTAATTAAGAAATGTAATTTTGTGTTTATAGTTGGACAGTAATTATAAAGTACGGAAGACCAACCAGAATACAATTTAGTTGCATTATTTGAGTTCAGCATTGTTCTATTTGTTAAGCCCTTTACTTTTTATGAAACACGTATGGAGAAGTTAATTTGAGTTTTCAATTTCAACTGAGAAGGGTACCTACAAGTAACAGTATCATCTTATGAAATTTAACTACTGCTAAACTTTAATTTATATGATCTTATTTTTATATTAATCTCAGTTATGACATTTTTCCATAAATGAAATATCAAAATTAATAATAAAATGAATGGAAATACAAATAACACAGTAAAATGTAATAAATGTACATAAAATTATAGTATTTTATGTACACTTCTGATAAAATTTTCATAAGAAAGGTACCTAAATTAATTAGATAATTTTTTTCTTATGAAATTTAATCTCACTATTAACAGTCTTATTTTTTAATTTCTTTTTATATTTTCCATAAAAGCATCGTAAACGTAAAAATGAAAGCTAAGTACAAAAAAAAAAAAAAAAAAAAAAAAAAAAAATTAGAGCGCTGAAAGTTTTCCTTAAAAGTAAAAAGGTAAATAATTTGTTCACTTAAATAATTTCACTTCCTTCCATCCGTAGAAAGAATTCTCCTCCGTAAGTTATCTAAACGTCATGAATGTGCCTTTCGTCAATCGTCAAATGACGCGAAAGGTTATGACCTGCTTTGTTTTATTTTCAAATTACATTTTTCGGCGCAGAAGCTAAGTTAAGCTTGGTTCAAAATATTTTAAATAAACAGTATAATATCTGTTTTTATTAAAATCAGTTTGAAAAAAATGATAATTGATTTTTAAAAGAATATCAAAGTAAGATTTTAATCTTTTTTATCAAATCGAAAAAAATGATTAAAAATGATGATTATCTGTCCTTTTTTTTTGACAAAAAAAAAAAAAACAATATTTTTAACGAAAAATTTGGACGCGTGCTAGGAACGATTAAAAATGTAAAAAAAATACCCCAAAAATACTTTGATCTTTCCTCTTTAATAATAATATGAACATTAGACGATAAAATTTTGTTTTCATCAAGTTCAGCTTTTTTTTCATCATGCTATGCTCTTTTGTTTACATTTTCGTGGGTGAGTTGTCCCCTTTCATTCTCACAATGTGTCTTAATCGTGTTTTCAAATTGATTTTATTAAAAAACAACTGTTTTTTTTCCCATTTTCGGTCCTGTTAGAAACCACAAAAGGTAATTTTATGTAGTCCTCAATGAAGTTTTGTTGAAAAAATAAAAAAAATTTTAGGAATCTTTCATCCAACATATAAACATTACACACACACACACAACCTGCGTTTTATAATAAGTAAGATATTTAAAAAATAAATGAATATTTTATATAGTTAAAGTTACAATAGTGATGATCCATATAAATATTAAAATTCTCCCTTTTGGACTTATACCAACATTTACATAAAAATTGCCATAAATTTTTTTTCTAACAGGATATATATCAAAATATTTATATACATTTTATTCTAATTTTTTTGCAAATGATAATAATTTTCTTGATTGCAAATCACATTTATCTAGGACATTATTTAAAGCAGCTGTGTTGATTTGTTATTTATTGTGATAAGTTTATTAAAAGGTGTTTTATATCTTTTTATTTAGAATGAACAGTGTTATATGAAATGGTGGTAGTCAAAAAACTCAATATGAAGTAATGAATACTTCATAAGAATTAAAAATATGAATAGAGAAAGAGAATGATTTCTCATAAATAATATTTGAAATCCTTGTTGAAAATAAAAAAATTTTGCTTTTTTTAAGATATGAAATCTTTTGTTTATTAATCTGTGAAAACAGTCAAAAACAAAAAAAAAATCAAAAATTAATTTGGCAAATATACATAATTTTGAAAAAAATTGTAAATTAACATACAGTACAATTTCAAGTTCAAAGATCAAGTTCTGAATATAATACAAATATGGCAAAAAAAAAAAAATCCATAATTCAAGGTAAAAATATTAAACTGAAAGATTTTAGGTTTATAAAACAAAATGTTTAATTATTTAATTCCATAATATCTTCCTTTGGTCATCTATTGATCTGTTTGTCTTGGTTTATTTCTGCATTCTCTCTCTTTTTAATGAAAAATTTGTTTGTATGTTTTTTTTTTTTTTGAAAAAAGAAATTATAAATAAAAAACATTAACTAAAGTTTTGCTCTCTCTGCAAAGAACACAAATTTATGCTTTTTTTCATATCTTCTGCAATTTTCAACTGTTTTACTATGAATTATTTGGTATTTTAGATCATTTTATTTTTAATAACTAATTTCCTCTCTCTTTGATAACAGGTGTTCCTTTAAAGCCTTTTAGGGCTGAAACAATTATAACTATAGCTGTCAAAACAAAAAAATATAAATCTTACTATAGTTATTTATAGTTAACGTAAAAGGATGTATTTCTGATAAAATGCAACTCGGATGCTTATATGTATTTAGATTAATAAGTTTTTATTTACACAATTTAAATTTTGATCTGAACTTTCACTGTATAATGGTTAATTTATAATTAATGGCAGAATAATATAACTTAACTGCATTTTGCATTTTCAAATAATTGTTTAAAAATATTGACAGTTTGGTCAGATAGTGGTAAAAATCAAATGAAATGACCAAAGATAAACAATGAAAGTTGGTAAAGGTGATATTATAATTTTTCCCCGACCAAAAATCATTCAATAATTAAAATATTCAATAACTGACAATATTTAAAAAGTATTAAATTTGAAAGACAAACTCAAAAGTTGTCCATGAAAATGATTAAAAAATTGTACACTCTTTCATCATCTCGCTAGATAATAAATAAATAAATCATTTTTTCACCAAAAATTTTGATTGGTACATTAAATTATAATATTTGTCTGGTTAAATCATTGATTAATGGACAAATATATTGGAAAAACTTTCAAGTAAAAGGCAGTTAAATTAAAAGAATGCAGTCTTTTTCCAATGATGTTAGTGGAAATTGTTTAGTTGTGAAGAAATTTATACAAAAAAAAAAAATTTAAGGAATCCTAACTTTGAAAGATGGGTTTTAAAAATTCTTTTTTTTTGCAATATATATATTTCCCATATAAAATATACATTATATTTTAATGTGAATGATGAAATTCACATTTCTCTAATTGTGCTTTTAGAGACAGATTTATTAAAAATTTAGTTAATTCATTTGATGTTTAATGAAAATTCATATATATATATTTATTGGATTACAACAAAAATAAAGAAAACATACTAAAATGATCACACAAAATTTTTTGAAATTAATAATAATAATAAAATCCCCTTTTTTGACATATTAATAAACACAAATAATAACAAATTTACTATTTCTCCATACAAAAAACCTACAAGCATAAATTCATGTACACTTAACTACAAGAGCGATTTTTGTTTATATTACTACAAAATAGCAATTATAAAGAATCTAATACATCGTGCAGAAACTAATTCATCCAGAAAAACAGATTTTTTACAGTGAACTAAAGAATATAATTTTTTTATTATAATAATAGCTTTCCAAACTATATGTTGTTGATGAACAAATAAGATGCTTTCTTAGAAATCTCAATAATAAGCAAATTGTACATAATACTGCTTCTACTGATCTCAAATATATTAATCTCCTATATATAATCAAATGCATACTAATTATAAACAAGATGAACACATACTAAAAAATTTTAGTAAATTCTAATATATCAACTACAGATCCTAAAAAAAAATTAAATTAATCATATACTACACTAAATCTAGTATATCCAACTTAATACTTGCAATGATTCTTCTCCCCTAGTTAGCGATTTGCAAAAAACCAACATAGTTTATAAATTCAAGTGCCCTTTGGGAGAATGTATCTCCAACGAATTAAATAATATTTATGTTGGTCACACCACAAACTCGCTTTCATCTCGACGCTTGACACTACATTTTAATGAAAACTCTAACATTTTTAGGCATTTAAAACAACATGCCTGCCCACATATCAATTCCGTAAAATACTTGTCGAAAACACAACTATACTTCGACATGAAAACAATAGACAAAAAACTAAAAATACTTGAAGCATTATTATACATCAAACAGTTAAAACCCAACCTAAACAAAATCAATTATGGAATCTCTACAAATATTCTTAAATGTCTATAATTTCTATAATTGGTAACAGAAGCCATTGGTTTATACCAACGGCTTTCCTTATTTCATTCTCAATTCACTCTCGTGTAGTCATGTGTGACGTCATGAGATGCGGTGCGATTTTCGCTTCTAGCGTCTTATATGCGCGTGTTTATCGTTGCTTAGTGATTCACTATGTAAAACAAAACAATGACAGACTATCATCACTGTCGTGTCCGTATATTGTTTAATATGTTTGTATTTACATCTTTGATAATGGCTTAAGTAAGCCGAAAGCTTAGATTTTATTAAAAAATAATGGATAAATATTGTGAATTTTCTTTTTCGTTTAATGATAATGTTATCAAACTTATCAGAAGATACGAAAAAATTTTACATAAAATAAATAGACAACACTTGTCTATATTATTTAATGAAACGTGTATAAATATATATATATATATATATATATATATATATATATACGTTTAATTTCCACTTTATATTTTCTCAATTTCATAAATAATTTTAACGAAACACCTCCAATGGCTTTTAAGGCATAGCTATCTTGCAATATCAAAGATAATTGTCTCATCATTTCAACCAAGACTATCCCTAAAACCTTTTTCAAAAATAATTTGGAATTATAAGTATTGTCTTTGGAAAAGTTTTATTTGAGCCTTGTGGAAACTCAAATTTACAATTTCCAAACTTTTTTTTTTTTTTTTTAAAAAAAAAAAAAAAAAAAAAATTGAAAAATTTTTCTTATCCTGTTAAAAAAATGAATCAATTAAATTGATATTTTTCCAAATTAAGTATTCTTTTGTTGTTGATTTTTCATTTATAAAGCAACCATGACCTCAATTTTTTATCCTTTATATTTGGTTTACTCATGTTTATTTTGCCCACATATTTTGGTCCGTGCATTCTTCAATCAATGCAAGAATTTTAATACACTATAAAGAAAGTAAAATATTATTGCATGTAAGTAAGAAAATATAACTTTTCAAACTTTTTCTTGTACAACTCTGAATTTTAATGCTTCTGTATGATTTTAGTTTCCAATTTCTTTGTACTCTTACAAACGAAAAATTATATATCAAGGAAGACTTAGGCTTCAAATTAAATCAAGTTAAAGATCTTTGTTTTTGTTGGTTTAACAAATCTCAAAGATGTTAATGTTAGCTTGAGACAAAATACTCTTACAAATTGAAATACAGTTAATTTTGGGATGTTATTTAGATTGAGAAAAGAATGAATTTGGAGCCTCTATGGAATCTTTTTCTGACATATCTTTTTTTTTTAAGTTATTAACTTTATACGAAAATGTTGCTTTTGGATACAAGAAAAAAAAACAAAATCATCTAAAACTTCTTTGTTTTTTTTGAAGCAATAAATGGTACCTGATTTTCTTTTTTTTCTCTATAATTGTTTTCCTGGTGAAATATTCTCACTATCTGAACTTTGGAAAATATTTAAATCTTTTTCCTTTTGTCTTAAAGCATATCTGCATGAAAATTAGCAGAAAGAAATATTGCGTGTTTTTGAAATTTCATGTTATAAGCGGTCATTCCATACGATAGAATGCTGCTATTAAGGATGGATGGATGTTGGATTTAACGGCATATCAACTCCTGAATGCTATAAGGACTCTAAAAGTGCTTATCACACTAAAATTTTTGGTAAGCATGTTAGAATGTTGGACGCCTCAGCATTTTGTTAGGTATCAAATCCGGAGATGAAAATTGATGTAACACATTCGGCTTGATAGCAATAATGATTTTGACTGGTTTTAATTTTTTATATTCTGTTCTTAATCACACCGTACAAGAACCGTGAAACAGAAATATTTTTTCTTTCCAGATTAAATTTACCCGGATTACGAATAAAAAAAATTCGTAATCTAGAGTTTTTAATAATTAATAGTAATGCATACTAATATATATATTTCCTGATTTAAACATATTATTATACAAAACGGAAGTGCGGTGTGATGTAATCTCGGCTAAATCGAAGTGCAGAGTTCGAATTCGGTTGGAGTTCGTTATATTCACTTACGAACAAATACCAATTGGAAAGGTATGAATCCTCTCTGCCTCTCCCATCTATGTATTGAATAGCAGGATAGACTGGGTCCGATAGTAACTCATTTACAAACTAGTCTATAACAGAAACAAACGACTGCGAGAATTCTTGCATAGTCATGAATCGAAAGAGACATTTTCAATAAAAAGGTGTATATGTTTATGGCACTTAACAAAAAAGTCAATAGGTGTTTAAATGGGAAGTTGAGAGAGACATGATCACCCAGCGTATATCACGTATATATATATAACTGAATATATAAAAAAACTCCGAACATTTTATTACATTTGAAGAAATCATTTTGTATGAATTGTTTTTTAAAATAGGTAGGATCAATCTAAAAAAATAATTTATTTTTTTACTAATAGGCAACAATAAACTACAAAAGAACTCAAAAATTGATTGCTGCATTTAAGTATTGCATTAATATTTAAGCTTACCTTTTAAAATTTCAACGATAATTCTTCTGTCTTGAATTTAAAGACAATTTGATGGATATAGATCCTTATTTTCCGTTCAAACAATTATTTTTATTTCATGAGTGATTTTTGCTGGATTTCGCCAATTAAAAAACAGGTTATTCCCAAGTTTATTTTAAAGTTATAAAAATTGTTATCGTTCAAAAATTCGCCGAAAAAAAAAAAAAAAAAAAAAAAAACTCTGAAAACAAATCAGTAATGAAAACATGGGGAATTCAAGATTTTGGGATTGCGGGTATGAATCCTACCGGGACGTTTTTAATTTGATCACAGTGTTGACCGATTCCAAAATGTTATGATATGTTGGCTACAGCGTCTAAGAGTAAACTTTGAAAATGGCTTGTTTTGACACACTGACATTCACATTTATTATATAGATTATATTTATTCAAATCTCATTTGGGGGAATTTAAGCGACCATTCCTGCCGCCACCAGCAGTGGGCTTGGGGAATTTGCTATTAATAAAATTTTAAACCACGAGGAGAAAAGAACGGCTTAAAAATTCCACGTTAGATCAATTTTATCTAGCAAAAGACAAGGCCACTGGACCATAAGAATACTGAAGACATACTTACGCCTCGTGAAGAGACATTTTTTCCCTCCTTTGAGGGGGTGTTCCAACATACAAACATATAGTGTTATAAGTTGGTTAGACCAAGAATCAATGTTAAATTAGTCGCACAGAGTGGGGAGGAGAGAAAAAAAAGAAAAAATAGATAAATAAAATAAATACATAAATAAGTACACGAATACGTTGGAATATATATATATATATATATATAGATAGAGAGAGATATATATTTTGGATGCGTCTCTGGTAGAACGAAATTATACTAACAACATTGCAGAAAGTGATTGAAAACTTGCATTCTGATATCTGTCTATATTTCTGATACGATTTATTTTAACGATTTACGTCGTTTGGGCTGTTGTCCTCATCTTTATTGTCATATTCACGACGTTTCGGTCACAGCACAGGTAAACAAAATACTTGGAAAGTTGATTTACTAAAAGGGAAGTAACTGAAATATCCAGAAACGTTATGGCATGTGGAACCAGAACAATCTACCCCCTTGCAAAAAAAGTGTTTGGTCCGAAATTTCGCGTATATCACCTGACGAAGGTCGGAGCGTACGCCAACCGAAACGTCGTGAATATGGCAATAAAGATGAGCACAACAGTCCAGACAATGTAAATAGTATAAATAATTGTGCCAGAAATGATTATCTACTACAAACGTTGTCATATCAAATTCCATATTATATAAATTCGTTATTTGCCAGATTAAGCCATTCTCAGGATTCAGTTGGGCGTTGGAGTATATCAGATTCGCGACTGGAATGTAGCGTTCGGTTTTTATTATCGATCCCACTTATCGCGAAGTATTTTCGGCGGACATGGTGTGTGTGTAATTATTGCAGTAAGAAACTTTCAGACCATGCACAGGATATAAAAAATATTAAAAAGAAACGAATAGACTCGTGTGTATTTATCGCTTTTGAAAAGCGCAAATCGATTTTTCGCCAACTTTGCTATTGTTGATGCAAAAAAAAAAAAAAAAAAAAAAAATTAAATCTAAATTAATGTCAAATAAATAAACTCACATTTTTTTTTCAAATCCCTGAGGATGACTTTGTCGAGTGAAATTTTGGGGATAATTTCGATTATATATTTATTTTATATATTTATTTAATACATTTTATTTTATATTTTACATTATATATTTTATTTTATATA
>CAHIKZ030001595.1:0-192500 GCA_903632075.3 Acanthosepion pharaonis
ATTGGTCAAACAAACTCAAATAAAAAACATTGTTTTCAATCATTATGAGTCTATCGATTGAATAAATTTTATTCTAAACAATTGTCTTGTAAATGGAAATTTTAAAGCATTCTGAATGAAAAAAAAAGAAAAAATGTGTGCAAAACAATAAGAAACACTAAAAAAAAGTGAAGTTTTGTTGAAAAAAGTTCCAAAATAGTTTTCCATATGAAACCTTCTTGGAAACACACAACCTGGGAAATAATAAGTATCCCATATTTCATTATGGATCGGATGCGTGTTTTTTCGTGTTTTCAAATTGATATCATGCAAAAACATTTGTGTTTTCCAATTTAATATCAGAATCAAAACAACCTGGGAAATCAGTTGAAAAAATGTAGGAAATCCGATCCGATATGAGTTGTCCCCTTTCATTCTCGCGACATGATGTAGTTTTTATAATTGATTTTGGTATAAAGATATACTTCAATACTTGCGCTAATCAGAACCACCGCAAGGTAATTTTACGTAGTCCCTGTATGAAGTTTTGTTGTTCTCGGTTGAAAATGTAGGAAATTTCTTGATCTATATATAAACGAACAAAGCTCTAATTTCATTTATTGTACAAGATGGGTTTTATAATGCCCAGTATGATTTACTTTTTCCGTTAGTTTTAAAAATGTTTTATTGCAATATTGTCAAACCCCTCTCTATTTCTCTTTTTTGGGATACCTCAGATTTAGTCCTATCCCCTATTTTCTGATCGGGAGGTAATGTTTGGATGGATAGACCTTTGAAGTCCCAGCACATTATTTTGAAACTTTAGGTGGAAATTAAAACAACATTTTAAAATTTTATTCAATACAAAACACCAATAAATGCAGACGATATTATTTTAAGAGATCTAAAGAAAAAAGGATTAAAAATTGACAATGATTTAGGGCTGGAAGAAAAAATGTAGTAATTTATCAAAATCCTGTATCTTTTTTTATTGAAATTCAATGAAACCATTTAGTCATGTTTGGATATGTCTTTTCTGTCTTTCTGCGATCAAATTCATTATTTTCGAGGTTGTTATATATATATTGGCCTGCAAACAGATATTGAATAACAAGTGTAAACAAAATGAAGACTCCAAAATATATATTGTTAATTTTACAGGGATAAAGAAAAGGTCGACAAAATGCCCAGGAACAATTTAAACATTTCAAAATAACCATTGGTGAACGAGGTAAATAAAAAAAATAAGGTCAAGAACGTGGTAAAATATTTGTGCATGTTTATGTCGAGTATTGAAGAACGTTGAAGATTTTTTCGTGAGAAGGACACCTTGGTAATCGTTGAAAGTGCCTTTGAAAGGGCAGTTTATCGTTAGAACTCCAATACTATGAATGAAATGTTATTGCATTTAATGCTGAAGGCTTTGAAAAACTCATGGTAAATTGGAAGTATGAATATGATGAACACTGTGAATTTATTCCCTATCTGTCCGAAAATCTAGCTCTCGATTTGAGGTTTTAAATGATCCACTGGTTGCTGATGTCGTTGTGTCCTGACTTTTGTTTTCCAGGTTAAATTTATTTTCATTAAATATAACTCTTTTTTTTTAAATAAAAGTCACTCATTTCATTTGACAAAGTTTCATTGAAAAAGAAAAGGGATAAATATATGGAGGAAATAAAATTTAAAACATCATCAGTTGCAAATTTCATCTCATTGTTGATTTGTGATGATTAAAATTTCTTAATCAGCAGCAGTTAAAATGTTTTTCAAAACAAATTCTTTGTTCTTGATAAAGATGAAACACTATTTATGAGCGAAACGTTCTGCTATAAAAATTTAAAAACAAATCAATATTGGTTTTAACATTCTTCAATTTTGTAAATAATTCAAATTCTTTGTAAATTGTAGACAATAAATATTTTCAAACCAATTGGTTCTGATGTATTTCTCCAAAAATTTGGTAAATGTAATTTTTTTAATTTAAAAAAATAATAAAGAAAATATTTGATAAATTTAATAAATTCTTTTTACTTAATTGGGAAAATCGCCTGTTGTTTTAGTTTTTTCAATAGTAACACTACTAACTCACTAAAAAATATTTTATAGTAGACCATTAGTTTAAAATATATCTGTTTTATCTAGTTGGCTTATAAATTATTTAGTGTTTTATTTTATTTGGCTGTTTACTTATCTCTTCTTCCGTTCTGGTTTACTTTTTTTTTCTGTAAAAAAAATCAAATGAATTATATCGATCAAATCAACTGGCAGTAGATTTATCTTTTATCGGTTAGATCCAAACATCTTTTATAAAGCCACAACAACAGGCTGCTATCATAGCAGTAGCCATTTTTATATGGTATCGATATTTTTCTTTGATCTTCGTGAGAGAAAAAAAAGAAAACAAGAATCAAATCGGAATATTATAGGACGAATATCCCCCCTCAAGAATTAAAAATTCAACCATTAAGTGTTTATTTATCCTTCCACCACCTTTGTTTTTTTTAATTTATTCCTATATTAACATCGGAAGGAATTTTTAATCAATCAGAGAATCAACCTGTGTATTCAAAATCGGACATTTTTTCTTTCTCTTTCCATTTTTAAAAGACTTCGATCTTTTGAGAAAGAAAATGATGGATTATAAAAAAAAAATATTTTGAAAATAATTAACTAATAACTGCATTTTAAAGCACCTAAAAAATTAATATTTTATTTTTAAGTGAAATAAATGATGAATTTTAAAAACATTTTAAAAAAATTAAATTTTTTATTCATTGTTTTTGTTTTCTATAAAACTTTTTTTTACTAAAAAAAAAAGATGAATGTCAATACTATTTATTTATTTATTTTATCTTCCGCAACAAATTAACGATTTAAAAAAAATTATTAGTAAAAAAATAGTACAAAAAAAGCGATATTTAATTTAACATAACATTACTCTTGATTTTTCTACTAAAGAAAGAAATGGATAATTAAAAAAGTAATAAAAGTTTAGAAAAAGGAAACAATAATTGCTAATTAATTAATTAGCTTTTTTCCTAATGATTAAAAATTTAAAAAAGGTAACAAAACAAGTTTTACAGCCTCGTTACGTCGCGTTAAACTAATAATTGTTAAAAAAAAACAAAAAAACACCTGTCAAACAAACAAAAAAAGAATTGAAAATTGATTAAAAAATAATTTAAATTACGGAATTTAAAAAATTAGACCTACTCACAAATAAAGTTTTTTTTGTCACTTATTAACAACACCTAGATGCTACTATGGATAACACTTTACTTCCTTAGTAAAAAAATAAAATTATTTCTAATTTTACATTTTTTAATCTCTATCGTTGGGCGCCTCCTGTAGCGACGTTGCCAGCTTGTCTCAGATCAGTAAATTGGTGGTTATAGTTCGATCTTCACGCTAGGTTCCAAAGCAGTATGAAAAGAGATGTTAGTTATCAATTAAATTTAAAAAAGGTATATAATTCAAATTGTTTTCTGAATACAAATTCAAATTGATACAAATCATGAATGATGTATTCAGAAAACATCTATTATCATGAGACCTGTAAAAATTCTTATTACGTCGAAAAATTTCTAAATAAATAAATGATTTTTTTTTTTTTAATTACAGAAAAAAAAAATATCGGAGGGAATTTGAAAACTGATTTTTTTTTGTCTTTATTCGAGATTTCCGTAAGTTAGCCGTGTAAAGAAAAAGTAATAATAAATAAAAATAAAGTATAGTAAAACTAAAAAACGTAAGTAAAAGTTTCTGGATAATAATTGTTGTTGTTAATTAATCTTATTCTTACTGTTTGTTTTTTAAAAGGTTGGAAATTTAAACACATTTTTAAGTAAAAAAAAATATTTTTATAATTTCTATATATTTCATATTTATTATTTAATTTTTTTAATTTATGTATTTATAATTTTAAAATTTACTTTTTTTTGCAATATTAGGTCTAGTAAAAAGTATTTTTAAGACTATAAAAATGTTGCTATTGAATTGATGTTTTTTTTTTTTTTTTTTTTTAGCCTTCTGAGCATCGTATAGATAGATCAAGGTCAAATTATTGAGTGAGGAATGGAATTAGGAAAATAGTGTGTCACCAATCTTCCAAATGGGGATGGTCTATTTTGTCTTTGTCCTTTTTAGTAACGTGGATGATCATAGCTCTCTACAATTTCCTTGTTTTTTTTGTTTTTTTTTATTTTTTTTTTGTTTTTTCGTTGTTTGTTATTCTAAAATTCCTCCCGTTTTCCTTGCAGGAATTTATTTTTTGTAAATTTTTTTTTGTATTTTGGCATTTATTTATTTATTCAAACTTCTCAGTAGGGTGCTGTGTTCAGACAAAAGTAAAAATTAATTATAGTGTCAAAGTAGAAAAATATCATTATAAAACAATTAATTATCATTAATTCACTCATTTCTAAACCAGTGAGAATCGACCACACTTTTCTCCTCTACACACACACAAACACGTGACATATTCACTATCGGACAAGCAGTTCACACGGACACGTCGTTAACACGTGCGTCGACGAAAATTTCATCTCTTTTTTTCCTTTTTCAGGCCATAATAGTAACATTTATGGCTTGACATTCAACCTCAGACTCTTCTTGTATTTTCTAATTAAATTATCTAGACACTCATTACACACATCTAAAAAAAAAAAAAAAAAAAAACATACGAGAAAGTTTGTATACATTTTACTGATTTATTATTTTAACGTTCTGTCGGATTTCGATCCATATTCGATCTACATTTGTCCCCAAACTCTCAATTTTACTCAGTATTTCTGTTTCTCGTTTCCCCCAAACCAGATAATAAATAATACTCGTTTTAATGTTTCCAAGTCTTGCTGTTCTTTTTTACAAGTATTTTTGTATATATAAATGTTAGGGGGTTTATAATTATTTACTAACAGGTATAACTCCACTACAAGAGTATTTGCTGCCTCCTCCCGGCCGCTTCACGTACCTTCATTGACTTGTGAATATTAAATTCTCTAAGTTTTTATTCCCATGCAGTAAATGTTATGTCCAGAGGCGTCTGGTGCTTGTGAAGAAAAATGTAAAAAATCTGTATAAATTAAGATTTAGTAAAAGAAATTAGATTGAAATTATAGCGGATACATTTATTCTGTCAAACATTTTCAGACGAAATAAAAATTTCTTATTGAGAATTATTAATAAGATACGATATACCTTAAGTAACTTATAAAGATAAAAATTACACAGTATTTAAAACATATATCATATATACGTCCAGGTGTTCAGTATGTATAATAAGTTATTAGTCTTTACACTATTCAAGTAACACGCTTTAGAACTGAGCCTAGCATTTTTTTGAAAAATATTCCCGCGTCAGCCATAAATAAAAGAACAATACATCGAGTCATTGAGCGTCTGCGGGATAGTCGGAGTAGCAGCTAGATGCACTAGTCCGAGTTGGTCATTAAAATTTCCCGTTGTTTAAGAATAAACTGGACTAAAAAAAAAAAAAAAAAAGGAACATTTTAAAAATTGTAAAATACCTTAATGATTTCTGAAATATAAAACTTTTGGATTTCTCTTTATCCGCTTTCTTTGTTTTCTTTCCTTTTTCTTTGTGGGTTAGTTGAATATTTTTACAAGGCCAAAATTCTCCCCAACCTCAGTCTTCCACAAATGATCGTGGTTCTCAACAGATTTTTTTTTATTATCTGTGAATTGTCATGGATTGTAAGAAAACATAGTGGGGTGATTATTGTTACTTTCTCAATGGTTTTTAATTTAAAGTTTTTCTTCTCTTAGATTGGTTGCCACCAAGCCCAATCTACTCTACTATTTAACACATAGCTGGAATAAGAAGAGATTTATTCGTTTCCCCAGGGCATTTGTGCGAAAGTGGACGTAAGAGAATGTGTGCCAAAATGTTCATCTTTCTCTCATTGTTACCAACAATTTCTTTGTAGTTCCCTTTCTCTTTACAACTTCCTCGTTACTCACATGCTCTATCTATGGTATTCGTAACATTCGGAAGTCATTATTGTATACCTTTACTTTTGGAGTAGTGCCCTCACCTTGGTTGTTATACGGTCTCGTTCAGGTGTCTTTAAGCCTTCGATAAACCTTCACTTCAAACGAACCCTTTATTCGATACAGATTGTGAATATAGCAACCGAGATAACTGAATAATCCGATTGTGTGTATAATAATAATAATAATTCCTCTACTAAAAAATAATTCCGATATAAACGTATTGCTGAAAAATAAATATTAAATCACATTTTGAGTTGCTCTATCCAAGACACGTGTCCACTACTGAAATCTGCTTTTTTATTTCACATGGGACAGGCTCCACTTGTAACTATTTATATAAAAGTGGTCAGCCTACTGTAAACGCCCTTCAGCGTACATAGTACTATTAATTTATTTTTTCGTCTTAAAATTTTTTTGTAATATTATTTTTCTACTACACAACAAAGTCAACACTATAAAATTAGTTTTATATAAGTTCTTAATGCTGTACAATTTTTAATACAATGTTCATATTTTTTTTATAATTTCACCTCAAACAAAACAATAAAGTCACTAAGACGCAAGAGATTATTTTTTTATTTTATTTATTTTTTTTAAGCGTTTCACTCCAAGCAAGGCGAGAAGCCACTAGGACGCAAGGGGGTTACAGAAGATTTGGAGCAAGATCAGATAGGAGTGATAGAGGAAAGGATGAGGAGAAGGATAGTGGATAGATCAAGACAACTGGAGATATTGATTGACATTACATTTGAATAGTTGGAGATTATAGCTCTCAGGGAAACTGGAATAGGGAAGAGAGTTCCACAGGCGAGAGGTGCGAGACATGAAGCTATTGGAGTAGAATAGACGGCTACATTTAGGAGTTTCGACAGTGAAAGGGTGAGAGCGGGATGCCAGCCTCGTAGGGCGCTTGAACTCATGAAGTCTGGAAACCAGCGAATGCCGCTCCTCTGAGCAATTGCCATGAAAGTATGAAGAAAAAAAAATTATTAAACAGAGTTTTTTGATAGAGAAAGAAATTTCACGAAGACAAAAATTTCACCATTTCTAAAAAATATACGGATAATAACAATCGCCAGTAAAACAAAGCCATAATTCGACCAACCATTTAGAAAGCTTTCACAACCAAGATGTAAGGCTTCGAGCCAATTTGAAGCGAGTATACCTTTCAAAGCGGATCTATAGATGTGTATATAAACAGATGGAAGATCAACCAAAATCAGAGTTCACCAAATTTCCGGATTTGCGAATACACTTCTTGTTGACCTCTATGCCTTTGGATGGAGAGGAATTCAGATGAGGCTATGCCGAAAACAGTCTCATCTGAGGAGGTAGACAAACTCGACTCCATTATTACACGGTCTACGGGGAAGTTTCTACGCCACACGTTAAAAAACCGGACTTGTGCCACATCCCGCTTGTGTGGAAGACTTGGCTAAATACAGGGTCGAGAAAATAATGCTGCGGTCATCGTAACATACCTAGAGTCGAAATACGACATTTGTAAGATTAGCTGGCGACCTTACACGGTTAAACAGTCGTTGCTCCATTGAAAACAAACATACCTTCCTTCGTTGCATAGTCAAGAAGCGGCTACTACTTTTGGTTACTTACATACATATATACTTCCTTCTTTCTGGAAACTTTTCCTCCATTTTCTTCATGTACCAGGACACTTGAGAATTCAAATTTCCCCTTGTCCGTCTGTATTCTTATATTGTGTATATAAAAATGTATCTCGTATTTATCAACGCTGTGCATTTTCTTTTAAACTGAGATGACCAGGTCAGGACCAGTCACATTGAAAATCTCACTTGAAAGGAACAAGATTTCAAGACGTCGACGAAATTCAAGAAAATGCAACGAGGTAGCTGCTCGCTATCCCAGAAAAGGAGTTTCAGCAATGCTTCAGTCATTGGAAACGACGTTGGATAAAGTGTGTGATTTAAGAAGAGGTTTACTTTGAAGGAGATTAAATGTCGAATTGATATGTTTTGTAGTTTTCTTTTTATAGCACTAGTCTTGATATTCTTTTTTTTCTTATCAGACCTTGTTAACAGTTAACTCTAGCCAAAAATATGTTAAAAAAGATATTTTTAGCTAATGTTAACCGTTATCAAAGATTTTGTTTCTTGATTTTTCTTATGTCGCCTGTTTCATTTTCAAATATCGCATTTCGCGTATCACATGAGAGATCTTATTTCTCTATTTATTTATTATTTAAAAAATTGTTTTGTTATTTTTTAAATAAAAAAAATTAACAAGGAATTTTTTTGGTATTTAACTAAATTTGTTCAAATTAAAAAATTGCTCTCATAGATACCTCTGAAGTAAAACGATACCTATTGTTTAAAATGCATTTTTAAAAATTAAGACTTTCTTGAATCTTTCATTTTATTTTTTATTTCACGCTAGTAGATTAAATTTGATATTTCCAATAAGCAAAGTACTTTGCTGTATTTCAAAACTGAATTTAAATTGATTGGAATGAGTTCTTTTTATCGGTAAAAACGTCAATATTGACAGGTCTGTCAACACAACGTAATTCTCTTTACTAAAAATCTACCAAAACTAAAATATACTTTTTTGAAATTTTATTTACGGAATTTTACATGAATTAAAGTTTAATTGTTCAGATTTGAAACAAATATCATTTACTTTCAGTTTAAAACATCACATATTTAACGCGGAGGTTTTTATGTGTTTTTATGAGGTGCTGACAACTTTATGGCTAGATTTATGCTTGACAGTTGTTTTCTAAGGGGTCATAACTGTAACAGTTGCTTGACGAATCTAACGTGAATGCTTTTTTTTTTATATATATTTTAACTACCCAAAACACTTGTTCAGGAAATGTTAGAAAATTACCAATAAATTTTAACTTTACTATATTTACTACTCTTATTTTCTGGTAATATCGCGCTTGTACATTCATATTTACAAAAATCGACAACTTATATAAACATAAAATAAATTCAAAATTCTTTTTAAAAATATTGGGGGTCGTGGAATTGTAGTGATGTTTTCCATTTATGAATTTTTATGGTAACTATTTAGAACGTAATAATTAGAAGAAAAGTTAGTTTTCTTAAGACAATAGTATTTTGTCATATAGGAAGAAAATGAGTAACTCCCGACACCGAGGTTCGAACGTGACACTCTGGAGTTATGAATATGTGTTTTCTGCCAGGTGTATAAATAGCGTTGTCATACTACTTACTGGAGTTATTATTGAGTGACAATTGATTGGAACTATCCAGTCGAATTAGTGTGAATTATTGTACGTCAATGATTTGAGATTGGATTTAGGATTTACCGGACGTTAAGCCGAGCCGCGCTACTAACAAGGTATTCACTGAAATGGTTAATTATCTTTGGTTGACTTTTTCTTCTTTAAGTATTTATTTGCAGTTGTAATTAAATACTGTTTTATTTTAACATTGAAGTCTTGAGTTATACTTAATTATTAAAGGCCACCCTACATCGCAAAATATCTATAATATAATTTAAAAGCAATTAAAAGCTTTTCTAATTCAAATATTTCAGTGCATGTTTTCTGTAACTGGATGTCCTGTCTAATCAAAAACATTTTATGATTTAAATTCTACGAGGACTTGTCTTTATGACGTATATAAGCATTATGCACTACAAAATAGAATTTCTCAAAATTAAATAAGTGGGGATTAACAGATTTTAAAAATATTTGTGTAAATATTTTCTAATAAAGAAATATTTTAATTCTACAAATCATCATGTTTTTGCACCGCAAAAAAGATGCTAACATTTCTCATATTAATTTATGGTGAAAGAAAAACAAAATATTTAATCAAAATTACGATTATTCTAAAAACGGATCAAAATATAATTTTATAATAAAAAAAATCCTTTGGTCCTTCCTCTTAATAATCGTATAAAGACGACAAGAAAACTTTATTAAAAAAATGACCCAAACTTAATAAAAACAATGTATATTCCTTTTTTTTTTAGCGAATCTTGGGGGTACCTATATGCAGTGTCTACCAAAACATGTATAAAGTACACACTTCAGATTATTTTTAAAGGAAAACTTGTCATTTCAAATTGAAAAAATTATCGGGGAGGGGGACTAATAAAAAAAGGAAATGATGTATAAAACAAATATCGTTGTTCAGAAAACCGACTAATAAATATTAAGTAAGCTCTTAGGCAAGAAATTGAAAAATGCATGCTCAGCATTTTTGGGCCAACTAATCGATCGCAAAACAATTCGCCCTATACAAAAGGAAATATCTGAAAAAATTATTAAAGAATTGAACAAGTTTGGAATAATTTCTTGATTTATAAATTTTCATTTCTTGAACATTACCAAGTGCATACATTTTAGCGGATTTGACAGAGTGAATATGTATGTATGTATGTATGTAATCGATCAAAATCGTGAATTCTTTTACAAAATTTTACAAAGGATTGGACAACTGAATATATTATTAATCTCTATCACAGATATTGAACAACATTTATACTAATATATATAATATGTATATATCGCATATAGTGCTCGTCATAGTCGATGCGTATAAATTGTTCATTAATTAAAAATAAACAATTACCATTGGTTCAGGCGCCTGGGGGATGATTTATTTCGTGAAGTTGACAGTAGTGACAAAGAGAATGTAAAAAACCGGGATTTTAAACGTTTTTAAATGTGATTTTAACCATCGATCTATATCTGCCTTTATGTACGCACGCAAGCCGTACTACCTGTAGGACTTGAAATATACCGACTACGACCTATCCATATATATATATATATATAATGTGCATATATATATATATATATATATATATATATATATATATATATATATATATATAGTGTGTGTATATGTTCGTGTGTGTGTGTGGGCATATATATATATATATGTGTGTGTGTATATGTTCGTGTGTGTGTGCATATATGTGTGTGTGGGCATATATATATATGTGTGTGTGTATATATTCGTGTGTGTGTGCATATATGTGTGTGTGGGCATATATATATATATGTGTATATGTTCGTGTGTGCGTGCATATATATATATATATGTGTGTGTGTATATGTGTGCATATATATATATATGTGTGTATATGTGTGCGTGTGCATATATATGTATGTATATGCGTGTGTGTGCATATATATGCGTGTGTGCATATATATATATATATATATATATATATATATATGTATATATATATATAAAAATATATATGTTTATATCTGTGTGTTTATATATATATATATATATATATATATATATATAATATATAAACATTATTTGATCTTAATTTATAGAAATATCAATATGATATTTCTAATCTTGAAACAAGAGATGAAAGATGAATCGTTCTTGTGGTATGAGATGCCAATCATAACAACTTGAAGACAACAAGCTTCTCAAATGTGGACAGGCCATTCGTGTTCAAGGTCAGAAACCACCTGAATTCATAGCCAAAAGAAAGAAGGATTCTAATCAGACAGATGTCATAAGGATAGGCAAATTCTTTTGCCAGGCCCAGGGCATTCACATCCCCCAACAATTTGGCAAGGCTCATCACTGACACTGTAGTTTGGACGGACCCGTAGAAATGTTTTATCTCATGGCCTGCGGATGAGGTTTTCTGAGTGCTACCCACTTGTCTGAAGACAAACAAGTAGTTTAAGGAAAACAACTGAGGTCAAGTGACAACAAGTTGAACATTGATTGTTTCCAGTTGCTGGTCTATATATAATGATACTGATATCTGTTGTAACATAGGGAAGGTTATTGAATAGAATAATCAAATGAAGGATGGTAATGAACGATAATACTTAGGACAAGAACAACACATATTAGATTCACCAGCGGTGCGTGGAAGAAGTAGTCAGTCAAGTGAATTCCACAATGAATCTCCAACTGCAGACCAACATACAGTATTTACTACTGTATTTATGAAAATTTCTCCGATTTAACCAGTAGAGAAGACAATATTTATGAATAAAAATGACAATAGGAAAACTAGTAATTGCTGACGTGTTTCATCCAATGTGGACTTGTAGCGAAGAAAACGGCGACTTACCTCGTCAAACCAAGCGACAGCGTGTCGCGTGTATTCTACGACGGAAAAAGTGGCGAAAAAGAAAATTACTTACCAAATAGAAGGGCACGTATTCCACATAATATGCTGAAAATGGAATAATTGAATTAAAGAAAAAAAAACAAGTCTGTCGCAGGAGTCGCTATAAAAGTATTTTAATATGCAAATTATGGAACATCCTATCCCAGCTGTCGGTGAATGAAAAAAATAGGTTCTGCCGATAAATGCAGTTGGTGTTCTCGATTCGAGATCGGAAAATTCGGGCATTTTTGGCCATGGCGTTTGTTAGTGAGTGAGTTATTTTTCTGACTGGTTACACGCATTGTGATTTGAGATAGTACCAGCGAATCAAGTTTTCAGCATTTCTTTCCGCCCCTCGATATTCGAGTCTGTACTGACAGTGATTTTTCCTTGTGTTGTGGACTTTATCAAAGCAATTCCAGTTGCTAGGAACATTCTGTTTTTATTAGTTACCTTGTTTAATTAAATTCTTTTCGTATTTTGCTTTGATAAATTCCACATTGGACGAAATGCGTCGGCAATTACTAGTTTTTCTATTGTCATTTACTTCATAAATACTGTATTTATGTGAATGGGGACATACGCATTATTGTCCGTAGGTATGCTACAACAGTATCGGAGAAGCCAATTCTTGTCCACTTTTGGCGGGGTCCTTCACATACGGTCCTTTGCATTGTCCCAACACGTATGTGTAGATAGGGAGTTCATCGGAAGAAGAGCTAATCAATGAGACTGATATAGCAGAGAGTGTACCAAGTGTCACCTACCTATTCACACAGACAGAGGAAAGTTAAGCTATGAATCAAAATACCTATTTTACAATATTGGGAACAGGGTCCATTTCTTAATGTGGCGAGTTTTCATCTTTCGTTTCCTTTTGAACGTGCAACAGGCCTTTCCCAGTTTTTGTTGTATGCTGGCATGAATGAGAATCAGAGATGCAATGTGGGGCTGTCATTGACCGGTTGGTGGCAAGCTGGGTGAGGGTGATGTTGAATGACATGTGAGGGCATCAGGTATATTTCTGATGTGATGAGTAGAGGACAGTTCATATCCTACAAGACACTACAGGGCTATGTGATATGACAGAGGCACATATTGTAGCTCTTCTCCAATGAAAAAGCTTACAGCCACAACACGTTGAAACACCAGTTCCTGTACAATCACCAAAGTTAAGCTACATTGAGCCTGGTCAGTACTTAGATGAGTAACTACTTGGGAATACCAGGTGGTATAATGGATATTGGCTCAGAATTGTTAATCGGAGAGCCGAGTTCCAGTTCCAATTGGGTTCGTTATAATTATTGGAAAAGTTATGAATTCATCTCTTCTTCCTTCAACTATAGGTTAATTAGTAAAATTTATATTACTCAAACCATTATTATCTCCACAAAAATAAAGTTGCATACAAAATATTTAAATTTTGGTATTAAATAACTCATAGATATTGATATGCCACTAAACAAAAACAACCAACCAACAAGAGGAAATTTGACTAGGAACAAGGAGGCAGACAGTGCAGACTCCACATTGCACAACGTCTGTGTTATAGTGGAACACACCTATTCTGTAGTTAATAGACTCTCCCACCTATAATAAGTAGTAGTAGTAGTAATAGTAACGAGTCAGTCGCTGAGTAAGGCGCTCAGTCAGTCGATGCCGGATGACCGTTAGTCGGATACTAAAAGATTTCTCTGCGTCATTACCTATTATATCAAGTTCCTAACGTTTTGTACGTCGAACCTATTTTAGGACCAACTTAGTACAAATACAAGCCTCCACTGTGAAACCACTCTAAAACAGTCTGTAATAGTCCAGGAGGTGCCATGCTGTCTCATGCCTTCTTGCAGGACTTGGAGGTCAGTGACACTGTGTACACTGGAATGCTGGATATGGTGGTCAAGGCTGGCTTGAGAAGGTGGCCTATAGGAGGTCATATATGTTCTACCAGGACTCTGCTCCTTTTCCCATACAATGTAACCCTAGAAATGGCCAACTGAGGATTTTCATATCACTCCCCCCCTCCCGCTCACATCACCACCATTTCCCAATTACATATATGAACTTTGAGTTCATTTAATGTGGCTTGTACATTATTTACAAGCAGAATATTGTCTTCACCTTTGTTGTTGTTGCTATCACAACGTTTTGGCTGTTGTGCCTTCTGACCTTCACCCAGGTGCTTTTCAATCTGAATAATCTTCAGGGAATTTCGAACTGAAACCATTATTTAATGTACGAAGCTAGAGTGTTGTTGTTTTGCTTAATATGTCTCAGGATATCTCATCTAGTTCTTAATTAGTACCGACCAGTTATTGTTTGATCCATTTCCACTGTGTCCAGATCTGCACTACCCAACCCAGAGATTGGACTCACAATTACTATTTCACCAAATTCATGTATCAACACTTTAATCCACTCGGCTATTGTTTCAGAGAGTTGTCAAGGTGACCAACCAGTGGCCTAATTATACCAAGAAGTCATTAAAAGTTGCCATCATGGGACTCGTATCTAACAACAAGCACCTTGTCTGGACATGTAATTGCTACTGAGGCTGTCCTTGAGGCCAAGGGCAGTTTTATTGAATAACTATTTTTTTTTCTTGCTTAATCATTTGTAAAAATGTTTTTGAAAATGTACTGATTTTTTTTTTGTGGGTGGTGCTACGAAAAGTTTTGTTGGCTCAACTGCATCCCACACATAATAATCAAGGGGGTTGCAAGTCTGAGAAGTTAGGTGGCTGGATGTAAGGGGTGATGTGGCTGCAGAAATTGTCTGACAGCCATGCCGTGGTTCTCCTGCTTGTGTGACATGGTGCAGAGTCCTGTTGCTAGATATAGGATCTTCCAGCAACCACCCTCTTGACCCAGGGCAGCACTACCTTCTCAAGGCACTTGATGTAGGCGTCTGTGTTGAATCTGAGGCCTTCACCAAGAAATTTGGGAGTTCTTTTCTCATCAGAGTGATCAGAGTGAATTTTCCAAGCTGCCATACATTCGTAATCACCAATAGACTCATTCAACTCTTTCTGAATCCTCTGCACTGTCCTCAGATTGACATCGAAACACTTTGAAATATTGATATTGGCACTTCTGGTGCAAATGCCAAGCAGTACAGCATGCTGTTTCCAAACCTCTGGTGTAGTGAATTGTATCATGGTGGTCTTTTTCTCACAGACGGTGCCCAACTGACCCTACTATACTGTGCAGTTAAGAAAATCAAAAACAAATAACACACATAATCAAAATTAAAAATATAAAATGGCGACAATTTAACCATCACACCCTGTATCTTTATATTACAACTAGTTTTAAATTACCTGGTGCACTTTCTGTGTGTGTGTGTATATCATACTTATTATAAAACCCAGGTTGTGTGTGTCTGTTTGTTTATATATTGGATTGGATTTCCTACATTTTTCAACCGATTTCAACAAAACATCACAGGACTACGTAAAATTACCTTGCGGTGGTTCTGACAGCACCAAAAATTGGAAAAACACAATTGTTTTTGCATGAAATCAATTTGAAAACATGATTAAGAGGCATCGCTGTCACGAGAATGGAAGTGGAACAACTCATATCGAGTTATACTTATTATAAAACCCAGGTTCTTTACGTGTGTGTGTTTGTTTATATATGGGATCGGATTTCCTACATTTTTCAACCGATTTTAACAAAACTTCACTTTTTTTTTTTGGCAGGTAGTGTTTCTTATTGTCTTGCACACTTTTTTCTTTATTTTTACATTCAGAATGCTTTAAAAATTCCATTTACAAGGCAATTGTTTATAATAAAATTCTATTCAATCGGATTGATCCATAACGATTGAAATCAATGTTTTTGTTTGAGTTTGGGTTTGACCAATTCGTAAAAAAAAAAAAACTAATTAAGACATGCGTGTCCGTCAACCTTAAACAATAATCTTTGTCAATTTTATTTTTCAGTCTTTATGATGGCCGATACTTGATCTATCTCTTACTGTTACGCTGGGCTCTACTGCTAGTATATATATATATATCAACTGCTTCTCTGTCCTTTTCCACATGGCAACAGAATTAAAAAGAAAATCAAGGGAAAGAATGGAGAGGTGGAACAAGGTAGAAGGTAATTAAGAAAGAGAAAATCAAAAAGAAAAGTAAATGAAGAAGAGATTGATAGATGCTGTCTACAGTTTTATTTCTCCTTTACACATTTAAATCTTTTAAAGTGTGTTTTTTTTTTTTTTTTTTAAATTGTTTTTTATTTTATTTTTATTTATTTTTTGTGGTAGGGATGGATGCACATCTTACATAGGAAATAGATAGATACTACATTATCAATATAGAGATAATTATAATCATTATTATTATTGATGTGTGGGAATTGTACCAGACCGGCCAGCCATGTGTATGAATTAAAGGAAAATAATAAGAAAAGCCCTAATGTAAGGTGGAGCATATTGAGGAGAGCCAGACCTTGCAGTAATGATAGTGATATCTGCAGCCTGTGCCAGGAAGAGAAATTAGCAATAACAACATATTCAGATAAAAAAAAAGCTGTTAAATGACAGATCTGAAGTCATGTTGGAGTATAGACACACTAAAACATATATTTAGGGTTTATATGAACTCGGATTAAATTACATACAATTTTGTTTTTTGTTACTACTCCCTATCATATTTCCCCACTCTTACCACACCCCTTCTCTTTTCTCACACTTCCTGTTGTGTGTACATAAAATAAGCAAATAAAGTGTTAGGAAATTAATTATCCTGTACCAGCTGACAAGACCTCAATAGTTGAAACTATGGTAGTGTAAGTGGTTGATCTTCTCTCTCTATATATATATATATATATATATATATATATATAAATAAAGGATTCTCTGGAAGGTGGGCCTCCTATTTCTCTCCATGGAAACTGTAACAGATATTATTGGATAGACACAATTTTGTATATGGCATGGCGGGCCTTAGCTGTTAAAGTCTGAACTGGTGAAACTAATGAATTTCCATGGAAATAGCAAAAGTAGTGAAAAGTTTACAATGTTTTGTTTATGTGGGAAAGTGGTTGTAGGGTGGAAAACAATTCACCTACAAGACCATGTTGCTGTAATATGGTGTTAGGTTTATGTTGCAATGTGTTGTATTTATCTGCCAAATTTACCATATCACTGGGTTTCCTTAGGTGTGTGGCCCAATTGGGAGCAATGACTCCAAACTTAAAGCCTGTTTATTTAGAATCAACCCAGGAGCCTACCAATACATATAAAATCTTCACATAATATAATTTTTTTTTCATATTCCGCACTTTTGTAAATATGCATTAACTTTGGTGCAATAATTAACATGCTAATTTTGTACACATTTAGGTGGAATTTTTTATGCTTCATTCTTATGGCCTTGTGCCAAACTAAGCAATGACTATGACATACCTACTGTAATTACCTTTTATAGAGTAAGGTTAGAAAGTTAATATTGCAAGTTGTTGTTATTGTCTTTGATTTTCATTTGGTACTCTGCTATTGCAAACTTGTGCCAAACTAGTTTAAGCTTGAAAAAGAAAATCTCTGCATTCAAGAACAAGAAATGTATTTCTAAATGTCAAAAATTAGACAGCACTTATTTTGATAAACAGTATTTCTTAAAATGATTACCTTGCTACTTAGGTCAATGTAAAAACAGTCTTTCTTAGCTGGAAATAGTGTGTTCTTAGCCACTATTGGGAAGGAAGCCTACAATGTATATGACAGGTTGAAGTTTGACTGCGAGAAAGACATGACAAGACAGAACAAGGGATATTGATTAAGAAGTTTGAGGAATTTTTTTGTAGGTGAAACACACAGAGCCTATGAGTCTTATAAATTCCAACTCTGAAAGAAAAAAGCATCAGAAAGCATTGAGAGATATTTAGCTGTGCTGTGACAACTTGTAAAGAACTGCAATTTCGGGCAGCAACAAGATAAGCTTATTGGAGACCAAGTCATTGTTGGGGTTAGATATGTCACCGCCAAAGAGAAGCTACTGTCAGACAAACAGCTTACTCTAGACAAGTGCTTGCAAATAAGCAGATCTCACAAGACATTCAAACAACAGACACAGACTGTTTCCTCCAATGATAATGCAGCAGACTCTTACATTAATTGGGTTATAAAGAGAAAGTGTAGAAATAATTTCACCAAACAGCAACCAAAGTTGAAAATGACGTCTAACAAATGTACATGTTGTGAGTAATTTCTGTTCCACAACAGGAATGACTGTCCAGCAAAAGAAGCATGCGGCAGAATTTTTTCCACAAGGGACGCTATACATTTGTTTGCAGGAATGACAAAGCGAAAGTGAGAGAAATAAATGAGTAAGATAGGATTTTTCACTTTCTAGGTTTAGTCACTATGGAAAATATATATGAGGTCACCAAGGACAATACCCGAAATTGGCAGGATTAGGTCAAGATCACCACTAAAGTTTGCACCAAAACCATCAATTTTAGGTCAGGATGTGACTGTAGTTCCAGACTGGTATTAGTTGGAAAAATTCCCCATTCATCTAATGAACAAACAAAAGACTTTATGAACCTGGTCATCACAAAATAACGGTTGTTAGATATGTGGAGGCCACATTGGTCATGGAAAAAAAACCCAGCTTGAATTATGATCTGTATGTTATGGAGAGACTGAAAGAACTGGGAGGACCAACAATCAAAGCCCTCAATCTGTAGAAAGCACAGTTAATACGGCCAGAAGTAAAAGGTACCATTACAAAGACGAGTTCCAAGAACTGTTCACAGGCCCAAGGAAACTGGAACATGTGTACCAGATATGTTTGGATACGGGAAGTCAGCCCTTCTAAATTGCTATTCCTAGAAAATTGCCACTTCCAATGAAGCAGTAAGTTCATGAAGAACTGAAATGTTTGGAGAAGGAGGACATAATCCATCCAGTGAAATTGCCAATGGATTGGTGGAGCCCAATAGTTGCTGCCCCCAAAAAGCAACGGTTAATTTAGATAGTGTGTCAACTTTACCTAGGTAAATGAAAGCGTGAAAAAGGAGAAATTTCCTCTATTCACCACAGATCAACTACTAGCTGAACTCGACGAAGCCAGAATATCAAGCTCGATTGCAACAGCAGTTTCTACCAAATCGTCCTCCAAAAAAAAAAAATCACAGAAACTTACCACATTTATAATGCTGTATGGGAGGTACTGCTTCAAACGACTTCCATTTGGGATAAATTCTGGGCCCAAAGTTTTTCATAGGGAGATGACACACATTTTTTCTGGGATACCAGGGGTCATCTGCAATATAGATGATGTTCGCATAAGTGGACGAAACTAGCAGTAGCATGACCAGTGGTTAAAAGTGGTACTTCAGTGGATGAAGGCAGCCAAAGCCACACTAAATGGTAAGTGTGTATTTTCCATCAGCAACATAAAGTCTCTGAGACACATCATCTCAAAGGAGGGAATCCAAGTGGATCCAGAAAAAGTAAAAACCGTTATGGGTCTGCCTAGGCTAGAGAATGTGTCAGATTTAAGATGCTTACTGGGCAGGGCAACTCAGGTTGGAAAATTTGCTAAGAACCTAGCAGATACTACAAAACCACTCAGAGTTTCTTAAGAAAGAAACGGAATGGATCTGGGATGAGCCTCAAAAAGCAACACTCCAGACCCTGAAGAAACAGCTGAGTTCCACACCAGGACTGACTCATTACAATTATAACAAGCTGACAAAGGTATCTGCAGATTCATCTAGCTATGGCCTGCAGAGAGTACTTCTCCAGAAGCAAGGAAATTTCATGTGTCAAGATCTCTGACTGTGTTGTAGAGTGGTTTCACAGTGGAGGCTTGTATTTCACTAAGTCGGTCCTAAAAAAGGTTCGACGTACAAAACGTTAGGAACTTGAAATAATAGTTAATGACGCAGCAATCTAGTTGTGGTGGTTGATACTTTAATGTCCGACATCAACTGACTCACCAACTCTCTGAGCCCCCTCTGGCGACTGCTACTACTACTACTTATTATATGTGGGAGAGTCTATTAATAATAGAATAGGTATGTTCTAGTATAACAGACTGATACAGAGCAGAGATATGCACAAGTTGAGAAAGAAGCATTGGCTATCATAGAGAAAAATTTTACTGACTTCTTAATCGGATTGCAAAAATTCACAGTGGAATCAGACCACAAACCACTATTACTACTGTTAAAAATAGTGTCTGGATGAATTGACTCCAAGAATCCAACATTTCTACATGAGGCTAATGAGATTCTCCTATATTATATACACTGCAGCAAAAGACCTCACCACAGCAGACACTTTGCCTTGTGCACCTGGGAGTCATACAGGATATCCAGCAGAAGATGGAGACAAACTCATTTATCTTTGAAGTCATAGAAAATATCTTAGTAAGTGACAAATGTTTGGAGGAAATCAGACAGAAGCAAACTGCTGACATGGTCGGCAGTCATCATCAACTATTACACTATGGACCACTAGCCCGTAACTTCAAGGTGAGATCCCAAACTAAAGCAGTTCTGGTTCGTTAACCAGGATCTAACAGTTTACCAGGGACTCATAATGTACCAGAGCCAACTCATCATCCCTGCTGAACTCCAAAAAGATATACTTGTGCATGTACATAAGGGGCACCAAGGTATCATCAAATGTTGAGCACTGTAGCAAGAAACCTGAAATTCTGTAGCACAAACACTGGAAACAGACATGCAATGGATTTTGGTTCAGTATGCACTGATATGACCTGCGTTAAACATAAAAGCCTTCTGCCGTCTCAGCAAACGCTCGCCTTTTTTATAGGTTCATTCCAAGTCGGAGAATTTGCATAGTGATCATGCTGCCGGACTCGATTTGACTCAATGATACATGCGCCTTGTCATTCCAGGACCAATGCTTGGACAGTTCGCCTCTCTTACAATTTGCTTATCTTATACACACATTTAAGCTATGTTACCCTACTCCTCTTGGATCTCTGACCTAATTCTCCAGCACAAGTGCTAACCTGTAAAAGTGTGTGGTGGCCCAGCCTCTCTAAGCAAATTGTAGACAAGGTCGGAAGATGTGGTATCTGTAAAAAGGAAAGAAAATATTCTCCAGAACCACTACAGCCCACTAAATTACATGAATACTCATGGCAAAGGGAATTGACCTTTTTGCATTTAAGGGACACAGGTATTTCCTGGTAATTGATTATTTTCCCAGGCAGATTGAAATAGCCCATCTATGGACAATATCTTCAGTCAGTATAATAAAGAATTGCGAATTGACATTCACTAGACATGGAATCCCAGAAATAATCATTTCAGACAATGATCCCCAATTTGGTGCAAGGGAATTTCTGAAATGTTTTTGACTTTCTGCATCTCACAAGGCAACGGAAAGGCTGAATGTGCAGTCCAGACCGTCAAAAACCTATTGAAAAAGCATGTGACCCATATGTTGCAGTGCTTAATTATTGCATCACTCCTCTAGAATATAGCAAGAACCCTGCAGAGCTACTGATGAACAGAAAATTGGGAATACAGATCCCTTCCATTCTCCAGACCAATTCCTTCAATCAGAAAGGCATTGAGGAACACACAAAGGTGCATATTCATCTCAAAGCCAGGCAAGATCAAAATTATGACAGATATGAACGTCCTTCCTTCAAAAAAGAATGGCCAGTCTGGGTCACGACATCCAAGGCCAGTGCCACTATAATAAGCAAGACTCTGTCACCAAGGTCAGTCCTAGTTAAAACAGATTCAGAACTGCATCAGTGCAACAAAAATGATATTTGCCTAAGGAATGGAGAAAACAGTTTCCCTCAAACGGCTACACCACAGGAGACAACCACCTTACCACGTACCCACCACTGATATGAATTCATATACAACTGTGAAAACAACAGACTTTCTCGACCAAACAAACAGTACTGATCAACGAAAATATACCAGAAGCGGTTGACAAGTCTGACCAACCTAAAAAACTCACCTTGCAAAAAATTTTGAAAGGGGAATGTAGTGTTATGTCTTTTAAGGTTTACAGTCAGCAGTTGATGTAGGACTAGCAATAAAGGACTACTGGGATATATGCATCTCTTTATCTTTCTTCTTAAGACCTAGTCAGTGACATTACACAAATCCTGTCACAAAACTCGCACAAGTAACCTCCAGGTCTTTCTGGTATGGTTGCACTCACAGGAATATGCACCTGACCTCTCTGATGTGATAATATATGATTGGCTAAACCAGTCACCGAAATACTGCAAGTGTGTTGGTGCCCTAATAGCTCTGGGACAGATTCTATTTCTCCCTTCTTAATGGCGCTCTTTTTGTTGGAATGCTCAATTCTCTTCTCAAAATTGTTGCAGCATTCCAAAATCAACTTTCTCCAGCAACAGTTTCCTAGTCTTCAACATTAATGCCAAGAGTTTTCAGGTTACATTTACCTATATCCTTGCAACGTTTATTGGACTTATGAGTGGGTTTCTCTGCTCTATGTTTGCATGTTGAAGAACTTTTGTGTCTGGTGTACAAGACTGCCAATTGATGTCCAAGATTCATCTTAAGCACTGCTGGTGAAAATGCTCTAGGACCTTAATGTGCATTTGATAGGTGGTCCATGTTTCAGTGGAATATAAAAGTGTCATTAGGACAACCGTTTCATAGATGCTGAACTTTGTTCAAGAAGAAATTCTACATACATACATTTGATAACAAACTGTTCACTCTTACATCCAGTGTAAAATATATATGGTCATTCCACATTGTGGAAGAGGGCTTACTTGTCCCAGTGAGTCCAAGAGCGATAGAAGTTACCAGTCTTTGTATATATGTAGATAAATTATACATTTATTTACCCCTAATCAATGTCTTCTTTTGTTTGACGCTTGGATTTACATTTTGTAGAATCAGTGAAATATGCTCATTTCTTAAGCATGGTTAAGTCTTGTTTTATTCCAAGTTCTCTTGTTGCTAAGCAGTTAAAGCAGACTGAGCTTCAAAGTGGTTAAAAAAACATCAAGAATATCTACTAAAATATATCTATCCACAATATATAAGATTCTGTTGAACTTTGCTCTATCATATCTGGACTTTATGAATTTAAATGTGGTACTACATTGGCAGCAAGGTCTCATCATTTTACAGTTGAAATGGTTAGATGTGATTGTAAGTTCTATGCTAACAGTTTCTTCTATTGCACTTCTCGCTTGTGGAACTCTTTTTTGGCTTCTTGCTTCCATGTCAAGTTTGACCTTCAAAAATTTAAATGCAATGTCAATCATGATCTCTCCTTTATTCTTCTTCTTTTGTCTTCTCTCCTTAATTGCATATTTCTTTCATGTTCTCTAATACTCAGTGTCTTAGTGGCTTTATTGACTTGCTTGGAATGAAATGATAAAAAAAAAATTGTGGTAATGGTAATATTAGCTGTTTCCCTATAAAGAAACATTTGGAATTCATTAACTGAGCAGCCAGTACTGCTTTCAGTTGAAATTTATAAAATTTTTCTTTTAAAACAATTTTTAAGAAAAATATGTTTCTCGAGTCCAGTAACTATTATTGCTGTTTCCAGTATTCATGGAGGTTTCTTTTCTAACCTTTTATTTGAAGTGGTGTGGAATGTTAACATCTTTATTATGTCATTATTTTTTATGCTATCTATTTTTGTTGCTGCTGTTGATAGCTCTCAAATGATGTGGTTTTTGTTATTTGGTACAGTTCTTTTATTGTGATTCTGTAGTACCAGTCCACAAAGTTAAGAAAAAAAGGATGATCTTCACTTGCTCAAAGACATGTTTCTTAGTGAAAACCATTTTCTTTGAATCTCATGGAATAGTGTTACAGAAACAAAAGGAACTGTACCAAATAACAGAAACCACATCATTTGGGGATTTTTAACAAATGCAACAACTAAAATGGATAACACAAAGAAAATAATAACATAATCAATGTTGATGTTCCAAACTACTTTAAACATAAAGGTTATTGCCCATCAATACTGAAAAATTAATAACAGTTCCTGGACTAGAGAAACCAATTTTCTTGAAAAATTATTTCAATAGGAAGATTTTATAAATTTCAATCAACAGTAACACTGACTGTTGTTGACAAATGATGAATGTTTCCTTATAAGGAAATGGTTAATACTACCATACATGTTTGTTTAAATTCTCATAAAACTTGTTACCAAACATTTTGGTCATCTTTTTTACTGTGTAAAAGCTTTCTTCTATATTGGTAAATGTGTCATTCTCAGATCTGTCAGCTCTCTTGACATTGCTGATTGACTAAAAGTTTTGAGCTCTTTTACCATGCTCTTCCAGTTTGTAACTAGTGTTCTCCTGGATAACTCTTAAGCATTGGTCTTCTGTTGAATCTTCCAGTTTTTACAAAAGTTTTCCTGTAAATAAACTGTTGATCTTTCTCCACTAAAAGAATTGCTGAGTGAAAATATTTTCTATTCTGTCTGTATATGTGTAGTGCCATATTAGCAGTAGCCCTTGATAAACATAGTATCAGCAGCAGCTTCGTTAGCATAAAAACAAGCAAAGCCTTAAGTAATACTGTCTTCCTGTTTTTCCTCCTTTCAAAGTGTGCCATTGACTTTTCACATTGAAGCAGAAAGAGCTGTGGATGATTCACGCACAAATGCACCTACATAGGCAAATCACACTCAAATACATTCATTTACAATTTTTGTTTCGTATACAATTTACTTCTATGAAAAGAAACTTTCCTTTTGTTTAATAAATTTTATCTTGCCTTGCAAATCAATCAGTCACTGTTATTTTGTGCATGTACCTTTTTACCACCATTAATTCATGTCAAATATTCCTGTAGAAACCTTGTACATTAATTATAGATGTAGCCAACACACTAATTGTGTTTTGAAAACAAGTTCAACATTTCAGGCAATGATTTGATTTAAATTGTTGTGGAGATAATATTTTTCAATAACAGAATTATTGACTAGGGTTTGTCTACAAGTGAAACATTGGCTTAAAATGGGCTAATAAGGTCATGTTTCTGTTGAAAATAGCTGCAAAGAAGGATGTCTTAGGGTTAGCATCTTTGGGTTGCTTTTTTTAAAAAAATCTTTTTCCCTGTTCATGGTAAAATCTTTTTTCTGAAGTTAGAGTTCTAAATGTACAGATTTTTAGGTTGAAAGATCTATATTTTTTTTTTATGCTGTGAGAAGAAAATCACCTCCTCAGATGAAAGATAAGATTGCATAATTTAAAGATTTCTTATGAAATGTTTTTTACCGTTTGTGGTATGGATTATCTCCCCTTATACGTATTCCGTATTTAAATACGTCCAGGATGGACACACTTCATTCTAAGTTGAATAAAGCTTCAGATAAGTTATACCTGCGTTCGTCTTTTTACTACAATTTATTCAACTTAGAATTAAACATGGAACAGTGCACGAGAGCACAAAAGTTTGATGCTGACTCTTGACAATACCACATCTTTGTCTTTTTATTTTAAAATTCAACAAAAGTCATCAATTTTTTTTTTTTTTTATCTTTATTCAAACTTTTCTAAAAAGAAAATGTGAGCGTGAAAAAAAAAGGAAAACAAATTTTTATTTTATTCAGAATACATAGATGACAAGATAGACTATCATGGCAACCATCTTGTGTTTGAATACATGAGTTATGGGGAGGGATGAAAACAAAGTAATGTTTGATGAAGGCACACCTCAACTTCAGTTAATGGGACTGAATATTCCCAGGTAAAAAAAAAAAAAATATGAGGCAAATGGTTAGAAAAAAAAAAATTAAAATAAAACTAATTCTAATTAATGACAACTTTACTGAGCTTGGAATGTTTAAAATAACTTGCACAAGAGAAAAATTCCAACCAATTTTAAATTGTTTAAACACACAGAAAGAGAGTTACTTCCCTTGAAACGTTTATTAAAAAAAATTCTCAACTATGAAAATCAGAGAAAATTTTTCCTTGAGAGAATAGAGAAATTGCTCTCATTATTTTAAAATAAATATACACAGCAGTACCGAATTAAAACAGCAAAAACATTAAACGAAATAAAAAAAAAAAAATGAAACAATCCATTCATTATTTCTCTTTGATCAAGTAACATTACCAAAAATATGAATAAAATTCCCATATTTTTCAATAAGATGAGCAACCTTAAACTTCTAAAAAAGAAAGGGTTAACCTATCTTATATTCCCAAATCTGCTGAACCATTTTATTTTCAGGGCTTGTTTATAGAAAGCTCTAAAAATAAGTGTGTATTATACATGAAAATGTTATTTTATTGTCTTTTTAATTTATTCTTAAAAGAAATGCTATATATATAAATAATGTAAGTAAATATGGATTATAAAAAATTTGTAAAGCTATTCAACAAATTAAAAATTAAATCTTATATAGAAGTTTTGCAGGATTGTTTGAATTGGGCAAGTGTATTGTCCTTGAAAAAAAAAAAAAAATGAAAAATTACTAAAACAACAAAAAATGTTGCCAAAGATTTAAAAAATATGAGTCTGGTAAAAAAAAAAAAAAAAAGAATCAAGAACCATTCATATACTGAAGAGATATCTTATTTATACAAAAAACAGAAACAAAGCCAAAATGCTTTAAAAATAAAATGTCTTAGAATGGTTGAATTTATACTTCAAATTATTTAACCAAAAAATAATGAAAAAGACAGTTGATCTCATTCTTTCTGTTGCTTGAAACATGGATTTTGTAAAAAGATTTAGTCTGATCAGAATGTTAGCCACCATTTTCTGTTTTGATCTATTAAAAGAAAACACGAGACCACACCCCTTTTATATATAACCAAATAAATATAAATAAATGTAAGTATTCACATGCACATATATATATATATATATATATAGCCTTTGGTGTAAATAGAACAGTGCTCAATGCAATATAACAGAGCTATTAAGTATATATTAATAAATATACATAATACTCCATGCCTACAGAATGACTAGGAGTTTCATGCACTAGGCAATCATCAGGTATAAATAAACTGGCTATGTAGGGTTTAAATTTCTGGGTCTCATAGTGTTAGTGTAATTGGATAAATCATTATTATTAATATTAAATTGTACAATAATCTAGATTTAAATATAGGTTCAAACTTACACTTAAAAATACCAATTTCAATTTAAAATTTGAAAAGTGGAGAATACTAGTAGCTGTATATGTTAAAAAGGATTCATACCATGTTTCAAGGGGGATAACTCTTTTTTGTCTGTGCTAAAACACTTAAAAGCTAATAGTGATACAACAATAGGTAACAATAATATAAATAATGATGGCGATGTCAATTTCTATTTTGGTTCAACTGTAAACCATTGGAAATCATGTTTTTACCATCACCAAATTACATTAGGCAGAATTAAATAACAGCCAGTTTATTTATATCTGTTGAATGCCTAGTGCATGAACCTCAGTTTTACTGTCAGTGTGGGGTATTATGTATATTTATTAATATATATATATATATATATATATATATATATATATAAATAAAAAGAAAGAACAGTAAGATATATAATCCGGTGTTCTTATAGATATTTTTATTTTTACAAAATAGTGCTCAATGTAAATTTACAGAGCATAATATTATAAATTAATTGATTTAAAATATGGTTTTTTCTGCTACACAGTTCTAACCATATTTCAAAAATAGAAGCTAAAAGCCCCGAATTTAATTTTGCAATTAAATTAAAAGCATTAGTTCCATTTCATCCTCAAGCGAATTTCGAGTTAGAACTGTGTAGCGGAAAAAACCATATTTTAAATCAATTAATTTATAATATTAACATATATATAGTTTTAAGGTATGCTATATTTATGGGTTAAAGTGCTCAATATCACGGATAGAGCATATGTAAATATAAAAGTGGTCATTGAAGTCAACATCCAGAGCTGACATTTTGTTTCATGCAAAATGCACTCATCAGGCCTGTCGAGCTGAATATATTTGCAATGTTGCTGTTTTAAATAAGAGGCTTTTTTTTAAAGCTCAGTAAAAATTTCTGCGAACATGTACTGTGTGTATAATATGACCCCCCCCATTTAATTCCACTTTTGTGTAGCAGTAAGCATGTTAAATAACTTCAAATAATATGGTCTGTATATTAGCCTCCATTTTTTTTTTTTTTTATAAGTCAAAATCTTTTCTTACATTCTCTTTATCTGAAGAAGGCTACTCAATAGATTGGCTAAAATGTCTTCTTAACAAGCAAAGCAGCAAGAAGAATGAGTTCAATTGTCCATTTAAACATTTTTTTCCATATAATGTCTAATTATAATTAATAAAAATACATATTATTTGTGGATTATATTAAAATTAGCTACCTCTTCAGATATATGACAAATGCATTTTGATTGACAGTCTAGTTAGTCTATAGAAAAGAAAACAAAACATTACTATCCCTATATTAAATAAAGATTGAAAGCAACTGATTTCTGAATTTTCTTACACTGATAATTGCATAAAAAGCAAGGCAGGAAATACAATGAGGCCAGGCTTAAAGCACGAATACCAAGATATCGAAAATTAGGAGTAAACCAAGATTTGTAAGCCAGTCAACGAAAGTAGATGTTTACGAAAAGCTATGAAAGAAGCAAGGCATGCTGGGTTGTTTTAAAAAAAAAATTTTTAAATACATTTAGGGCATTCCAAAAAGATCCTGAGATGATTTTTTTTTTTTAAGATTTCTTAATTAGAAAGAAACCATGTAGAAAAATAAAAAGGTCAAAGGTTCAAGCATACCCACCCCCTACACCATTTTTAGGTTAATCGAAAATTACTTTGACCTTTTCAAGATGCAACAGAGGAATCCATATATAAATTTTCATTCAATTTATTTTTGAGGAAAAGATTTTTTTTTTTTAAATTTTGCAAATGTATATTTATAAGTCAATGAATTTATTAACTTTGTTGTTCTCTTAAATGTCACATTAAAAAAAAAAATATTTTTATGGATTTCTTGAGGTATTATTTAAGTAACCAGTGTTTGAAAATGTATGTTACAATATTCAAAATAAAAATAAATATTGTCTATTTTTGTTTTAGTTGTCTTTGGAATAGTTTTTAACAATTTCTTTTTATTTGAAATCACTCACACTAAAAGAAACAGAAGTCTTTTACTAAAACTTACAGAATCAGAACACAGAAGATTAGGTTTTTTTAACATTCCATAGATATAATAAAATAACTGAATTTTATCAGCAATGACATTACAGATGATATTTTGTTTCGTTTATCTTCCATTTCTACTAGATTTAGTATTAAATTACTTTAATTGGCTCAAGTTTTTAACGAAAAATAGCAAGCAAAAATAAATTAACTCCCTTCAATAGCAGCTTATAAATTGTAGAAAATAAACGGACATTTATATTTTAAATAACTTTGTTCATCTTGAAGTTTAAACTAAATTCTTGTTTACAAACTAAATGTTTAAGAGATCAAGTTGTATATAAGAAAACCCCACAAAAACAGTCTTTACTCATTTTTAAAAGTTATTTCTATTGATTTTTGTTTATTTTGTGATGTTTATTTTAAACATTACAGTAAGAATGGTAACATTGTTATACTGATCTCACATGTGATTTAGAATGAGTATAGCATAAATTTAACAATTTTAATAGTTATAATTTTGGCAGCACCCATCACCTCTCCAAATAGGCGTGAAGATAAATGCTGTCAAATTGGAATTATTCATATTCTATACACATTCTATACACAGTACTTAGTAAAGATCAGACTTAATTCATGGGATTATAGTTTAACCTACTGGGTATCCCATAATTATATGTAAACAAAGTAATTTCTGAAGAAGTGATGGACTTTTTATTTATTAATTCGACAGATTTTATCACTTTAAATGTTGTTTCTTAGAGGATACTCATATTTGAGTAGATGCTTTGTTTATTTATAAAACCTGGAGTATATTTTCCTAACCATTTCTTGGGAATAAAATCAAGACTTTTAAATGCTATCAAATATGATACATTGGTATCTGTCTATATTTCTGACATGAGGCATTATGTACATTATTTACATTATTCGGACTATTGTCCTCATCTTTGTCGCCATATTTATTACGTTTCAGCCGTTGTATGCTCCAGCCTTCTTCAGGTGGTTGGAATGTCGAACTGAACCCTTTATTTCATTCATTGGAGTAGACTGTTCTAGTTCCATGTTTAATGGATGTCAGTTATCAGTTATCTCCTGTTAATTTCCCTCTGAAAGTTCTCCACTGCCTTAACTTGGTATTGAACTCACACTCTTTGGGTCCTGTCACGGGATCTAACACCTTTATCCACTGTGTCATGTGACAGGACCCAAAGAGTGTGAATTCAATACCCAGTTAAGGCAGTGGAGAACTTGGAGAGGGAAATTAACAGATAACTGATAACTGACATCCATTAAGCATAGCACGTAGAACTAGAACAGTTTACCCCAGTGAGCAAAATAAAGGGTTCAGTTCGATATTCTTACCACCTGAAGAAGGCCGGAGTGTACAACGCCCGAAACGTTGTAATAAATATGGCGACAAAGATGAGGACAATAGTTCGAATAATTCAAATAATGATACATTGGATTCAAAATTACTTGAAATAAAAGAATACTGGTTGCATTTAGAAAAAAAAAAGTTTACTGAAAATTATCAAAGTATAAGTATTATCTGGAAATTTTTTTTTTCAGTATATTGTGCTAAAAAATAACAGCAATGAAAATCTGTTTTCTTTGACCTACAGTGGGATTTATACATCATTGAAAATAGAAATATACATTTGCAATTATGACAAGCTGCATAAATTTAAAAGGTCTTATTAGCAACAATAGCTGAAAGAAAAGGCATTTTTGAAAGCTGTAACTTCATCTCGGCAAAAAGACATAAATACTTCACTTAATGGGGAAAAAACCAAAATGATTGAAGTTGGTGACAGTCATTTACAACAAGAACAACACAACAAAAAGGTTAATAAACAAAAATTATTGATAAAAGAATACACTGCTACTCTCCTACATTTAATATACACAGGATCTCATCCAGCTGATTAAAATTTAATTTGATTTTGCTAACATTGCTATTTAATTCTTTGTATAAATTGTTTCTTTATGATATAAAATATAAGTTGCACACTCTAATAAATAAATATATAAGAAAGTTATCTCTTTATGCCTGTCTTTGAGTTATAAAAACAAATGGAATTTATTTATTAGTAATTCTCAATCTCTTGATAAAAAATACTATAATTACAAAGACTGCTTAAAAATGTAATCTTTCAGAATTACTTTTGTCAACAATTTTTGGGTAAAATACAGTATTTCTTGTTTACATATATGATAAAATAAAAGAACAAATAGGAAACTTATATCAATCTAACATGTATCACTTTTATTAAAGCTTCATCAGAGATTGAGAGAAAAAAGACAGAAAACACTGATATTTTCAATTATGTTTGGGTCAGTTTTCATTGGTCAGACACATGTCATGTGGATAATCTTATGTTTATATAGGTTTGTGAAAATTCTTGTATAGAATCATCTATAGTTTTAATATCTAGACTTTATGAATTCAAGTGCAGTACTAGACTGGTAACAAAGTCTTATCAGTTTACAGTTAAATTGGCCAGATGTTCTATGGCTAACAGTTTCTTTTTTCGCACTTCTCACTTGTGGAACTCTCTTCCAGTTCCATGCTTTCCAGCCAACTTTGATCTTCAAAAATTTAAATGCATTGTCAATCGCTATCTACTGTCTTCCTGATTGCTCTTCTGTTGTTCTTGCTACTTAATAATGTTTCTGTTTTTTAATTCCTCCACACCCTGTAGCCCTCTTGTGTCTTAGTGGCTTTATTGCCTTGCTTGGGTGAATTTAATTAAAAAATTTTTTTTTCGAAGTACAATGCAATTAAAAAATTACTTAAATATGGCTGTCAATTTTTATGATGCCAGTCAACTTGTTTAATAATAAAAACTGAAGAGATTGTTAACCATTGCTCCATGGCAAGTCAAGATCATTTTTTTAAATGCCATATCCCTTTAGATGTAGGTAATTGTAGATTTCCTTAAAATTCTGTTCTTTATTGTCTGTGAATTGCCATAACTTCTTGGGAAAGACAGTGTAGCAGTTTCCCACTGCCTTCACCACGGTTTGGAATTCAGAGTTTTCCTTCTCTTAGACTGGTTTCCACCCAAGCCTAGAAAGCTCAGTCTATTTTAAACCATAGCTGGAGTGAGAATGGAATGATTCATGTCTTTCTGAAAGGGAATTTGTGCAGAAAGGAATGCAACAGACTAGCCTAGAATCTGACTCAGCTCACTGATTACACATTCCACGCCAGTATCCATTGCACTACCGGCACAACCTACGTCCACCTGTGGCAAGTTCGATCATGATTGGGTCCTCAAATTAATAACTTTGTGCTCTACTCGTTTCTTCTAAGCTTAGTAAAATTTTAATAGCAAGAGTTATTCCCCTTGCAACGATGTTGGCTGATCTCGTTTTGAAGTAATCTTAACGTAGATGTTATAATTATCTTTGTCTGGCACAAGATCACAATTCTGGGGCATCAAATGAGGATCAAACTTTATTGAACTAACCAGAGTAGGTGCCTAAAAAGCTTAATCAACGCCAGGTGTCTTACATTGATCTTTAAATCAGCACTCTACGGCAGGTGCACTAAGTTATAGAAAATCCCTAAAAAAAAAAAAAAAGAGCATCTGCGATGGCACAATGGTTAGCAGACCTTCTTTGAATACGAATCTATTTGTGCAGTGGGTTCAGTTACCACAACTACTATGGCTTCATCCCCAAATAAACTAACATTAGTAAATTGGAGGTTTTGTCATGGAGTAGTGGCTAACAAGCTCGTCTCGCAAATTATTACTTTCTTTAGTGAAGATAAACTTCATTCAGCACCCTGCATATGTTGCCTTGTGCTAGATTAGCTTAATCTTATAAGGTTGTTTTTTAGCACCATATCAACATATATGGATTATTTAATGCTGAAATCTAAATATTTTGTATGCATTTTTTTTATTTTTGGAAATAATAATGGTTTAGTTACTAATTAATCCATAGCTAGGGGGGAGAAGAGGTGGATTCATAGCTTTCCCAAGGCTATTCTTGGTATCAAGAAACTTCAAAGTCGGGGAAAATGACAAAAAAAAAAAAATTGATATTTAAAGTTAAGTAATCTTTTTATATAATATTATTAATGCTCTATTTTTAATATTATTTAACTATATATAAAAATATTTGCTGTTTCTTAAATCATATATATACAAACAAAATAACAAAGATTATATTTTACAAATAATAGCAAAAATAAAAATGCTTGACAAGGCAATTTCTGGGAGATAATGCTTTTAAGGTAAGCAGACTTTGTAATTAGAGTTCTCAATATAGAGAGACGGAGCATTAATGAGAATTTAAAAAAAAAAAAAAAAACAACTTTTATTCATCTTATTCCAAATCTGAGTTTACATCAACTTGTCAGGGAAATTGATTGTAAAATTGAATTTATTTACAGAAATAATATCTTAACTTATTTGAAATTGTTCAGTTATATGTATTAGGTAAGTTTGATATAATCAGAAGTTAGATATTAATATTATATTACCATTATATATATCAGCATGTAAATAGGCTACATTATGGTGATTGCTACATCTTACTGAGATGAGAGCTGCCTCCTCACCCTTCATATTACTTGTAATGGCTTATGTCTTATTTTGACGTCCATGGCTATATTTATAGCCATTGCAGTGTGGTTAGAACATTCGCATTCTGACCATGAGACCTGGGTTCGAATCTCACCATAATCAATTTGTCAGAAAGGGGACTACCTGATGTTATCGAACTGGAGGGGTTGATCCCAGTGTATGGTACCTTTGGAAAGTGCCTGAAAACCATACCACAGGTTGACCCAAGCCTTGTGAGTGAAATTGGGTAGGCAGAACCCTTGAGGGCTGTTGATAGCTGTGCTAGCAATAAGTCATAAGTCATCGTGACTGAGGACTTGAGTGTGCTGGCCTTGTTCACGTTGATCACGCTAGATAACATGTTCATTCCCAGAAACTGTGACTACGGTCTGCTCAGCATAGTTACAGTATAAATCACAGAGCAGGTGTCTGCAATAGGGATTGGCTAGCCACCCTAGCTGACCGGTATCCTTGAGCACTGTTGAGAGATCGGCAAATTCTATAAACAGCAGCTGTCAGCACTAACGCATCACTCTTCATTAATGAATATAGCACTCTGGCTGTTGGGCATTTGTTTACATTCGTAAAAACAATACGTTAGAATTCGTCTTTCTCTCTGCCAAAGTGGTGATGGCTTGAGGGTAGAAACTCCGATTGATACTAAATCGGGTTAAAGCATTCAGTTGTCTAGTTGCACTGATGAGCCATAATACAGTGAAACAGGCCTGTATGCGAATACACAAAGATGTAGTTTATGGAAAGATTAGCCAACCTGAAGTAGATATGATTAAGACACTAGTGTTTCACATACTAATTCTGGATGCTAGTGTCTCATGTACTAATTCTTTAGAAATCCTTATGGAGTAATCAGCTACACTTCTGACTTAGTGTACCAACCAGAATTGAGAAAATGAAAGTGTGATAACAGTGAGTTTGAGAAACTGATTTTCTTGAAAAACCATTTGAAAAGAAAGAATTCATAAATTTCAACTGATAATATAATATTTTCTAATAATGCTAACTGTTGGTCATTGAATGCCAAATGTTGCCTGTATATTACCATTATAATAGTTGGCTACAGGTAGTCAATCCCTATTGTAGACGCCTGCTCAGGCACATTTGTGTTTGTTAAACAGCCACAGAGCCCACATGCAACTATGTTGAGCGGGCCTTAGTAAATGTAAAAGGTGACGCACACCTCCCTAAAAAATTGATTGTGGCAAAATTCAAACCTATGTCTGGTTTTCAGGCAATTTCCAAAGGTGCTGCATGTTGGGATGGCCTCCCTTGGTCAATAACGTCAAGAATCATCTTCCTGAAAATCGACCATTGTGAGATTTGAAACTGTATCTTATAGTCTAAAAGTGAATGTTCTAACATTATATTTACATTAATATTACCTGGATGGATCCTTTTTGGATAGACTGTGTATTTGTGTCTTATATGACCTAGGGGACCAGATGTACTGTATCACTTCTTTTATTTATTTGGCCATATCCAAGGAGTTAGTCTAGCAGTTAAAAGTGCAGGTAAATGCAAGAAAAAAAGACAACAAACAAATATGAAAGAATCAATGTATAATTACTGATATTGTTTTTGCTGGTATTTTCTTTATGCCGAGATGATTTTCTTTTGTGCATTTTGGAAAAATATGAACTGTTGCTGGACTTGTCAGAAAGAATGAAAGATTATTTAAGAAAATAAGCCAGACAAAAAGCCAAGCTTCTTGCAGAGCAAAATGCAATGCTAGATTTTTCATCACTCTCATGAAAATAGAGATTTGCTCTTGTCAAAGACACACTTCTTTCAGGAAGCAAGTTCTTCTCTAATTAAATGGTCATAAAGCAAGACATTCAAATTTGTCTTTTCTCTAAATATTCTGACATGTGTAAATAAAGCAAAATTTTTAAAAAAGTAAATTACCTTCATCCATTAGAATATGAAAAAAAAAAATTTTTTTTACTTGATCTCATAAAGCACACAAAAAAAGTGAATTATTTTTTTTACTTGACCTCATAATGAAACCACACAATTTTTTTTTTACCTGATCTCATAATTAAAGTGCACAAAATTTTTTTTATTTTTTTTTTTTTTTTTTTTTTTTTTTACCAGATCACAAAATTAAAAAAAAAACATTTTGAAAATAGTATAAACTTTTGGTGAAAGTTATTTTTTAAAATTCTCAAAAATAAACAAACCTGCAGATATTATAATTCTGCTTGGGACTATAATTTGTAGTAAGTTAGTTAACAGGTGTATTATACTCTGCCATTACCTCAGATAAATAATAGACCATTCCATTTTGGTAGCAAAGAAAGATGGAAGGAAAAATATATGTGAGATGCTGTTTGGTTTTAGAGAGAAAAGGAAAGCATAGAAAGATAGAGGAGTTGATAATACTCTCATGCATTTAACGTCTGCTTCACTGAAATGGAAAAGTACTACCAGTTCTATACACTTATTCACAATATGTTGAATGGTCCTTGAGTTGCATAATAAAATCTCACAGCAACAAATAAATTATTGCATGTTTCTAATAAAATGTTTTAGCTGATGTCATAATTCAAAAAACTTAAAAAATATCTTTAAAAAAAATTGATATTATTTTTCAAAGTTATCAAAAACAAACCAAACTAATCTCTTCTCTCTCCAGATAATAATGACTAGAAATACCTATGTCATTAAAGAAGTAAGAGGATACAAATAGAAAGATTAAAAATTGACAAGCTTTTCCATTTCATTGAAGCAGATCTTAAATCTATGCGAGCATTATTGTCTCCTCTATCTTCCTTTCTATTATTTTTCTTTTTCTCACTGAAACTGAACAGCATTTCTTTCTTTTGTTTTTCTTTCTTTGCAATGAAAATGAAATGGTCTATTATTTATCTGAGGTAATGGCAGGAACAAGTAAAATTATGTTAGGGTAATGAATCAACAGCAGCAATTCTTCCCGAAAATGGGAAAGAATGTGGCAGCAAAGCAGTGAGCTTTTTTTCACATAAGAGAAAGAAAATCAAAAAAGAAAAACAAAATAGGCAAGTTTTTACAAAAGAAAAAAAAAAGAAGGAAATTACTGAAGTTAATACAGATCATACCACTAAGATAAATATAAATACTACTTGTTAATATACTAGGCATGGAACAAGAGGTTTCTGCCCCTAGTTCCGCACTTTGTTTGGGCAAAACACAATTGTAAAAATTTTTAAATGTTTAAAAAATGAAATGAAAAAAACAAACAAACAAATAATATCAGGTAATTATAAATTAACTTTTAAAATTTGCTATTTAAAAAAAAAATTTTTTTAATCAATTCACCCCAACCAAGGCGATAGTATCACTAAGTTGCAAGGGGCTACTGGGAGTGAAAGAGAATGAAATGACTTTAGAAAGAACCAGAAAACAAGGGATGGTATTTTCTGGTTTATTTTTTTATAAATATTTTATTTATTTGGTTCACTGGTAAATTTCTTTGATTAAAATATTTTTATTATTAAAAAGCTACAATTCAAATCTAAGTTAAAATTTCTTTTTAGTCACCGCCCCTACTCAAAATTCTGATAAGATTAGGCTGCTCACCTTACTTTTGATTTTAATTTTTACCTCAGTGTTCCATTAACCAACAAACATTATTTAATGTTACTTGATCAAAATTGAAAACTGCTTTCCAGAAAATGGAATTGAAAGGAAACTAAGGACAAATTGTTAATGTCTGACTCACCTTTTTTGGCACAACTAAAATTGACTGATCTATTTGTAAAAAAAAAAAAAAAAAAAAAAAAGAATTTTAGGGGGAATAATTTTTGTAGATTAGCACTCATTAGACCTTTCTCAAGTCATAATATTTATCAGAAGCAAAAAAAATATTGATTTGTTTTATCATTCTAGGTGATGTGGGGTTATATTCATAGCATAAATACAGTGTCAAATCAGTCCCTGACTTTTTAAAAACAATTATTACTGTGTGAATGATTTTTTCTTAATCTTATTGTTTCTTTTTTAAATTACAATTCTCATAGCAAATCCAACAAGGTACTATTAACTCCAAGTGTTTTACTATTAAATTAAGCTCATTTATGTTAGCTCTGTCCTATAACAGTTGTTACATTGAATGAAATATGGTTGTTGATTTGTTTTTTTTATGGTTTATCAACCCCTTTTTGGATTACTTAAACCTGAAATATACTTTGGATTGTAAGAAATTTTTTTTTTTTTTTTTTTAATGAGTGGATATTGCATTAAGTTTTTTAGAATAACAATAATTTTTCCAGGTACAAGTTTTTTTTTATTTAACCCATAACTAAGGGAGGGAGATGAATTAATCACTTTCACAAGTGAAGGTAACAGACCTGACTGAAGTTCCAACTGAGCTGTTTGGTAAGCAGCTCAGAATGAGAAAACATTCTACCACCCACACATCCAAATGGAATCTAGTAAAATTGAGTGATTTGTGTTTTATGGTTTATCAACCTTTTGTAGATTATTTAAAGCCAGAAAATATTTTTCTTAGATTGTAATAATTATTTTGCGATAATAATGATTTACTGATACAAGTCCTACTAATTAGCCTATAGCTGGGGGGAGAAGAGGTGGATTCATACTTTTCCCAAGGGTATTTACATGTAAATTAATATAAGGATCTCGACTGGAATTGGAACTTGGATCTCCAATTTCCAAACAAAATATATAAGCTGGAATTTATGAAAACTAGTTGGATGTTAAAATTTTCTCTTTTCTTTGGAGATTTTAATTTTTCTCACCATAACTTTTTATTCTCCTCTATCAAAATCACCATACTTACATTTTAACCTTTAGCATTTTGCATTCTTTTTCAAGGCTTTTCAATTGCAGTATCTTAATTGTTAATTTCACTCAAAGTTGTTTTTTGTTGCCATAACAGGATATGACAACACAACTATGTAATTCAAATCACAGTTACCTTCAATGGCAGGATAAATGTTTTGTACAGCAAATGAAGTCATATACACAGTGGTAAAGGCTAACATATTTCCAATGTACAGATCTCATCGTTTTGGTCACAGATGTTTATTTTTTAATTTTATTAACCATTTAAAATTATTTAAATTCACCTCAGCATTTGTAAGTAGTGAGGTGTCAGTGTGTTGATTTTTTCTCTCTCAGATCTTTTTCAGTTGTTCTGATGAAGCTCTTATAGAATGGGTAGTGAGGTTGTCACGATAATGAGATTTTTTCTTTACATTTTTTAGTTGTTCTCATGATGCACTTAAAATGTTTAACAGAATAAAAATTTTAACATCCAACTCATTTTTCTGAATTAAATATGTACACAAATGTAACAACTATTATGGGATAAAGGTTGATTAGATAAGAAAATTCCTGAAATGGCACATAAAAATACTTCCCTACATACCAGAAAATATATCATTGGAGGGATATAATTTTGAAAAGAAGATTGGGACGGGTGATATACTCAAAAAATGATATCTTTGGTGGAAAGCAGGGAATTTAATATCAAACTTTTCATTATGAAACCCTTTGTGAATATACTAAAAAGAAAAAAAAAGATGGCTGTAGATATCTGGAGAAATTGATTCTGCAGTAAATAAATAAAAAATGTACTATGTTTAAAATAAAAAATGACCATGTGTGAAAAAAAAATATTTAAATATTTAAAATTTTTGATTTATAATATAAAATTACCAACAAATTACAAAAGCTAAAAATGTATAAAAATTATCAAAACTATGCCACAAAAAGCCATGAGATCTGTGCTTCATTTACAGTCAAATAAAACAAGTCAGTGATTCTGCATGATTTACGTTCATTCTGAAGTTAAAACCTATGCATATATAAGAAAGGTAAAAATGCTAGTTATGATTAATTAACACAATCAAAACTGCATCTTTACTTTTTATTGTAGTCGTTTCACCCCAAGGAAGGTAATCACGCCACTAAGATGCAAGGGTTACTGAGAGTGAAAGAAAATAAGAATAATGGACAATAAAAGAACAAGAATCAGGAAAGTAGTAACAGGGAACCAAGAAATTGGAAGAAAGTTCCACACCCAAAATGCTCACTATATCAAAATTTGTTAAAACTAGTAATTCAATTTCGATAGAGATTAAATTAAATGTAATAGCAACTCACTCAGATAAAATATAAAGATAAGGATATTAGTATATTCAGGCTGAATAAAAAAAAAAAAAAAATTGTAGCAGAAAACCTTGTGAAATTTAAAAGATGAAATTAAAATAAAGCAAACTTCTTCTGAAATACTTTTTTGTTAATTTTATAAAAATAATTCCTAGTTTAAATTAAATCTAGTTGAATTTAAGTACATTACTAGATTAGCGAGAAAGTCTCATTATTTTATAGTTGAAATGGTTAGATGTAACTGTAAGTTCTCAGTTTGCACTTCTTGCTTGTGGGACTCTTTTCTGGTTTCTTGCTTTGCAGTCAAATTTAAAAAGCAATGTCCATTGTTGTCTTCTGCCTTCTTAATTCCTATTCTGTTATTGTTCTCCCTCCTTACTAATGTTTTTTTTCTTCTTATATGCTCTCACACTCAGTAACCCCTTGCATCTTAGTGACTTTACTGTCTTGCTTAGTGTAAAATGTTTACAAGAAAAAAAATAAAGAAGATTCCCCAGAAAGAATTGACTTTTAAAAATAATTCTAAAAAAAATACTATCTCGTTTTATTTACTTATTTTTAATTCTTTTGATTTGCTCTGTTAGAATCAGAAGTAAATAAACATAAACATTAGATATTGTGGTACCCTTAATATTAGGGGAGGGATGTAGGTTCAAATCCTTTAAGATTCTCAAATGCCCAAGCTGCTAGACATGATTACATTGTTTTTTTAAAAAAAAAAAAAAAAAACTTAATAAACATGTGTATCTTCTAAATATGACATTTACAGTAATGAGAAATAATCCTCGTTTATAAATGAAATCTCTTGATGCCTTATAAATTACTTTGTTTAGGTTTTAGATATGGATGACAGACTGTTTTTCATGCTAAACACAATCATCAGGTTGATGATTGTGTTTAGCATGAAACAGTATGTTGCCCCTGAATGTTGACTTCAATGTTCACTTATATATATATATGAAGAAATATAGTCTTAAGGTGTGCTATATTTATGGGATAAAGTGCTCAATATCAGAGATAGAGCATTTAAAATTATAATAGTGAACACACAAAAAAAATTGTTTTTTGCAGACAGTCTTTTATGCTATATGTACAATCGTCAGGCCACTGATTGGCCTGATGATTGCACATAGCATGAAACAGACTGTCGCCTCTAATGTTGACTTTATATATATTTTTATATATATATATATATATATATATATATATATATATGGACTCTCCCATCGGTTTTGGACGTATGAGGATCTGCCAGCTTATTGATTCAGTTATGAAAGATTATACGATAATCTTAAGTGGCATTTAAGACCCACTAGTGATTTTACAAAGGAGGCCACATATGGAGCAAGTGTGAGAATTGTGAGATGAGATCACTGTTAGATTGGCTGACCTTTTAGATCTTGCTCTCGCTTCTTGAAGATGATTCAGACAAGCAGATTGGAAATTGCTGAGTCCACTAAAACACGTTGATCTCCATTCTACCCACTCCAAAGCTAAGCGCTCAAGGGTGTTATGTGGTATATTAACAAATATATATATAAATAAATAAATAAAATCAACTTCTGATCATGAGCTATCTCCCCTTCCGGAAATAAAAACCCAAGCTATGAATTGGTATAACTGCATGTTGAGAATCTCCAGGTTTCTTCTTAGACCACAGACTGTATGTTTATATCTAATTCCAAAATCTATTTCTAATTTCATTTAAATAAAGACCTACTGAATTTATTAATAATTTTCACTTCATCACAATTGGTTCCTGCGGGTTTGCTATTATTTCTTTAGGAAGACAATGTTTTTTGCTGTTCAACAGCAGGCAGTGCTAGTCTATCTACTACTTTGTGTGCGGATTGAATAATCTTTTCAACATTAACCAAAAATACAGTGACAATAGATTTAGGTGATTGTACTAATAACCCATTGGGCCAAAGAAAAATTAGGAGTTTTTACCTAACCTCATATTCTGATATATTTAAAATGTTTTTTTTTTTACATTAGAAGAGAAGGCATATGAAAAGAGAGAAAAATTCATTACCATTTTCCAGACATGCCCAGCTAAATGTAAACTGGATAATGGATATTTTATTGCATTTTCTTTGCCTGGAAACAATCAAAACCAGATATTCATGAGTAATAATGGCTCTATTGCTTATAACCTGGGCATAATTCTATTAGAATTAGAAATAATATAGAAAGATGGCGTTCCTTCGGAGGATTAGCGTGATTGTGTTGTGTCTCACTGGTGATGGTCCGAGGTAATGCTTTCTCCATCATTGTGGCTGGCAGAGGATAGCAAAAAAAAATTGTTTATAGTTACTTTGTTCAAACTTTTTTTTTCAATAAAATATTTTACTGAATCAAAAAAAAAAAATATAGAAAAATTATCTTGTGAAGACCGAATTACCTTAAAATTGGTTAAATTTTGAAATAAATTAAACTGGGAAAGGGTTAAATTCATTTTTTAACAATAACTATATTTTTTTCAATATAGTAGAGATGTTATTTTTTTAATGCATGAATTGGATCACTTAGGATATAACTTAGTTATGCTTAAATTCAAACATCTTTTAGACTTATTTTTTAAGAAAGTCTTTTTTTTTAAATCTGAAAATAATTAAAACTTAAAAATTTTCTTAGAGACAGATTTGAAATATAAGGTTAGGTAAAAAAAAATAACAAAAATTAAAATTGGTTTGAACTTTTAAAGATAGATTAAACAAATTTCTTGTTTCACATGTTTTGTTCCAAGCCCAGTATTAATCCCACCCCCCAACCAAAAGTTTTATACCCCAGTTTCACATTGAGATTTGTAATTACTGTCCGATCGTGATGTCATTGATTTGATTGTAGTCTTTATACTGTCCAGCACTGACTGGACTGCCTTTTCATCAACTGGACTGGTTAAACGTCTTTTGGTACTTTTAAGTTCTTCTGGGGATAAATTTTTATTTGCTTCGATCAAAGACTTCCTGTCTGATTTCAAGCCATTATTCATCTTGACCAAATGGAGATTTTCAGTGTCACCAATCTTTTTAATGGAATTCAATGATGGGGAACGAAGGGATTCGATAGACGAGGCATTAGAAATACTCTCCTTGTCTTCAAATATTGTATCAAAACTGACATAAGTTGACATTTTAGGGTTAACTTTGTCAGTTCCGCCCCATGATGATGGTCTTTGGAAAAGGCTTCCAAAGATCTTTTTGCTTCCACTCTCCGAAGATGATTCTTTAGAAAATGGTTGGGAAGACTTCTTTTTGAGAGCCTCGACAGCTGAGATTTTTGGAGATACAGGAGTCGAGTGTTGGGCTACCAGCTTCTTGAATTCCTGCAGGCCTGTTTCCAATTTACCATTAGATTGGCGCCGGATTTTCTTATCTGTTGTTAGACCGATTTTGTCTGAATGTGACTGGTTCTTACTTTTCTTCAGTGCAGACTTGCTTATTGACAGAGAATCACTTTTGCTGTTCCCAAACATTTTGCTGAAAAGACTGGTTGATTTAGAAGACTTCTCATTAAAATTCTTGAAAAGGTCTTCACTGGATCCAGTCAATTGTTCAATATCTGTGATTCCCATACGACGAGGGTCTTTAGTAAGCGGTGGGCCCATCACTGGGCAGAATTGCTCAATTGATTCTTCAGAGCCGTTCTTTTTGATGGCTACTCTGTAGGAATCTGATCGATTTGTGGAATCATCTAAACTGTTGCAGTTATTCAAGCAGCCTTCCATTGCAACCCGGTAGGAATCACTCCGGTTTGGCAAATCTTCAACTATCTTATTGGATAATGTGATTGCTTTTCTGTAAGAATCAAGGCGTTTGGGCTCCTCATTTGCTTTCTCCGTCATGGCAACACGATAAGACTGGTTTCTGTTTTTCGTGTTGGATTTCATATCGGTGGTTATGGCAAAATCCAGTCGATCGTAACTTGCAGAAGATGTTGAAGATTTGGGGCTATTCTTAGCTGATTCCCCGTCAGAGATTGATGATGCAATGGATCCCTTGTCTGAGGGTCGCTCTGTGGTGGATTCTGGACTGGAGGTAGGAGTTAGCTGAGTAAGAAAAGTGCTAATCCGTTTTTTGGCAGCAGGAACTACACAAGAATTGCCTGGCAGTGTCAAGTCTGAGTGTACCTGAGACGTGTTGATGACAACTGTCTCTGCATCAGAAGATTTTTGGACAATGGGCTTGCTAATTTTGAAACTTCTCGAAGAACTTTTTTCTTGTTTTACTCCATCGTAATTTTTGGACACTTGAGAAATGGCATAGGGTGTAGAAATGGAAGTACCTACTGAAGACATTGATGGAATTGGGTTAGCTGTGAATGTAGATGTATACTTCCCTGGAACTTGTTTTGGGGATCTTAAATTAAGAACGTTAGAATTGTCATTGCTTTTGCAGTTTGTTGGTAGATAGTCTTTAGCTGATAATGGTTCAGGGCGTTTCACAAGAATTGCATTTCCCAATGAAACTGAACTTTTTTGGTCTTCGTTATTCTGCGCAAGACTGATGTAAGGAGGAGTACTGATGGCATTAGGTTTCAACATGTCAATCTTCGGTATGTCTACTGCATGTGAGCTGATTTTTGGCAGAACCGTGATGGATGACTTGGAAGAAACGTCACCTCCATGATCAGAATCTTCTGTAGCTAATGGCATAGAGTTTTTAGGAATTTTTTTCAAATTGCTATTTGTAGCAGTGGTAGTCGCAGGTGAGAAAGAATTCGACTCTGGCAAGGAACAGTAACTTACTCCTGTAAGACACAAATCAGATAATAAACATTGCTGGGTCAAGGCTTTATCCGGCTCAACCATGTTTACATATGGGGCAAAATTTAAGGATTTAGGCATTTTAGTGCCAGAGTCCGATTCTTTCCGAAAAGAGGATTTCAAAATCCCTTGAGTTTTGTTCTCTTTCCAGCTGGAATACGTACGAGGCCAAGAACCTGTTTGTTCTGTCTCTTCATCATTCCATTTCTTTGAAGCAAGGTAGCTACGTGGCAGAGTGTTACCTTCTTCTTCCTCCTCTGCTTTTGCTTTATCGATCTGGGTGTTTCCATGATTCATTGCTTTTCCACTGAAAGCAGATTTCTCAAGGGTGGAACTCTCAGAGTACAAATTGGAAGGTTCCTTGTAAACGATATTGGCCGATTTCAAGGTTCGATTGAGCTCCAGTTGTTCTTTGTACTCTGCCTGCAACCTCTGCTGGTTTATATCTTCATCACTTCCTGAAGAAGAGACAGTGCACCACGAAGGAAATGTTGTTGGGGAAATAAGTGTTTTATTCCTTAACCGTTTGTAAATAACCTCATGATCAGTTTCCGAATATGAGGATTCCGTCGTGGCACTAGCCATGGAGTTTCGCTTAGAAACATTGGTTAGAGTTGAATCACTACCTTCGCTTCCTGTAGGACTTTCGGAAAGACTTCTCTGAGAAAATTCAGACATTTCACGCGTTGGTGTTGTTTGATCTCTTTCAGAATCTGTAGATGAGACCTTGACACATTTACTGCCAGGAATATACAAAACACTGTCAACCGTGACACTGCTTCCTATACTAAACTGACTGAGGGATTCAGGGGACACTTCTTCAATATCTTGCCCAACGATCATGCTACTGCGTTTCAGCCCACTGTCACTGTGGAAAGATGTATAGAAGCCATCTTGGTCAAGGGAGTAGACAGAGGAAACCTCATCATCAAGCAGCCCCGATGTCTTCATGGCTGTTGATGAAGACAGCAGGTCAAAGGACAGAAAATCTGGCTTTGTTAGACGAGTCAATGAATCGATACTGCTTGATGATGTGTCATCTTGGCTACATGCTCGGATTGCCAAACTTTTTAGCCAAGTGGCTGTATCAAGTCGAGTGAAATTTGATGGAAGAGAATCTTTGTCACTGGGGTCTCCTGTGAGGGTGCTTGTTTCATCTCCTCCGCCTTCTGTGGTGTCGCTTGTTTGCCTTGAGGAAAAAAAGAAAAAAAAGAAACCTATCAGTCAATGTTGTGGAGGTTTTGGTATTTACTTATTCATCAAAAGAAAATAAGAAAATAAACAAAAAATATGAAACAAAAATATGAACAATAAATAAACAAAAGCTCACAAAAAATGAACAAAAGAAAAAAGAATATTTGAAGGCATACGAAAATTAATGACAAGTGGAAGAATTTGTTTTTGTGTAAGATGTTTTGGCCTTTAGGACTTCATCAGACTAAAGTAATGTTTATGTTGATGTAATTATATATGTGTATGAGGGGGGGGAATATAAAAATGGAAATGTTGCTTAAAATAATGCCTGGATTAGAAATTTTGTAAATTTTGTAAATTTTTTTTCTTCCACTCATTTGACGGTATATAAGACACCTCCATTTAAATTTAATATTACACTACAAGCATACTACCTGTAAAAAATAATAGGATAATGTGACTAGGATCAAAGTATCTGTGCACTTTGTGAAGAACTGATTGATTTGATTTTTTATGGTTTATCATTCATATTGATAATCCATTTTATTTTAAACAATATTTTAGTTTTCTAACTAAAATTTAAGAAAATTTATAAAACATGTCAAAACAAATTTTCCAAATTGTCTTGTAAAACATATCAAGACATGTTTTTTTTTTTACCAAGTGCACTGATACTATCAAAATATATATTTTTAATCATTTTTTTGGGGGGCGATGTGGGTAAGATCTGATATGCCGTCAAATATTCTAGTTGAAAATTTAAACAGCTGAATTAAAATGCATTCAAATAATGTAGGAAACTCAACAATATAAAACCATCAATTTTTACTGAACTTTTAATAAAAACAACAGCATGGTATATTGGCAGGTGATTTAAGACATTTTATTGCCTCCATCTTGAAGAGACTGTTGACATGTACTTTAAGCCCTTGATTAAATAGGCTCTGGTATAAAGGAGCTTGGATTCCAAGGGCCCTTATCACTAAGATATGCAGGTGGTGCAAAGGTTATTAGGATAGAAAATGGAATCTGCAAGACAAGTACAAATTCCACCTAGTCAGTTGCATTCACTTTCACATAAATGTCATTCAGAAACTCATGAATCCATCTCTTCTTTCCCTCAGCTATGGGTTAAATAACAGGACAAACTGAACTATATTGCATTAAATGGCAACTAGACAACTCTCAATTCAAAAGCATACAGAAAGCAATGGAGCAACCACTTTACTAATTTTCCAAAGAATAATCAATGCAGTGTACAGTTAGTAGATATAAAAAGGAAACTGTGGAGAGCTGTTATCGCCTCCATCTTGAAGGGACTGTTGACATGTAAAAAAAAATTAAAATAACTAAAAAAATTCCAATATACACAAATGAAGCTGAAGAGAGGAAATAACACATCTATTAGTATAGAAGTGAGGTACTGTGTAGTGAGAGGATCTCTAGGTAAAACAAAATAAAAGAATTTGCAAAATAAATCCATGTTATAGTATTTAGCATCTGGGAATCATTATTTATATTTCTAAGCAAATTAAATTTTCCTTTCATCACAACTTGTGTAATATTTATTGTTACAGTCCTTAAAGACAAATCGTCAATTATTTTTGCAACCAAGTTCAAAATTGGACAGGAACCATTATGGTCTGTAAACCAAACATAATTGGATGCAAAGAACACTAGCATGATTTTATTGAGAAATATATATGAAAGAACAGACAAATATAGAAAAAATATAAGGCCTTATAAATCCAAAATTTAAATCAAACCATATTCGTAACAGATAAAGCACATATATTTCATTGTAGGGTTGTCAAAAGATGATTCTCATAAATATAGATGTGTGAATATCTGTCTATATCTCTGAGATGAGGTATTATGATTACTTACATTATTTGGACTGTTATCCTCATCTTTATTGCCATATTCACAAAGTTTCAGCCATTCTACACTCTGGCCTTTATGTCTATGTCTCTATATATCTCTGTCTATATCTCTGAGATGAAGTATTATGATTACTTACATTATTTACATTATGTGGACTGTTATCCTCATCTTCATTGCTATATAATGTTTCATCCATTGTACAATCTGGCCTTCTTCAAGTGATTAGAATTTTGCACCGAACCCTTTATTTTCGTCCACAAAGGACCAGTGGATAAAGACATTGGTTAGATCCAGTGACTAGATCCAAAGAGTTGTGAGTTCAATACCAGGCCAAAGCAGTGGTGAACTAAAAAAAACGTGGAGAGTTGAGTTAAAGAGAAATAACTGAGACACCCAGAAGAGGCATGGTACATGGAACTAGAACAATCTAACCCGGTGGACAAAATAAAGGGTTCAGTTCAAAATTCCAATCACCTGAAGAAGGCCTGAGCGTACAATAGCCAAAACATTGTGAATATGGCAATGAAGAGGAGGAGGAGGATAGTCCAAATAATGTGAGTAATACTCATTTCAAAATGACCAGAGCCTGACAGCTGATCTCTCATTTCACTCAGCTGTAACAGCTCAATGTTGGGGGTGGGAATATTTCCAAATCCAATCTAGTAATTTTTCACCATCATAAGTCAACCCTGAATTTTTGCATGTATCATAATGAACTTTGAAGGAGTATCCTTGCTTGGAATGTCTATTGGGACCTGAGTTCAGCCCAGATTTCAAGTGTAATGTATCTATATAATCCATCACTAAAGACACCCCAAAAAATGGTTTCTTGTAGTGCTCCAGAAAGTACCCAATTCCTGCTATGTTTTATCATTACAAGAACAAAAATAGAGTAATGTTGCTATCTCTGAGCTGGAACTGTCTGTTCTACACTTTCCAAGCTTGATAGAGTCCAAAAGCATTTATACAGCAATTGTGGGTGATTTTCATCTCTACAACCTGTTTCCTACAGATAAGCCACTCGCTACTCTATCAATATTTCCATGGCAAATGTTCGTATGTTTCCTTAGTTCCACTAGTTCAGACATTCAGAACTAAGATCCCTCCACATCCATGCCCCCCTGTGTATTCCATTAATAAGAACTTTTTCTCAAGAACCGCTACTTGAACAGACTTCTGAGTAGATGTTTCCCAGATTGCTACAGTTCACTTTGAATGCATAAAGAATGAATATACTAAAATTGATGGCAATGTGGAGTTATTGCATTGAATTCATGTGGATCTTGCAAAGTACATCAAACTTGGCATCACACATGATAAGAAATCATATTGAAGTTATTATTTGTTAATATTCCAATAAAATGTTGTTGAAAATTTCATTCTTTGAAAATATGCATTTTTGCCTATATGTTCAGACATTAGGAACACCCTGTATAGCAGAAGATAGAAGGTGTAATTTTTAGAGTCTATGATTTTAGCCAATCCAATCAATGTGAAATGTTGGCATCCCCTTCACCCTTTAGAGTCCACTGGGACATATGTATCCCACAGATGTTTTCAACACACTCTGTGGGACATAATTGTCCCCAAAATGCATTGATATGGGATAAAGTGGACATAGTGTTCCATTGTTATATTTATAATAATACATTCAATAAAATTATTTTTCTAAATCAAAGTCATTTAGATATGTTTACTGAAATGAACAATTATATTTTTTGCCGTCTACATCAGTTAAGCAAATGTGGACTTGAAACGGTTAAGTAAAGAAAGACAAACTGAAGCTAAGATCCTTCTGAAAATTATTAATGACAATCTTTTATTAATTTGGACAAGTATCTTTATCTCTGTTGTTTTGATCATTACATTTTATTTGGCTCTTTCACACATCCACAATTTTTATGTTTTACTCTCATGACAAAAAACTGTCTTATGCTTAAGTGGAGGGTGAATATTTTATTTGTTGATTATTCTTATTTACATCATGATCAAAGTTTCAAAAGATTGCCTGGCATATAAACCTTTCCCCAAGTATTTAGCACCTAAAACCTAAACATTCTTGTTTGACATACTAAATTCTTGGTGATCCCAGAATGAAATATAATTGATTGTAAATGATTAAATTATAATTACAAACCCAAATAATGTTAAAATATTAAAAAATAAAATCTTAATTAATTTGGTAGTTTTTTGATAACCTCAGATTTAAATATACTAGAATTTTTTACAACACACTGATATGTGTGGAAATCCTCACAGTATTTAGCCCTGTTGAAGTTATTGCTTATATTTTTTGTCGAGATTAACAAACTCTACATTTCATTCAATTTCGCAAACCAATCAATGAAATTTGAATAAGCTGATTTGTTTGGAAAAATACTTTGACAAAACCCCTACATTGCGGTTTAATAATTTTTTAATTTTATTTTATACGACTTTCTGGTAAACAATATTTTTTAAGAAAATTTCTTTTTTTTTCCTTTTTAACAGCAAAGAATAAATTCTTAGGATTTCTTACTCTTGAGCATGCAACATAAAACTGGTCATGCGTAAAAATTTCTTTGATTTGAAGTGTTTGGCCTTGTGTAATTTGTTTATAGTTCTTGCAAATGCAGGACGAACTGAAAGCTGGATTCTTGTATATACAGAAACTTAATTGTTTTGTAATCATTAAATTGTTCTTTTTAAATAGAGTATTTTGTATGTTAAATAATAAAACTTTTAATTTTTCCAAAAATATTAATGAAAATTTATTGTACTAAGTCATGCACCCTAGTAAAATCAGCTGTACTTTGTACCCCCTTAACTGTTTGCACTTCTCCCTGAAATTTGCTTTTGATCAGTCAGTGTATGGCTATTTTAGAGGGTGTGATGGATGGACTAACAGAAGTCACAGGATATATATATAATATATATATATATGTATATATATGTATATATATAGTTTAAATAAAAACAGACCACTTTAAGGTTCCATGTAATAAATTATTTCACCACAGCCCTTTTAAAAGGACTGTGGATCATCAGACTTTACTTCCAAACAAAAAATGAAAAGAAAATTTACACATTTTTGACGGGCCGTATTAAACATATGTAAATTAACAAAATGAAGAAATGAGGGGGGAGAGAGAAGACATGAGTGAGTTAGCAGATATTGACACATTTAAAAGGTTAACTTAACGGAAGTTATATATTGATATCGAATGGGGTAGAGAAGAAAAAACCCATAGAGAGAAAAAGAGGGAAGGAAGTTAAGAGAGAAAGTGTCACTAATTTTCTTTGTAAAAAAGGCTAGAAACAGAAGCTGTTATTTTGCTTTACTTTGAAAGTGTTATTTCTTAACCACACAAATAAAATGGAAGATAATCTCGAGAACCAGAACTCCAATAAATTTCAGAGACAGATGCGACTTGTGCTTAAAAGAAAAAATTCTCATAATAAAACATAAAGATCCGGATTTATAAAATAATCTTTATGAACCCCCCAAAATAACACTTACATGGAACCTTAAAGTGGTCTGTTTTTATCTAAATTATTTGCTCTGAATTTACATTGAGCTCTCTGGATTTTATCCTCCTTAGGTTTACCCATACGGATTACCTAGTTTTTCATAAACTATATATATATATATACTCAGAATCAGTGAGTACACAACTAGCAATAACTAAAAAGTATGAAAGAACAATTAGACATGGACAGTAGAAGAAGAACACTCTACCTCTATAAATTAAATAAAGTGTTCGGTTCAAGATTTCTTCAAGGTTACCAGGACTGACAGACGCCTAAAGAGGCTGAAAGGCACAATAATGACTGAAATATTGCAATAGCAACAAAGATAAGGATATTAGTCTGATTGTAAATAATATAAATAATGATAACTTCTCATTCCAGAAAGTATAATATAGTTTTAGTTCTTTTCTGAAATACGGACAAATTCTAGTTGTGTATTATACACTGAAAAATTATACAGGAAGTATAATAAAAAAAATTGTAAAAACGTCTGTGGATAAGATCTGATTTGAAGAACTCATTGGCATCATGATAAAGATCTCTTGAAAAAAATGACATTTCAGAAGACAGAACACACTATCAATACAAAATATCCTAACAAATTGATTTTTATCATGGAATATCATAATTTACCTGTGTTAGATTGCTGACTCACATGACTTAATTTTCTCTCTCTTTCCTGTTTTGTATTTTTTTTTTTTTAACAATTTCATGTTATTGTGTTTCTTAGGCTTATATATTGATGAAAGTGGCCAGCCTAGTGAGGGATTGGTGCTTTTATTGAGACACTATATAAAGACACCCAATGCTAAAGAACACCTATTAAATACCTTGGTGTATAGATGAGTTATAACAAATTTAGTATAGGAAACAAAACAACTGAACACAGAATAGGCTGTGCAAGGGATAGTTTCGCCCAACACCACAAATTGCTACAAAACCAAAACATCAACCTGAAAATATGTCATGTTCTTAAATAGGTCTTCATAGTTGGGATAAGAATGATCCAGAAAAAAATATCAACATCCTCTACCAAGTGTTCCAAGAAATATGACTCAAAATAAACCTTTCCAAAACAGAAACTATGATCTGGAATTGGAACAAAAAGCAGTGATGGCACATACCCTGAATCCATCATCAAAATGAAAACATCCTCTATCAAGTGTTCTAAGAAATAGGACTCAAGATAAACCTTTCCAAAACAGAAACTATGATCTGGAATTGGAATGAAAGCAGTGATGGCACCTACCCTGAATCCATCATCAAAATGAAAACATCCTCTATCAAGTGTTCTAAGAAATAGGACTCAAGATAAACCTTTCCAAAACAGAAACTATGATCTGGAATTGGAATGAAAGCAGTGATGGTACCTACCTGAATCCATCATCAAAATGAAAACATCCTCTACCAAGTGTTCTAAGAAATAGGACTCAAGATAAACCTTTCCAAAACAAAACTATGATCTGGAATTGGAATGAAAGCAGTGATGGCACCTACCCTGAATCCATCATCAAAATGAAAACATCCTCTACCAAGTGTTCTAAGAAATAGGACTCAAGATAAACCTTTCCAAAACAGAAACTATGATCTGGAATTGGAATGAAAGCAGTGATGGTACCTACCCTGAATCCATCATCAAAATGAAAACATCCTCTACCAAGTGTTCTAAGAAATAGGACTCAAGATAAACCTTTCCAAAACAGAAACTATGATCTGGAATTGGAATGAAAGCAGTGATGGCACTTACCCTGAATCCAGTATCATAAAAAATCAGGGTTTGGAATTAGTAAATACAAAACACTTCAAAATATTTTGAATAGGCTGCACAAGAGGCATTTAAGCCCAGCACCTCAAACTGCTACAAACCCGAAATATCAACCTGAAAACTCTAATCATGTTCTTAAATAGCCTCATCAGATTAAGATTTTTCTATAGATGTCTTGCATGGTGCCAAACCCATTCAGAAATATTTAAACTGTCAGCTGTATACAACCACTTTCTAAGATCAATGGTTAAAAAAGGCTTTGAATGAGTGAAACCTATGCGTCTTGACAAAGACCACACTTTTTTGATCCTTGTAGACTTGTGCATCAGAATCACAAACGCAGATAACAAAAACATCAGCTGAGGACATTCAACAGCAGCAACAACTAAAATGGATAGCACATGTAACTTGATGAGAAAATAATAACATAAGCAAAATGTTGACATCCCACACTATTTCAAATAAAAGGTTAGGCAAGAAAACCCCCGTCAATACTGGAAAAAGTGATAACAGCTACTGGACTTGAGAAACATTTTCCTGAAAAATTGTTTCAAGAGATAAATTTTATAAATTTGAATTAAGAGTAGTATAAGCTACTCAGTCAATGAATGTCAAATGTTTCCTTAGAAGGAAGCGGCTAATATTACCATTCCCATTTGGCCAGCTAGGGGAGGACTTGTGATTTTGTGCTAGCAATGATGGCTTCTTAACAGTTTCATCTACCCAATTTCAATCGCAAGGCTTTGGTCAACTCCTGCCATGGTTTGCAGGTACTTCTTTCTGCCATGTCCTGAGGTGGCAGAAGGGGTGGGGGTCATCTCTCCAGGCTGCTATTCTCAAGAAGTCACCACTAACAAATTAATAAGGGTGAGATTTGAACCCAAATTTGATGATCAGTATGCTAAAACCTAGTCTTGTGTCCATAGCATATGCAAAATTAATTTTAGATGAAAAAAAAAAAAATATAACATTAGAAACATTTTAAAAAAAACTTTCTCATGAGCCCAGAAATAAGACATTGAAGTCATTGTTTTTATTTTTTAAGACTAAATTTATGCTATTTTCTTGTAACAAAAACCAAAATGAAAATTTAAAATATTGCAATATATTTTAAATACTGTATATACTCACATATCATGTGACCTTTGAAAACTTAATTTTGGATCACAGTAAATGGATATATAGTTTGGACAATGGCATAGACCGGGCCAGCAGTACATATAATAATTTTATATCTCATGTATGATGTTACCTCCTTAAAATTAGCTTCAAAATAAGGTCATGACAATTGCTAGAATTTCTAAATGAATAAATATTTTATGTGGACATATTTTAGGGCTATGTATTCAGTATATGAAAGGGGTATACTTTGTCAATAGTGCTGGATGTGAACAAAAATGTACAGTTATATATTTTGCTAATGACAAAAGTAATTCCTCCTATTTTATTTTTGTTCATTCCGAAAGTAATGCTTCCTATTTTACCATGTTGGCCCATAATAACACAGTTGGTGGTATGGTAGTGGGAGGTTGACCTTTCTTGCCAATAACCCATATTATTTTTGCCCTTTTTACAGACAACAGTCTGGCAAAATGGCATCTGACATAAAAGTGCATATGTAAGACAGAGATATATTATTGGATTCCTCCATGGTTAAAAACTGCACCTATTGGCATTCACTGACACTTGATGAATGTTTACAGAAACCTAACAGTGGATTTGAGCATAGGTAGTTGGTGGATAATAAATTTTAAAATGTTTATATAAAAAAGCCCATGATTATTGATACCTACCAAGTTGAAGTGGGCATCACATTAATTCTACCAATTTTGGGATTATGCATTCAAGATAAGAAAGGTATATCTGGCCTAAACACTTAGATATAAACCTATAACTTGATATGTTTTGTGTATTAAAAAAGAACAGATACTGGCTTTTATACACTGTATATACTTGTGTATAAGCTGACTTTATGTATAGCTTGATTCCTGAATTTCAGTCCCAAGACATGTTACTTTTTTTTCGTAGTAGCATGTTCTTTCATGACAACTGATCATGGCTCTCCACAGATTCTTTTTTTTATTTGTGCACTGATATAACTTCTTGGAAAATCTTCTCTCTGGTTCCGAATTAAGTATTGTCCTTCTCCTAGACTACTTGCCACCCAAAGCTAGAGAGCCCAGTCTACCCTACTATTTAATATATAGTTGGGGAGAGAAGATAAGGATTCATGCCTTTCCCAAGTGCATTAGTACAAAGTGAATGTAACTGACTTGATTAGAATTTGAACTTAGCTCGCTATTTCCATTTTCTGTATAGATAACAATAACATTAACCACACATTCTGGGTTATGTTATATAATGCTAAAAATTATCTTATTAACTCATATACTTATAAAATAGATAATCCTCACTTGTGTTCAGTTCAGTTGGGATTTGTTGATATATTTCACATAAAAGGTTTAAAATATTATTTAATGATTTAGCATATTAAGGTTTTATGTAATCTGACAGATTAAATAAATTTACAGTTAATATATATTGGTTTGGCCAAAAAGTTTGTCCAGTTTATTAAGTAAATTTTCTACTTTATAAGCAAACAAACTTTTTGGCCACTCCAGTATATTTTACACTATACCAATGATTTGAAAATGGGAGCCACTTGGCTCCCAGTGAAGGATTTTTAAACAGTAGGAGACAAATTTCTGTCATTAGTTGTATAATCAGTCAGTTATGTGCCATGCATAATACTTGCTTTCAATACATGACTGACAAGGCAGATTTTTCCCACAGTAGGTTGCCATTTCTTTCTGCAGTAGACCCAGTCTGTCCTGCCACTTACCCATAGCTGTGGGGCCAAAAAGAGAATTCATACTGATCCCAAGGGTATTAGCATTTAAGTGAATGTAATGGATTTGACTGGAATTTGAACTCGGCTCTCCAATTTCTCAATACAAGTCACTATCCATTACTCCACCGTGCCTAGTGAATAAATATTTGGTTGTATAATAGTAAATAAATAAACTGACAAGGTCTTTGTGTTTATTTTTTATTGTATTTTTTCCAATTATAAAATAAGGTGTTGTGTATTGATATCAAAGTTCTTGAAAATGACTGAAACAGTTGAAAATACTTGACTAAAGCATAAAATATACATGAACTTCAAACAATTTATCCACAATTTTGATTCCAATACACAATGACTTATTTGGAAATTGGAAGACGACGACAAAAAAATTAAACAAGCAGACCTCTCCTGTTCTTTTTAATCAAACTTGTTTGTTTGTATATATATATATATATATATATATATATAACACTATATGCCAAAAGTTTGGGCCAACCCTCTGTATTTAATAATTAGTGAATTATTTAAAATGTTAATTTACAATATAATGCAATGATTATCAATCTCCCAGATTATATTCTCCACCATTTTGATTTCTAGCCATTTTTCTAACCATTGGGTTTAATTAACTGTGAGTAAGCTATCAAATTTTAAATCATTAAAATTTGATTTGTTACTTAACTAAATATTAAAGAAAAACATTTTTTTCAAACACCCCTTTTAAAATATTATAAATATATCATTTAGTTCTTAATTTTCTTGTTTTATATATATATATATATATATATATATATAAAACAAAAATGTACCACAGAAATTAAATATGGCTTTGAAAATGACTGTTCTCTGTCTCATAGGTGGGTCATGAGTAATTCTTTTTATGTTTTATAGTGACTAAACAACTTGGCTCAAAATATAAACAATTTTAATTGAATGGTTTGAATCTGTGACAAGTCTATCCAATAGTCTGAGTGATCAAACTTTATTGAAATTTTCTAAGTGATAGTTAAATAAATATATATATATATATATATATAGAGAGAAAGAGATAGGTAGGTAGGTAGGTATTATTGAACACAGTGCTCAATATAGAGTAATATACAAGATAAAAAAATACTTATATGTCACAGATATAATGAAAGTATCTTTTTTTATATTTTATAGATATGTGTGTATTACACATTTATACACACAATAGGCCCCAAATTTGAATCCACCCTCTGGATTTAATAATTACTAAGTTTCATACCTTCCTTGGTTTAGTTAACATCTACTAAGCTAAGATGCTGAAACTATTTAACTCATTTGTAGATGGTGGCCAATTTTATTTTTTATAGAGGGGTTCATGAAAAATTTTAGATCTGCCAGCCATAAGAAAATAGTAAATTAGTTAAAAAAGAGCTAAAATTGTAAGGTAACTTTATGCAGTTATTAGTTAATACCATTATTATTATTATTGAATATACAGGTTGTCCATAAAGTTCGTGTGCACTTTAAAGAATTTATAACTTTAAAGTGCACAAGAACTTTATGGACACCCTGTATAATAAAAAAAACCTTCAGGAATTAAGTCACTCTGGCTCAAAGTGAGCAAGTAAATTAGTTTTGAAAATGGTATGCAACTTCCAATTTTAGGCGAACCTTTGAAATTCAGAGGGTATGCCTCAAAATCTTTGGCCTACAGTGAATATATATATGTGTATATATATATATATATATATATATATGTGTGTGTGTGTGTATGTATATCAAATTAACCTACATCCTATCAAGAAAGGATTGATGAGCTTGAAGCTCAGAACACTGAAGACAAAATGCTTACCGTTTATAATCACACCACCTTACACTGAAACACAAGGCATTAAACACGTATTTTATATAGTTTTAAAGCCAATTTGTATTACACAACAATCTTTCTTTTTTCTTTCATAAAATTCAAACCCCATGAAACAGTTAATTATGTTTAGAGGGTTTTCAAGCAATCCATTTAAAATATTATAGATATATCAGATTTCTTGTTATATATTGCTTTGAGTGAAAGAATCGGGATATAAAAAAGATTTTGTAAAATTGAATTAAAAGGCCAATATTAAAAAATTGATTTGTAAAAGTTTAAAAGTTCAAAATCTACAATCCGTGTCATGATTTGGCAGGTATTCAGAAAGCTACTTAACTAATCATAAAAATTTGATTTGTTACTTAACTAAATATTAAAGAAAAACATTTTTTTCAAACACCTCTTTTAAAATATTATAAATATATCATTTAGTTCTTAATTGTCTTGTTTTATATATATAAACAAAAATATTGTACCACAGAATTAAAATATGACTTTGAAAATGATGGTCCTCTGTGTCTCATGGGTGGGTCATAAGTAATTCTTTTTATGTTCTATAGTGACTAGGGGTTAATTTAAACAGATTTGTTTGTTTTTTAGTAATGTCTACCTTCTTCAGTTTCACCATTTTGTTTATTGTCATTTGAACAAATCTTTGCGAAAAAGTGTTGGACAAAAAAGATCTCTTTAAAAGAATGCATTCCATCATTTACAAAGCTATATATATATATTTATTTATTTAATAATGGATCCTTAAATATCCACCTGGTTGTAATTTATTTCATGGACTTTTACATCCATCTCAGATGGATGTAAAAGTCCATAAAATAAATTATAACCAGGCAGATTTTTAAGGATTCTGTATTCATTATTATATTGTTCTGTTCCTTTACATTAATATTCTCCTAGGAATTATCCCTACTAATTATCAATTGATATATATATATTTATGTATGTGTCTATATATGTTATTTCTATATTTTATAAGATAAATGAAAGAAGAAAAACTTCCATTTTGAATAATAAAATTAAAAGGCCAGTATTAAAGAATTGGAAGCCAAAGAGGAACCCAATAAATGACCTCCCCTGTTAATGATAATAATAATAATTGATTTATAATGGAAAGTCATTTATATCAATGAATGTTAACTATTCAAATCTTTATATTCTTTCTTTAAAGTTATCAGTTGGTTATTGTTATCTAAAAGACCCCATTTCAAAGCAATCTCCACTGTACTACTACTACATGATAATAACTTCTCTACAATGTAAAGTTGTTTATAATAATGAATGTAAACTTTTTAAATTTTTATATTCTTTGTTAAATATTATCAGCTGGTTATTTGTTATCTAAAGACCTTTTTATCTTAAATTGATCCCAATAAGTGACTTCCTCTGTATCTATTTATGAAAAGCAAGAGAGGACAATATATCTCATCTCTCCACTTTCAATTTTAGATGAAAGTAAAAAAACCAAAAAAAAACCCTCCTTTGACAGCATTTAAAATGGTTTTGATTTAATATCTATTTTAATATCTATTTACAGAAAGCAAAAGATAACAACATTTTTTTGTCTCTATATTCTAAATATTAAATAGAGAAAAAAAAATGGCAGGAATAGTGTGACTGTTCAAAATTCTCCTATATAATAGATAATCCAAGGAAGGAAAGACAATACATTAACAGAAACATTGCCATAAAAAAAAATAAGATGAGGATATTAGTCTGAAAGAATCATTGACTACTAACAGAAGTGGCTTATTGCAACTGGAGTTGAAATTATTGACCTGAATGTTGTCATCTAAAAAGAAATAATAAAGATTAAAAAATGAAATTGATGAAAATATCTCAAGATATTTGAAGAAAACAATTTTTCAAGAATGTTAACATTATTATTTTAACTAGTATCCTCATCTTTGTTATTTTCATCACAATATTTTTGGTAACACTTATACATTTGAGAAAGGTTGAAAAACCCACTGGTCAAAATATTTAATATGAAAACTTCAAACAACATTACCATTTTATGTGTAATTATGTGAAATATCAATTTTAGATTGTTTTATGTGTAATTATGTGAAATAATCAATTTTGGATTGTTTTATGTGTAATTATGTGAAATAATCAATTTTGGATTGTTTTATGTGTAATTATGTGAAATAATCAATTTTGGATTGTTTTATGTACTGGCCAGAGTCAAGAGATATTGGTAATGGAGTCATTATCATTTTGCTGCGTTTTATCACAAAACTCTGGGTTGATACACTCTGCAGTGGGGAATTGGAAATAAAGAAAAAAAAAGCTTCTGTGAAAACTTGAATTCATACTCCACATCTCAGGAGCCCCTTTTTCATGGATGGTGCCTTAACTATTTTAGCCACAGAAGCTTAATGATAAGAGAGGACCAAATTTTTACCCCTCACCCCATTGAAGCCATTAATGTCTCCTAGATTTGAAATTAGCCCATTCTGTGTAGATCTGATTTTTTTTTTTTTTTTTTGTTTTATCTTTTACTTCATATACCTCATTGCGTTACTATTGAAAATGTTGAGTACAAATCTGGTCTGAGGTTGACCGTAGAAAACTGAGATATCAGTTCGGATACTAGTCTATGTCCTACTAATCATTTTTTATGTGCAACTAGTGTATTAGTTACTGATGTGGAATGTGTTCCTATTTCACCAAAGCCTGTTTTGTTTACTTTGCACTAATGTTCTTTGAAAAGGTATGAATTCATCTTTTCTCCTTCAGCTAAGGGTTAAATAACAGGGCAGATTGGGGTCTTTAACTTTGGATGGCATCTACCCTCATCAAAAGTTTGTCAGTTCATCAGTCCGTTCCTTATGGACCTGAGCATGTACGACTTTCCGGAGTTTGTCACTCCAGTTATGTGGAAGCTGTTTATCTTCGGTTGGATTTTGTGGTAAACCTCAAATGTTTCTTTTGTGAATTTTTCTATGTCAAAGTTATGGTGGTTGCACCACTCTTCCAGGATGTTCAGGGACTTGACGATGCTCCAGTATCTGTTCTTGTCGTTGGTGAACAGCTCTCGCTTTTCCGCTATTTATTCCCAAATAGGGGTGACCTTCGTTTCTATCTGCACGTCGGTTGCTTCTGCGGTGATGATGGAGTTCACGTTCGGAGTGTTCTTGAAGATATCGTCCCACTTTTCCTGGTGGTGACGTTTAGCCTGACTGCCGTTTGGTTTGCAGTACATGATTAGATTGCCAAGGTCTGTACTGTTGCATTTTCTCATCATTTTCTTGATGAATTCATCAAAAGGTGTTGAAATATTGATTGTAGAGTGCTAACAGTTTGACTATCAGCCTTCAGCTTCTGATGACAGATATATACCTCCAATGGTGCTACCAAAAAGTTTGTTATGTTAAAGACACAAGATTGATAGACTGGCCATGAAGCAAACTTGCATTACCAGAGAGTTGTTGTATAGAGAGATTCTATGTGACAGAAGACTCAATCAAAACTAACCTCCACTGGTGCATGATTAGATTAAAGAAGCTAAATGTGTGTGTTGCCAACCAATTGTGTTGGCATGGCATTGTCTGCCAAACCTCTGCAAACTTTGAGGAGCGAGTTTTTGATGCCAGGCTTCTTCAAAGAGAACAGTACCACTGTGCAACTTTTGTTTGTGATCACAGTCATCATCTTCCCCCACTGCTGCAGACTCTGTGTATGCAGCCTTGGGTTGTGTAGCCATTTGCTGATTGAGTGATGAATTGCAAAACCTGAAGGACAGCCATGAATTAATATGGTATGCCGCCAGGGCCAAATTATGACGTTTTGGGGCCTCTAGGCTCACAAAATTATAGTGCCACCCTTTAACTCATCCACACCCATCTTGAATGTTTTTTACTTTTGATATATTTTAGTGACAAGTTGAAGTAAACTTATTGCAAATTCTTCATTTAAACTAGAATAGTTACCTTTTGTTTGTCAATAAAAATATTGTTTAAGAAATGCCACTATTTATTGCAAACCAAATTAGCACAGATTTTTATAACCAGCATTAAAACAATGAAAATAAATGAGTTTGCTATATTGATATAATTTCAGTTTAGGAAACTATTTAGAAGCTATAACATCTAGAAAATTAAAATCATTGCTTTATAAAAATGTTTAAGTTTTAAACTAAAAAAACTAGTTTGATGGGGCTCTAGGCTGCAGCCCATATTATCCTATAGGATAATCCGTCCCTGGTCACTAGGCTGCAACCAATACTATCCTTTAGGTTAATCTGACCCTGCATGCGGTGTTTTTCAAACAATCATTTTTAGTTATTTTATTATTTTGAATTTAAGTTTTTTATTAATTTTTAGATTTTTTTTTTACTCTCTTATTGTTGGTTTTCATTTCTGATTGTTGTTACTAGTTGAGGAGTGTACTGACTGAATGTTTTGTGATAAAAAGCAACAATAAAATGGAGACAATGGCCTATTAAATAATAGTGATCTTGAGAGTTCTTTATATAAAAATTTCAGTACTTGTTTGGAAAAATTTCTTTTTTCATTGACATAAAGAGAAAAAAAATTGTAAAGATTGTTGTTTTTAAATATTTTTTTCTCAGAATTTAAATGAATTTAAAAAAACAATCACAGACATTATTAATTAGTAAATTTAGTTATTTTAATGAAATAAAGTTAATTTTTTGAAAATTATAATGAAAGAGATAAGTTTATTTTATTGCAGCAAGCAGTTGTAGATGCATTTAGATAAATTTGTATAAAAATACATGCCAAACACCAAAGTCTGATTTTTTTAAGGTCATTTCCTACCAATTTTAAAAAAACAATCTTTCAAGTTGCTTTTCTTTATTACTAATTTTTAAATTAAAAATCTATTTCACTATTTTTCACTCTTCAAATTCAAAGTTTTTATTCACAAATTAATTCTTAAAATTTTCATATTTGGGGGAAAAGATTAATACATTTGTAAATATAATATTTTCAAAAATTAAATTTTGATCAGTCAGTTTTTATTTTAATAAAATTTAATTTCTGTTAAAGATGAAGAATATAATTGCATGACTTGGGTATATTGAAGAAAAAAAAGGAAATTTTTTCAGGATATTAAAAAACAAAAAATTCAGTTTTGATATAGAGCCATTTACTTAAATGTTACCATTCAGTTTAGTATAACACAAAACCATAGAATAGGCTACCTGTGAGGAAAAAACTCTTAACTTGTATCCTCTCAGTGTCAGTTTAAGCTGATACCTTATTTTTTCATATTTATAAACTATACTTTTAGAAAGGTAAATTTCACTGAAATATATTGGAAATTTTCCAAGTTTTCATCTGAAATCAAGAAAATATAAACTTTAAACAAAATGTTTACAATATATAGAGAAAAGGTGCCAGTTTAACCCATATCATTTTGGTGACAGTTAAAATGATGTCTTCTTTTTTCCATATAACTAAACTATAATTATAAACTTTAAATTTAGAAAATGAAAATTTCATTGAAATACATTAGAAAATTTCTAAGATTTTATATGAAATCAAGGAAAATCAAAATGGTTACAATATATGGAAAAAGTGAACACATCAGTTTAAATTGAGACCAGGAGGATTTGGGTTAAAATCAAGAGAAAATTAATTATTTCTTCTGATGTTTAAATAAAATGTTCAGTTTATATAACAGAAATTTTGGGAATATTTTGACAAATGTACAAAATATAGTCATTAGTTTTCAGTAAAATACACAAGATATTTCACTAAATCTTCTGTGATGTTTAATTTACCTATAGAATTTTGAGATGAGGAATTATCATTATTATACATTAACTTAACTGGTCTAGTATACTCATCTTGGTTGTTATAGTCATTTCCATGTGAATTTCAGAGACAATGAATTATCATAATTATATACATTAATCTATTTGGACTAGTATCCTCATCTTGGTTGTTGCATTCTTAATATTTTAGCCATTATAGCCTCCTTTTTCCTTCAGGTGGGTCATATTCAGCAATCTTTTGTGAGCTTCAAACTAATTCTTTATTCAATTTAAAGATGGTAGTATTCATTATTAACTTATGTCTCAAAGAATATCTTTTATCAGGTAATTCTTCCTTGTATTGCTGCTTTTGTTTTTCCACTGAAGTGTTTCAAGTTATCTCCCCTAACATGGGCAGCAACAGAATGAAAGCAATTTACCCTGTGGATTGAATAAAGGGTTTGTCTTGAAATTGTCAAAGGATTAATTTGAAGAATCCCACCTGTTACTGGTTTTCAGGCATTGATCAAAATGTCATATCTATTCTCTCTTCCTCTTAAAGTTACAAGGGAAGTCTACTCTCATAGATTAAATAAAGGATTCAATTCAGAATTCCTGGTAGGTTACTCAGATTGATATAAACCTGATGAAGGTCAAAGGGCACAATAGCCAAAATGTGATAACAATAACTGAAGTTAGTTTCTTTTGGCTTGTAATAAATTTCCCTATCAGTTTCCTTCAACCGTACAGTCAAGCAATTCAAGAACACATATCTCCTGTTTGTTACCACAGTTGCATTTCTTGTTGATGATAACTTTCATAATAAATGGTGCCACATTGAGGCTGAATCCTACCTTTTATTATTACCATATGGAGATAGGCACTTTCTAGATCAAGCCAGGCCAAGCTGGTGCTACTCCCATAATTTGTCAGTACATGTCTCTGCATCTGCAGTGAAGGCATCCAAGTGTTTGTTCAACTCTCAGTAATCCAAGACTGGATGCATCTTGTCTTTGTTGGGCTGTGCAACAGCCATTAGAGGGATTGGGTCCTTTAGAGAATTCTAGTCGTTCCTGGGGTATGTCATTTTCTCTGCTCTAATTTTCATCCCAGAAATTCAGCCAAAAATTCTTGATATTTTTTCACACATTTCCTTAACTTTGGCTCCTTGTTAGGAGATATAGATATTTTTTTTTTGGGGGGGGGGTGGATATTCAAATATTTATTAATAATTTTTAAAAGTTTTATCATAACTCAACATTGGTTGAATAATGTCATACTTCCAGGAAACTGTTTTTCATATATAATCAATTGCTGGATGTATTGGTAAACACAAAAAAGTTACCATTTTGAAAACCCTTCATGCACTACCTTTGGTAGTCTTGCAGGCTGCATTTATTGTAGAAGATAATGACTGAAATTTTAACAACAAATAGGTAAATAGCAACCAAGATGAAAGCAGTACAAGAAGGTTAATGCATGACAATGATTGTTTATTTACAAGTATCCTCAAACAACATTTTGAGAAACTTTCCTAAAAAGCCCAAGTTAATTCAGAGCAGATTTATTTTAATGATCTATTAAAGGAGTCTATTTTGTCTATAACAAAAAAGTATTGATACCATAGAAAGTGCTTATCACATAAAAGATACAAAAACAAATAAAATGCAAACAGACCAGATCTTATGTCTGTATTTGAAACCCTGCTTGAAGCCAGGTTTCAGCAAATGAAAGTAAGCAGTAAAGAAGAAACAAAGAAATTGATCAAGTCATTAGTAAAATAAAGAATTGGCTTTTGCCCATGCAGTCCAGAAAAGGCAGCACAAGCAGGCTGTCAATCGTCATTACAAAGCATGCTGGGTAACTAGCCGAGAGTTTGGATAAACAAGAAACAAAACCAGAAGAAAAACAATACAAAGCAATCGTATTTGAAGAAAAGAAATCAATGAAGCTTGATGCACAAGAAAATATCAATAATTAAAAAATGAAAAATAAAATATATCAGGCAAAAACAAAGCAGATATTTTTATGCCACAGGAGGGAGGAGATCAAGCAAAAGTGGGTGGGGGAAGAAAAACAAACAAAGAGACAAAGATAAGGATTTCTTCAAGGACTAGCGTGCAGTTACCTCCCCTTTGTTGAAGGTGATTTTTTTTTTTTTAAATATATATTTTTTTTTATCACCATAACAGTTGATGAAATACAAGCCATGTCTTCATGATGTAAGCAGAAGTGGTGAACTGGTATCGTAGTCGCGTAGTTTCGTCTTCCATGATGATTCTCAGGTTGAAAAACATTTCATCATTGCAATTGGGAATCACAAAGAATTTTGGATTCAGTGTTTGTCAAAGGAAACTTTGGCATTTATAATTTTTCAAATTTTCTCATAATCCTAAACATAATTAATCTTGCTTTCACAACATTTTCAAAAATTGTGTTCAAACTATATCAAGAAACAGTGGCATTATAGCGGAACTCTCCCACACTTAGAGACAAAAATAATTCTAAGTCTTCAAAAAAGGAGAAATAAGCCTAATTGTATTCCAACAAATCAACATTCTGACCAATAAAAAAAATTCCAATCAATTAATTTTTACTATACTGAGATCTGGGATTCTGTCAGTTAATATAAAACAATCATCTTTGACAGCTATCATTCATAACTATAGTTCTACTCCCATGAAATTTTACAGACAGCTTTCTTTAATACAAAAGACAGTTCTTTGCATTTTCAAGCCTGCCATGCTCTGGTCAATCAACTGGGATTTCTTATAAATAGCAAAGTGAAATCTCTCACAGACATCAATTGCCTTGTCATGACAATCGAATCAAAGATAGCAGATTGTTGAGACTGTCGAGTTACCTCCCCTTAATTTTCAAAACTGCTACTAGGGGATGCTTTCCAGTCTATAAATACTTGGCGACATCTTTTTTCACTCTCTCTTTCTCATTTTTCCGCATAGACGTCAACTTGTGAATTTCTCACGGAAGAATGCGTTCCCTTGAATTGTTTGTATATGTGCAGTTTGGTGTAGGAGAAAGTCCTAGAAAAAAAATGAAGTGAAAGGTGCATATGTACATATATGTGTATTGTTCATGTGAGTTTGGTGTAGGAGAAAGTCCTAGAAAAAAAATGAAATGAAAGGTGCATATGTACATATATGTGTATTGTTCATTTGTGTCCCAACACATAACAATACACATGTATCATACATATAAACTGCACATATACAAACAATTCACTAAATTTAAATTTTTTCTCCATTAATGTTCATTGTTTAGTAACACAACAATGTTCTATTGTATATGTAACCCTTTAATGTTAATACATTATCATTTGTTTGTACACATAAATATTCATCTTTGGTGTTTCTTTATATATTTTTTTTGGAATCATATCATGAGTCTGCCATGTTGGTTGTGGGCATTTCAAGAGATACACATGTTTATCTTTCAATGTGTACACTAGCCCATAAAAGATTGTTATTTCTTATTTCAATTCATCTATAGATAGTAACAATTGTTATAATAAAGTCCGTTTTCTGCTTGTCTATCAACTATGCTATTCTTAATCTAAGTATTATGATTAATTTAGATAGGATGAAATTGCAAGGTGGTATCTGAGATTTTACAAGAACTTGCTGTAAAAGAGGAAGATCCAAGTTTTTCATAATGGTAGAGGACAAAAATATTCAACTGTAAACCTATAACTATCACCACTAAAATGGCATTTACTGTACCTAGCAATTTTTAACTATTTGTTCAGAAAGAGTATTTGAAAAATATAACTTTTTTTTTTTTTTTTACTTGCTGCTAAAGTATGTTGTTAGTTTCAATCTCCATGGGAATGACTGCAAAATACTTTCCTCTTCCCTTTTATAGGCAGAAGCACACAAATGCATGCTGGGATTTTTTCCTAGCCAATAAAATAAGCTGATTCTCATCTGATGCATCCTGGTCTGTCTTGTCTTGAAGTTAGAATGCTACATTAACTTGTCTGAACTTGCTTTTGTGTGTCAATGACAATTCTTAGTTTGTGAACTTTTTGCCTTATTACTGTTAATTTGCTTTGCATATATTGTTTGCTTGCTTTATATTATTTTTTTGCCCTGTTCTTTTCTTTTTATTGCAAACTTTGTTGGACAGTTTTGTTATATATTTTGCATTTAACCATGGTGACTCACTCCATGTATATCTTTTAATTGCAAATATAAATAAAAAAATTAGTTCAATTTCATTTGTTCTGCTTTTTTGACTTAACTGTCATGACAACAACTCAATTGGTGATGTGAAAAATATTTTTAGCCAACCAAATTAATCTTAAAAATCAAAGCTTTTATATAATTGATGTGAAATGGACCCAATATATAAGGCTGATATCTGACAGTGTTTTCATATTGATTAGCTCAATAAAAATTCTTTGAGATCTTTCAAGTTGTATATATTTGATTAAAAACTACAAATATGGAATTTATTTTTTAATTTTCACTTTTCTTGTTTATATATAAAAGAAGGCATATCTAGATTCAAATATTTGAAATTTAGTTTTTTTTCAACTATACCTCCTGCCATTATCTAGATTTAATAGGGCAGGGCAGTAATGAAAAATAAAACAAATCTATAGATATTATTAAAATTTTAATTCATTATATTATTATGAATGTTTCTATGTATATACACTAAAGCAGTGTTTTTCAAACTTTTTTTTTTTTACTGTGACTGACAAGAGGAACTACATTTTGCATTGTGACCATATTGTATAGTGCACCATGATTGTGACCCATTATACCTATGTGTAATAAATCAAAGACAAACTCTGTTGATTAGGTTCATTTATTTAGCATTGCCAATTTATATGTATATTTCTTATGATCTGCACATATTGAAATTGCATGTATCTATTTGTATGAATATGAAATTATTACTTTTAGAGAAAAAAAATATTAAAGGAAATTCTGACGCATAAGTAAATAATCCATAATGAGTTTGACAAATTAGATACATAAACTCAGTGAGAACAGACTATATATATATATATATATATATATATATATATTGGCTCCTGAAAAATTAATTTCAGTTGAGCTCTCTGGGGAGGAGATGTGGGTTGGTAAACAGTGACTATTATAGCTATATAGCGAGACTCTTCGCTAATGCGAATTGAGTCACTCCCGGTCACTGGGCGTGTTTATAAAGATAAACACGCTAAAAATCCACTTTCCTCCCTACCATGCGCAGATGGCTTAATGGTTAGAATCTCCGACTGACACCAGTTCAGTCGGATTTCGATCTTCTAGCTGGAGGCAACTGGATGTCTAGCCACACTGATGAGCTGTGAAACAGCGAAACAGTCTGTTTGTGGATATATATATATATATATATATATATATATATATAGAGCGTATATTTTGGCAGCATTTTTTCATTGAGACATATTTCATTGAATAATTTAGACAAGTCTACTTATTTTCAATTGGATCCTTAGAAAAAAAAATTCCAATACTTAGTCATTGACAAATTGATCTGCGAAGTGAGTTCAGCCTGAAATTCTTCCAAAGATTTTTAGCTTTGGGGACATTGGGATTTTAAATAGAGATTAAATTAGAAAAGGAAAATTAAGCTTTGTGTATAGATCCTACAAAGACAACTTTCTTGGCAAAGAAACCACATAGTAGACCACCTAAAAATTAAGACTAAATCAGAGAGGACACCAGAATGCTACTTTTGACACTTGAAAGAGTTGTCTTAGACAGGAAGAAATGGTAAATTGTAATGAGAAACCGTTGTGCAAATTAACTGAAACAATTGCTTTAGTTTCCTTCTTTCAACACAAGTTCAGTTTTAGACACACTGGAGTGACAGGGTGTAATCAATTTCTATTTTTTCCTTAAATTAGGTCATTTGCAGTGGTGTGCAGTAATATGAATCTATTTTTGGGGTGTATGATGAAATTTGTTTGGTCTTGAAAAATATTGTCATCTGTGATTGCATAGGATTTTTATCATGCTCAGACACTATTGTCTCAACTGTCGATTAGTTGTCCTATGGTCATTGTCTGTGATGGATATTACTCCAAAGAAACATAAGAAAATTGTAACACTGCATGAACACACTGGCAAGCCTTACCAGTGAATAAATCAAAGTACTATAGACTGGATTGGAAACTCTTCTGATTTAAATCCAATCGAGAATCTGGTCAAACTGCAAGGAATGACTTCATGGAATGGACATACAAAGTATTAACATGTGCACTGGGTCATGTTTAATTGAAAAAATACAAAAAAAAAAAGGTAACTAATAATGGAATCATTCGTTTGTTTCAATTAATTTGCACAAGGGTGTAAGTCTGCAAGGATCTCTTTGGGATTATAATGGCTAATATGTGATGATTTATTGATGGACTGGAATTAACATATTTGTAACATATATACCCCCCATAATAATTTATGCCTGTGAAATGGCTGATAGATTGATTCAGTCCTCTGAAGAGATTTTCTACAATCCTGCTTCTTATATCATTATAATTCATGTACATGTTAATGTTGACTTGAAACATTTTCTCCTCTCATCTGACATTAGATAAACTCTGATGATATACCATGGATCTTTCATGAATATTTACCAAACTGAAACTATCCACAGATAGAAAGAACTTGAAACGGCTTACAAGAAATGGGGGACTGGAAGCAAACTCGGCCAAAATGACAAACGAAAATGATAAAATAGATATTGAAAATGTTGCCTTTCTAGAATTAGTTGTCTCAGCTATATCTTGCCTCAATAGTCTTTTGGAAGACTGAAGGAAAAAAAAATCTGGGACAGAAAAGACAGTTCATACTACAAGACAAGGCTGTACTATACTGTGATCATCCCTATAGCAATTTACACCTGTGAAATCTGGACATGGAGAAAAGACAATATACAAAATCTCTTTCTTCAAAAACTGTCTCGGAGCCATAACTAGGAAAAATATCAGAGCCAGAATCAAAATGGCTGCCATAAGGAAAAATCTAAATGTGAAGCCTGATATAATCTGCCTGATACAAAGAAGGAGGATAAACTGATTTGGCCATTAAATTAAAAGAGGAAAATTAAGCTTTGTGTATAGATCCTACAAAGACAACTTTCTTGGCAAAGAAACCACATAGTAGACCACCTAAAAATTAAGACTAAATCAGAGAGGACACCAGAATGCCACTTTTGACACTTGAAAGAGTTGTCTTAGACAGGAAGAAATGGTAAATTGTAAAGATAAATCTTCAAGAATCTCTTTGGGATTATAATGGCTGATGATTTATTGATGGACTTGATGTTAGGATCAAAGAATGTAGGTCCTTAGAACACATGCCATTGAAATAGTGATAAAGTGGCAGGAGGCTTGCAACATTTAGTCTGTGGGAAAGGGGTTGTAGGGTGGAACATAATCCATTATCTATAAGGCCACCAAATATATAAAGAACAGAGTTATTTTCCATAACAAGAGTCAGTATGTGTTTTGGGACAAGATTTTTATGGCATTATATATTCTATAGTAGGTATTAACCGACTTTGAAAGAGGCCTATTTAAGCAGTGTTTTCGGAGCTTACAGGCCATTATAAACTTCCAGTAAAAAAAACCCCAAAACAACAAATATATGAATGGTGTTGAAAAATTCTTGGCTAAACCTAAAAACCCCAAATCTGAGCAAATATATATTTTTAAGAATTTTACAACTCCTCTTTGACAAATCTAAATTGTCAACCTATCATCTGGGGCACACTCCTCCTTGATCTTTTGAACAGGAGTATAGGTTTATCCCTTGTTCCCAGTAGCCCTTTGTGTCTTAGCAGCATTATTGTCTTGCTTGGATGAAATGATTAACAAAAAACAAAAAAAAACTTACTCTGGCTTTGGAACTTTTATTAATTAAAACTTAGGAATTGTTTATCTTTGGTGTTCACTTCAGATAACTGAAATGGTAGAAATAACTATAGATAAATGTGGGAGTGTACAAAAGAACATTCTTGTTTTTGTAGACCAGGTTCTGGATGGCCATATAGTACAGATGCTTTGGCCCATCCAGAGCAGAGCAAATATGGCCTAAAAAGTATCATTAAGAACAATTGTTTACTTGCACTAAGTCTATGGGTACACTTGCCTTACAACTGATTTTTCTTTATTTTGTATTGTTTACTCAATACAAGAGCCACTCAAGGTAGAGATTTACTGAATGGAGTTGTAAAGGCATAAAAGGAAAAAGTAAGAAGTGCATATTATGATGACAGGTAAGATAAATAATGGTTGAAGAGTTTAAGATTGTAGTGATTAGGGAAGCCTCCTCTCTGGAGTCTGTTCCACAAAGTAACAGTTCTGGGGAAAGAGCTATTCTGAGTGGAACTTCATCTTTACCAATGGAATACAAATGTATTTGTACTAATGATTGTCACTGCAATATTTTCTTAAAGTTGTTAAGCTCAAATATTTAATAATGCAGTAGGGGAATTTCCATGGATAATTATCAAAGTGGAACTCACAAGGAATTTATTTAGTCATTAAATTAAGAATTATAATCCATCAGAAAATTAAAATTGGGTAAATCATGAAATTTTCAAAGCTTCTGCTTGTTTAATTTAGTATTTTTTCAAATATATTTTTGCATCCCTTCAATTTTTTAATAACTTGATAATATATTAAAACAAAATTAGCTTAAGTATACCAGAAAATGAAAACTAAGAAAGAAAAGAGTTAGATTTTAAAATAGCAAGAAAACATGAAAGAGGAATTCACGGAGCCATTTTGAATTTAATCATTGCTTTGACGGTTTTTAAATATCCAACTTAAAATTATTTTTACAATTCAAATAGCATTTGTGCTTTTGATAACAGGGTGGAGGTGAAGAGTATTAATTTTTTTTATTTGCATTTTAAACACTTATATACAAGCAGGGCCAGTGCACACAACCCCGAACACCCCAACTGAGGGAGGGACAAACCTCATTGAGGGCCCTAGGCAGTGATTTATAATCATCATTATCTCATCAATATTTTTTTTTCTACCTACATTTATATACATTACAAATGAAACTAAATGTAATTGATTATTAAAGGATGAAAAAATTTTTGTGGATTTTGACGTCATTCTGCTTAATTTGTTTGTTTTGTTTTGCTCTAGCTAAGTCTTGAAAAAACACGATATAAAATTCACTGTTTTTTATCCATAATGTTGAATGTGTTAAAATTGTTCAACATTTTAACAAGAAAAATTTCAAGTTGATCTTAAAAATTACCACAAAACAATGATTGATTTAAGATGGAATGACCGATTATGATGTGTCTCTAATTTGTATTTAGATACATTGTATTTATTTTAAATTTTTTCAGTTGAATTGTTCACCTATTTTGCATATGATCCATTGTTGTACATAATTAGGTTACAGTAAAATTTGTATTTTATATGAAATACTACCTTATGAAAATTGAGATGTAGTAGTGACTATTAATGGATGAAAAAACTTTGCAGATTTTGACATAATTTTTTTTCCATCCAAATCTGTGAATCTGTTTTGCTCAAGCTAAGTCTAAAAAAAACCAAAAAAAAACACCATATAAAATTTGCTATTTTTTATCAATAATGTTGAATGTGTTAAATTATTCAACTTTTTAACGAAAAAATCTCCAGTTGATGTTAAAAATTGCCGCAAAACCTTGTTGATTTATTTAAGATGGAATGCTCTAATTTGTATTTAGATACATTGTATTTATCTTCAATTTTTCTAGTTGAATTGTTTACCTATATTGCCTATGATCCATTATTGTACATAATTAGTTTACAATAAAATATTCTATCATAATTTGTGGTATTGTTAACAGACTGGCAGGTGAAGAATATCATTTTTTTTTTTTTTAATATTGTTATTTGCATTTTAAAGACTTATATACAGGCAGGGCTGGGGAATATTACCCCACCTTCACTGTGTATGCAGCATGGTGGGTCCTTGCTGTGAAGGTCTGAACTGGTGGAACTAAGAAATGTGTCTTGTCTGAATATTTGCCATGAAAATAGCAATAAATTAGTGAAGGGCTATTAAAGTTTCCATGGAAAGTGTTCAGATGAACTTTAACCTGCACGGTTAAAACCCGCCATGCCACACACATTGTAGCAAACCGTCCTCATTTCTTTTGTATTCCATTGGTGAGATGTAAGTTCCACTTGAACAGCCTCTTTCTACAAATTGCTATTTTGTGGAACTGACTCCTAAGAGGATACTTCTTCAATCACTACAAATTTAATGTTTGATTCTAGGGTTAACTGTTATCTTCCACATATATCCCATTAAACTGTGCCTCTTATTCTGCAACCTTCTATCTTGAGCGTGAACATTATTGTAAAATCAGGTGTATTGAAGGCCTAAATGTAACTAAATAATTCCTCATCCCAGAAATTCAGTCAGAAACCTATGGTCAGAATACTAAAGAATAAATGAGTAATAAATAACTGAATTAAGTAAAGAAAACAAAAAAAAATCAATTCAGGTACAATAAATAAATTATTCTATAAAAATCTTAATAACTGGCATACTGTAATTTTTAATTTCTTATCTCTCTTTTAAAACTGGTACATATCTATGATCAGAGGGAAATGTAGACTGTGATAAACAACGCCTGGTTGACAAGAGATTCTATTTACAGTCATTACTAGTAATATAAAAGCTAACATGCAGTTAAATACGCCATGTTGTTAATTGTATTTTACTTCTCGTTTTCTGATCTCGCTACGTCGAGAGTTCAACTATACTACAGACAGATGTAGGAAATATGTTATAGCTGTGTGATATAGTAGATTTATTGTCAGAGTTTATATTTTAAGTAGAAAAATAAATTTCTCTTTTTTAATTACTAAGAATCGTTTTTCTCATGATAAATATGAAGAAAAAGAAAAATAGCAGCATTATGTCATTATTTTTAGCATTCCAAATAGCAACAAGAAAAATAGCAAATCTCAAATTGAAAAAAATGAAAAAAAAAGTATATATATATTCCAAATCTGAAACAGGAAAAAGAAAATGGAGAAATTTGATAAAATAATTTAAAAATGACAAAAAAGACGTGTTAGCCAAAACATTACAAGATGCAATGAATTAAAAAAAATCGCTCAACATTGAAGGATAACTGTGGAGGAGAAAAAAAGAAGACAATCAGTAGTTGAATAACAAATTAAAAAAAAATTTCTTTATTTTATCTTCGAATACATAATCTTTTTAACATGCGACATTTAAGTTATTCTCCTTGAAGAGTTACTTCCCTTACTTAACATATTGCTCCTAAATTTAACTATTTAGAAGTTGTTTATTTTAACAAGAACTTTATTACAAAGAGGAAACTATAGAAAAAATACAGCAATCACAAGCTAAATTACTTTAAAAAAAAAGTTATTTGCTTTTAAAGGTTATGAAAAAAGGAATTTTTATTAAATGTCTTAGAATTTTGAATAAACATATTTTGGAAGGGTTTAAGAATCAACATTTGGCAGATTATTTATATCCCAAAATAAATCAACATTAAAATATAGGAGAGACTCCATAAAACAGAGACGGAATGAAATTAAATTTTAATTAATGCATCTGATTGACTGTCATTTTGGAAATATTTAAAGAGAATTGAAACTTGCAAAATGGGCAGACCTATAAATTTTATGTATACTTTAAACGTTATTTTTATTGGATCCCCGCTTGAGTAGACGCCCCATTTAGTTTAAATGGCATTATATTTCGTCTACCAGCCTGAACATTAAAGAAAATGCACCCTCCAGCAGGATTCTAACCTGTGTCCTCTTTTACAGGAGAAACCACCATTTATTGTGCTTTGACCACTCAGCTATGAAGAGCTTCACAATCAAGCAAGGTTTTATTTTTGTTTGAAGCACATTTTACTTGTAAGTTAACTGTTCAATTTTTTGTATCCAAAATGTAAACAAAGCAATTTCTAAAGAATTAATGTTTATTTTAAATTTATAATCCAACATATTTTTATTACTTTAAACATATATATATATATATATATATAATCTTTTCAGTTAAGTTGGATGTCTGTATTCCATATTAGTTAAATTTATGAGTTTCAATTTTTTGTTATACTTTACAACGAAAATATATTTTGCTGCTCAGGATTTTTATGGAAGGGCACTTTTGGCATGTGTAATTGATTGATCTGTTTGCTTTATGATTGCCAGAGACAAAGAAAATCTTGACACCTTGGTGAAAATCCTTCACTAATGTGAATGTAATGTTTGGTTTGAAAGTAAAGTTTGATCACGAAAGTTTGGTAAATGTTTATTTTCCATCATGACAAATGGCTGTAAATCAGCTCTTTTTCCTTGTTGGAATGAGGGATGCCTATCATAACTATCTTATTATTTTCAATATATACACTTAATATATTTAATAAACTTTGACTATTAGTATCAATTTTTGACTTATTCTGCTTTTAAGTCATTTTAATAAAGTAACATTTATTGGAAATAGAGAATAAAGCTTCCCATAAAGTTAGAACTATCATCACTTATCCTTGGAAACATGTCTTACTGGGATGCTGCTTTACTAATTAGGCTAAAAAAGATAAACTAAATTTGGATGAATTCTGCTGGTTATTATCTAATAATGCAAATATTTTTTCAAGACTAAAGGACATGAGTTTAAGTTTTATAGAAAGTTTATTTTTAATTCATTGTTTCCTTAAAAAGCAGCAAAATAAGATGAAAGAAAAACTAGTCAAAATAATTAATAATTATGGTAAGTTATCCAAATTTCTTAGATAAAGCATTAAGATCAGATGCTAGAAAATTTAAACAAATGTGGGGGGGGGTTTAGAAGCAGACTAAAAAATAAACACTTTAAATTTATTAACGTTGATTTCTTTCATAGAAAAAAATTATTTCTTTGATAAATTCTAAAATCCAGAGAGCTATATGGTTGGACATTACTTCTTTCTAAGTACATCTGTTTGCCATGGTGACTAACCAAGCTTTATTACAGATGCCAGCTCAATCCACAGAGCCCACCTGTAGTTTATACCCCAACTATACTGAGCAGACCTTAGTTACAGTTTCTGGGAGAGAGCCCATAATCTGGCACAACCCGTTTCTTGAACAAGGCCAGTAAGCTTAAAGCCCCAGTTACAATGACTGGTTACCATGCTTGCACAACCATTGACGGCTTCTGAACGATTCTGTCTACCTAATTTCACTCACAAGGTTCGTGGTATGACTTTCATGCACTTTCCAAATATGCTGTGTACTGAGATCATCTCTTCATGTCAATAACATTAAGAAATCACTTCAATCAACTATGGTGAGATTTGAACCAGGGTCTCATTGTTAGAAAGTGAATGTTCTAACCATTTGGCCACATGCCCATTGGTCAGATATCTAAAAAAAAAACCCAACAAAAAACAAAGCTCAGAATTTGCTAAAACTGAGTTTAAGTAAACATGTTTTTTATATCCAACCAGAGCGTTTTAGTTGAGGCATACAAAAATTACTGTCTAAACACACCAAGACAAGACCAAATAAAGAACCAAGTGAGTATGAAATTCACCTCACTATAATATTGATCTATAAGAGTAGCTCATTAACCATCACACTAGTTAAATACTTATTTATATAAGCATAACAGTGTCGCACAATGCAACAGAAGTAGGAAACCCACTGAGGATTTAACTCTTTATACTGGTTCATTGGAACAAGAAATGAGCTTGTTAACCATCACACTTTGGTATAGGCACCTTAAATTGTTATTTCTTAAATGTAGCTTAGTCTGGCACAAGGCACCAGTAGTGAGGATCAAACTCATTGCAACAGTCAGCTGGTCTACAAGATGAACTTGTTAACCATCCCCCTTTTGAGGGCAGCCAGGAATGTAAAATAAAATACTTTTCAACAGGTAGAATTTATTACACTGTTTCAGAACCAAAGAAAAGTTGTTTTTTTTCTATGAAGAAAAAAATAATAAAATTTAGATCTTAAAAGATTTTAATATTAAAATAATATAACAATTAAATTTCACTAAATATAATGAATTTTCAAAAAGTTATTTGTGGTAATATTCCCCCCCCCCAAAAAAAAATGCTTTCAAATTTGGTGAATGAAAAGTACAAGATAGAAGACTGGCATACATAAACTGGAGCTCTCCAGAAATAAAGATAAAAAAAAGAACAGTTTCAATTTTGAAGTATTTTAAAAGTAATTACAAATTTATTCATCTGCCTTTCATGTTAAGGATTCTTATATCTACACCCATGATTATAATTAATATAGGTTAATAATAATATATTGATTTGATAGATCCAGTAATTAATATTCATGTATTTATTGTCTATTATTTTCTTAACATTAATGGTTTTTAATATATGAATAAAAAGATTTTTAAAAAAAAGATATATTTTTGATTTTGCCATTGTTGTGTGTCAATTACAGTTTTGCTGTATATAGAGAAAAGCGGCTTTTATAATTGTGTAAAAAGAAGCAACTTTTTCACAACTGAAGCTGTTTTTACTTTGTTGATATATTTGGTTTGATTATATTTAAGCATTATTTGATTGACTGAATGAATTTTTTTGGTTATTGATTTTCAGAGGAATTGAATTAGAAGACAAATTTTAGCTTAATGTTGGGAAGTAAATGGAAGGATCCTTTTTGCTGGGGATGGTGGGCCTCATTTAATGTTGAACCAATTTTATAGAGAGAGAACAAGAAAGAGAGTGTGGGGAAGAAAGAAATTTGGGGAGAAAGAGAAAGGGTAAAGGAAAAAGAAAGAAAGAAAAAGAAAAGAAAGAAGGAAGGAAAAAGAAAGAAGGAAAAAAAGTTGGTGGCACAAGATATTAAAGTGAGACAAATTTTTCCATGCCTTCGTAAGAGATAAAAGGGAGTAAAACCTTTAATAAAGAAAGCAAATTTGATCATTCTATTTGAACAGTGAGTTTAGTCTTCACTGGCCCTCCAATAGTTGTGGCCTTGTGCCAAACTAAGCTAAACATTAATTTGCAAGTAAAGCCTTTGAAGACAAACTTTCATTAAGAAATAAAACTTTAGACTGAAAACAATGGCACATGTTAAATAGATAATCATCTTTTATAATAATAATAAACTTGTGCTGCTTATTACAATTAACATCATAATTAAAAACATTATCTTGACTTCTGGTAATGCCATTTCCCATAAAGTTAGAACTTTGTTTATAGAAATTTCAACATTAAATGAGGCTCAATAAAAAAGAAGGTGACCATTATACTTGGTTTAAGTTTTAAAAAAAAAATTTATAACAAAATAATACTGTGGAAAAATGATATTAAATTCTTTCTTATGAGATGATAGATCTGTCTGCATATTTAATAAAAGAGCTTAAATGGAGCTTTTTAATACTTAAAGTTAAAAAAAAGTGCATCTTGTTTTTAAGCATTTCAGAATAAGTAAATTACACAACCAACTTTTGATTTTTAGAAAATTTTGATTTGAACAAATTTAGTATAAAATGGTAAAAATCAAACCAATAATTTGGTGGATGTGGTTTTTATGGGATCAAATTTGATGTTAAAATTTAAAATGGAAATAGAATGTAGTCACTTCATGAATATATATTATTAATGCATTCATTTTTGACAAAAGATTTTGAACTAAATTAACTTACAATGTAGCAAAAAAAAAAATGGATTTTAGAATAAATCTTTGACTGGTTTTTAATATTATTCTTTTATTATTTTTTATGAATACTAATTGTCAAATGGATGACAGAATATTTTTGTAGGCTAAATATTTTCAATTTCAAAAAATAATTAGTTTTTTTTCATCATAAACTTAATGTCATTTGAAGATGTCTGCATACATTGCAATATTTTTTTTTAATAATTTTTAATTATAATTAAAAGTAAGTTTTTCATTTTATACTATTTATATTATTGAAATTAAATTTTAATTTATAAAGGCAAATGAAAATGTTTTTTTTTATACTACCTCTTCCATAATAGTTTTACATTTAGTGTATGTAAGTTCCTTTCCAATGACCTGTTTGCTAAATGTGAAGTTTTACCTGACTGCTATTTCAGGCATACTACATGTGTAATGAGTTTGTGCCAATCAGCTTAACATTGTTTTAATGTCACTTTTGCATCACTTGTAACATTACTGATTTATTTCTAAATGTTTATACTGGTCAGAAGTGTATTGGTTTGGTTTGTTTAGCAGTGTATCAACATCTCTATGGGTTATTTAATGTCAAAATCTAAATGTTTGAATGCAGTGGCATTCCTTTAACTACAGGTAAAATGTATTGTGAGTAATTTTACTATAAATATGTATTTTTGGTAATTTTACTATAAAAATGTATTTTTTATACTTTCACAGTGTTTTGTTTTTGTTTGGAAGTTCACTATTTGCTGGGACCCTAACAGGTGCTACCAGCCCAGGTCAGCATGGACCTGGGAACAACAGCAGTTAAGAGGTGGTTCCATGCACCTCAAAACCTTTAATCTTCCAATCAGAGGTCTTGCTGCCAGATGTAGTTTATTGTCATACCCAGGACTAGTAGTGTATTGAATAATAAACATAATAAAGAAATTCAAAAACCAGCAGCAGTTTCTGTACATTAATTTGCCTTGTATACGGTAAATACAAGTAAATTTTTTACTTTATTCATTTTAAAGAAAAAGAAAACAATCATGATCACTGTTTTCATACTATGCATAATACCAGTTGGTTGGGTTTTTAAAAATCTTATTTTTATTTTGAGATTTTATAATGGGTCATAAGTCTAGGTCTACGGGGCGGGGAGGTTGTTAAACAGGTAAGTTATGAGGAGTAGGTGTATATGCAAATACACTAACTCTTTATGGGTCATGTAATATAATGCAATTATTTGATATGTAATTGTTTTTAAGTGTTTGCCATTAGTGGGTGAATCTTTGAATTGATTTAAAAACAAGAAAAATGGCAAACATGGACTTTTGTGCCTGCAAAAACACCAAAGTGTCAAAAGGAGAGATTTTTCCCATTACACCACTTTTAATTATCTTCACTCCTCAGTAATGTTTATTGTTTTTAAAAAGTTATGTTTAGAATTGTCATAAAACTTAAACATATGATGAAATTGAATTTATACATTTTCTTAATTCTTGAGTATTTAAACATTATTTATTAGATTGTTTACTTACAGGAATAATTTTATATTTACAAAATTCTAAAAACTAATACAATTGCATTAAGTATAATGCTATGTAATATTTAGCATTTCCCAATTTATAAAGAAATAAATATGAAAACAATTTTTTGTTCATAAATTTATAAACATTTAGTAAATTATTACTATAAGTAAATCCTTATTATTGGCCATTTTATAAAATTTGAATCAATGTTTTGCCAACCATTCCAATAAACAATATAATAAATAATCAGCTTTTATTATTTTTGTTGTAAATTCTCAAGAACAAAAAAAATGTATAAATTCACTTTCATCATAGGTTTAGGTTTTATGACAATTCTAATAATTGCTTTTTAAAACAATAAATATTGCTGAAGAGTGAAGGTAGTTAAAATAATAGTGATGTCAAGGGAAAAATCTCTCCTTTTCATTTTTTTTTTTTTTGCAGGCACAAAGGTTCATATTTGCCAAAATATTGTACTGATTCCTTTACTTCAATCTCTAATTTGAAATTTAAGTTGCTTGTGTATTTTCCTTGTACATTAGATATTCAATATGCAAATTAACTTTTTTAATATGGAAATCTTTAAATCATATTTTTAGTCTTTATATATTTACATATTTATATTTTTAAAAACATTTTTCTTACTTTTAAAATCAAGTCAAAGATTTTCCTCCTCTGAGAAAAATGAAGAGGATATTTGTGTGAATCATTGCTAATAAATTGAATATTTGTACAACCAAAAAGTTGTATTTTGGGAAAAAAAACTATTTTAAAAAGTTGAGGTGGGACTTTTTTTCTTACCTCCCTGAAATTTATTTGTGCATCAGTTCAAATGATTATATCTAAATTTTAATGAGTTACAAATGAAGAATATTAAAATTGGATTAGGTAAAGACGTACATCTATTTTGTTAAGTGAAACAACTTTTTAAATATATTGATTTTCTAAGCGTAGCTTAGATGTGGCACGAGGCTGAATGTATGTGGCACCCAGTGAGGATCGAATTCACTATTCTATCGTAACTGTTTTAGCAAGACAAGCTTGCTAACCATTACACCACGCCGAGAATATATTTGTGAATTCTTTCATAGGAGTGGGTATAAACTAGTAGAAATACATTTAGTGTAAATGTATTCAATATACTGTTTTAAAGGAAGAACAGAACGTTTTGATAGTAGTTTTAGATGCATGTAGATACAAAAGGCAACAACTTGGTGATTGATATAATAAAATTTTGTGAAATGTTATAGTCTGATATTAGTACAAACATTAGATAGGGTTTAAAACAAGTTTATTTCAATATAGTGTATTTCAAGTATCACAATATAAAGGGACATAACTGTTACTGGCCAAGTGATTGGTAGCAGAAGCACATAGTGTTTCTCAACATTTTTTTTTTTTTACTTCACTGCACGCTAGTAAATAACTAAAACTTTGAGCTGCACTTTAAATTTCAATAAGGGAAAATTAGTCATAAAATATGAAAATAATGAAAAAGTCTTCTAAAGTAAACATTTATTTTTAAGACATTACATAGAAAAAAAATTCCCTTTAATGGTTGTCATTTTTTGTTTAGCATCCCCAAAGAGGATTAGTGATACAATTTTCGTTTAAAAGGATTTAAGAAGAATCTGCTATTTTTTTTTTTAGAAATGCCACTAATACTTTATTTAAATCCTTTAGGGAAGGCAAAAGGAAAAAGATTATCCACTCCTTAAAGGTTAAGCGATTTAACATATCAAATGACAAAAACTTGATTTAATCATGGAAGTCATGTACTCAATGTCACTAACTTTTTAAAAATAAAGATTTTTTAAATATAAAAATAATTCATAAAATTTACTCTTCTGTTAACTTGGGGTGTGCCTGGTATACATTATAAAATATAATTTCTTTTTTTTAAAACTTGTAACTACTTCTTATTACTATTTACCAATATTAGTTTGGAATTATGACATTTCATCCATTTAATATCTTGAAAAGGTCATGGAGTGCAGCACTTTCTTTAATAGAAACTAAACTTAGCTGTCATATCCACTGATTATGATTATTCAGGAGATACAACTATTCAAATTATTAGCAATGATATGTGTTTTGTATATATCTGTGTGTGTATATATATATATATATATATATAGGTATGTGTATGATAGAAAACATGCATGAAAAATTTTACATATGTATAAATATATTTCTTCCACAGGTGTTATAAATACAGTGCTTAATGTTATGAGACAGAGCTATAAGTATATATTAATGAATATATATACTATCCAACATCAATAACATTACTTGGAGTTTCATGCAGTTGCTGCAATCACTTGTATTTGCACCTGAAGATTGCAGCAACTGCTTGAAACTTATCCTATTGACAAGGGATATTATGTATATTCACTAATTTTAATATATATATATATATATATATATATATATATATATATATATATATATATATATAAGAAAAGTTTAAAGGACTCGTGTTGTGACCTTTTTTTTGCATATACACTGCTTGTCTGGGAAACTTAAAGTCAGTCACAAGATAAATCTCTTGAAATTTTCTTCATCTGTTGAAGATTATTGTTCTAGTTTTCTCCTTGAGCACTTTGAAAAAAGTCTATTCATCTTTAAATTAAGTTAAATGCTCATAATTTTAAGTGTTTTGCTAGGCATTATCAATTGGTTTTGTTTTTGTTATATAATATAGTTTTAAGGTATGCTATGTTTATAGATAAAAGTGTTCAATATCTGGGATATTGGCCTGAAGAATGCATTTTGGTGTTGACATCAGTGTCCACACTTCTTTATTTATATATATATATATATAATGTATGCGTGTGTGTATTTAGGCAGTAAACTTTCATGAATATTAATTTGATTAAAAGGCCACAAAAAGGAAATTTTTTTTTTTAATCAATCATTATTGTTTCCTAAGCAATAAACATCAGTCAGTGAATAGTGAAGACAAAAATTTTACATTCTGACAGCTTACAGATATTTGTCTAACAATCTTGAAGGTCTACAGGTTTGTGATATCATCTGAGACCTTAATAACTGGATACAAAAACCTTAATTATAGACATTAGCTTTTCTTTTTTATTTATATTCAGTTTTTAATTTTCTACGTTGTTGCATTTGTGCTTTCACACACAAAACAATATATATGCAAAATAGTTCTCTGGTCAGAATGTATAAATCAGTTGTTAAATACATTCAAAATTCCAGTACCTTATTTGGAGAAGATCTTATTCAAGAAGTAGAAGACTTTATTTTTGCAATTAATATGAGTTTCTTTGGTTAGACCGTATCAGTCTATTGTTAAATACTTTCAAAATCTCAGTACCTTGATTGAGTAAGATCTGGGATTCTTTGTTTTAATGATAAGGGTCTTCTATAGTTAAAACACATCAGTCAGTTGCTAAATATGTTCAGAATCACATTACCTTGGTTAACGATTTTATTCAGTTTTGGTTGGTTGGTTGTTTTTTTTTTTTTTTTTTAGTGGTATATCAACATCTATCTGTTATTTAATGCTGAAATCTAAATATTATGTATGCAATTTCTTTTTCTGAGATAATACTTTTAGTGATACAAGTTTAATTAATTAACCCATAGATGGGAGAGAAACAATGTATTCATACCTTTTCCAAAGGCATTTGCACGTAAGGGAATATAATGGATACAACTGGAATTGGAACTCGGATCTCTGATTAACAATTCCGAGTTGTTATCCATTACACCACCTGTGCATACAGCACCTGGTATTTTCAAGTGGTCACCCATCCAGGTACTGACCAGGCTCAACATTGCTTAACTTCAGTGATCATATGGGAATTGTTGTTTCAACATGATGTGGCTGTAAGCCTTCAGGTTTGGTTCTTTATTTTAATAAGACTTGTTTTTCCTTTTTCTACATATACTATATTTGTATAATAGAATAAGGAAAAAATATGAAACATTTATAAATTTAATGTGTTTCGCTTTTATTAAAGCCACATCAGAGAATTTAAAATGAACAAAAAAAAAAAAAAAAAAAAAAAAAAAAAAGAAAATTCTATTTTTAATTTTTGTGTTTTACATTGGTTAAGAAGACCTCATGTGCATCTGTCTTGTCAAGCAGTGCTTGTGTGTATAATTCATGCGTATATATCTATCATAATTCTAGCTTTTTTTTATGCAGAATTCAGATGATAATGTATTTGTTTGTGTGCATGTATATATTTGTATGTGATTGCAAATGCCCAAAATTTGGTTAGATTACAATTTTAAACAAATAAACGACCTACATTTTGTGGTCTTTGGCATCCAGAAATATATTTGTTATAAAGCTTAAAGTTGTGTTATATAAAAAGCACATGAAAATGTTAAATCTATTAATGACCAATGAAAAGGCAATTAGTGGTGATTGGATATACTGATTTTCTGATTGGTAGGCATTTTTAACCACTAGGCACTATTTAAATTTTTTTTCTTTTTTTACTTATCACATTGTTAATGGTTCAATAGAAACATTTTTAAATAAACTTTCAGAGTCAGGCTTCAATTTATTTCCAAGCAACAAAGGAGACTTGTTTTGGCTCCATTTTAGATTTGAATGTTTCTCATAAAAGATTGTCCAATTGAAAACATTCTGTTCATCATAAGCTTTATTTATTAATCTTTTGACAATGTTTAGTCCTTGTGAAGAGGAAGTCAAAAGTGTATACAATAATAGTGCTATCAAGGGAATAACCGTCTTTTTGACTTTTATTTTTTGAGCACAAAGGTTAAATATTGCCAATGTTTTTATTGTAACCTAGAAGCCATTGTTATGGAATCTATTATTCTAGCCTTAGAGAATTCTAAAACAACTGACTGGAAACAAAAAAGATTAATTTTTCTATTTCCGTTTAAAAATAAAAATTTAATTTCTGAATGACAAAGCTTAACAAGGATTAAAAACAAAGACATAAGTCAGTGTTAACAACTTGTAGATGTCAATGCATGACTGATTATTCAGGGTGTGGCAGAAATAGCTCCCACATAATGGTAAAACATTAATGGGAATGGCGTCTTCATGTAGCTAATGTATTTCCAATATGTGGGAGATATTTCTGCTGTACTATGTATACAGGGCCAGTGCAACAGTCTTGTGCCCCCACCCATCTATGATGTGTGCCACCCCCCACTCTGCTACATCTCAATTTTCATAAGGTAGTACAGGGTCAGTGCAAGGGTTTTGTGGGATTCCACTGAATCTATGATACAGCCCCACTCTATGATATGCCCCCCCCCACATTACTACATCTCAGTTTAAAGTAGTATTTCATATAAAATACAAATTTTACTGTAACCTAATTATGTACAACAATGGATCATATGCAAAATAGGTGAACAATTCAACTGAAAAAATTTAAAATAAATACAATGTATCTAAATACAAATTAGAGACACGTCATAATCGGTCATTCCATCTTAAATCAATCATTGTTTTGTGGTAATTTTTAAGATCAACTTGAAATTTTTCTTGTTAAAAAGTTGAACAATTTTAACACATTCAACATTATGGATAAAAAACAGTGAATTTTATATCGTGTTTTTTCAAGACTTAGCTAGAGCAAAACAAAACAAAAAAAAAAAAGCAGAATGACGTCAAAATCCACAAAAATTTTTTCATCCTTTAATAATCAATTACATTTAGTTTCATTTGTAATGTATATAAATGTAGGTAGAAAAAAAAATATTGATGAGATAATGATGATTATAAATCACTACCTAGGGCCCTCAATCAGGCTTGTCCCTATCTCGGTTGGGGTGTTCGGGGTAGTGTGCACTGGCCCTGCTTGTATATAAGTGTTTAAAATGCAAATAAAAAAAAATTAATACTCTTCACCTCCACCCTGTTATCAAAAGCACAAATGCTATTTGAATTGTAAAAATAATTTTAAGTTGGATATTTAAAAACCGTCAAAGCAATGATTAAATTCAAAATGGCTCCGTGAATTCCTCTTTCATGTTTTCTTGCTATTTTAAAATCTAACTCTTTTCTTTCTTGGTTTTCATTTTCTGTTATACTTAAGCTAATTTTGTTTTAATATATTATCAAGTTATTAAAAGATTGAAGGGATGCAAAAATATATTTGAAAAAAATACTAAATTAAACAAGCAGAAGCTTTGAAAATTTCATGATTTACCCAATTTTAATTTTCTGATGGATTATAATTCTTAATTTAATGTCTAAATAAACTTGTTTACATTATTTAGGGTCAGACTAATATCCTCATCTTTGTTGTTACTATCACAACATTTTAGCTGGTGTGCTCTCCAGCCTTCCTCAGCTGTCTTACATATGTCTTTAAACAAGAGTAACCTCAACTATTCATATTTTCAATATTTAGAGCCAGACTACTATCTTTGTTATTATCACAACGTTTCAGCTGTTGTGCCCTCCGGCCTTCATCAGGAGCTTATTGATCCTGGTAGCCTTCAGGGAATTTTGAACTGAACATGTTATTTAATCTATCATTCTACTTGCTATGTCTTGGGATCTCTTGTTTCTATTTAATATTGCTTAGTGACTGTTTGTCCTGATTAAGACTATAGTACTACTGGGTTGTGTTAAGGTCACCCATGTATGTTTAGAAAATCCAATAATACATTTTATATATATATATATATATATATATATATATATAACCATATGTAGTTTTAGAATTTTGTTTATGCTGATGTCTTTAGCACAATTTAAGGAGAGAAAATGATTAGTTCCCAAAATGACAGGAATTGACAAATTGGAACATTTTAAAAGTTTTTGAACTCAAATTCCCAAATAGTTTTTTGTCAATAACAAGAGCTTAGCTGTACTTTGAATCAAAAATATGTTGCTGAACAAAGTCAGAAAATTGGCTTAAATCTTTCTGTGTTTTAATGATGACTAAAAAAATGCTTCCACAATATCTAACGCTTTCCTACTTACTGTAGAATCATCTCACATTTAAGGTTTTAATAGTAAAGTAAATTCACATTGTTTCTTTTATCAAATTATGCTAGTTTTTAAATTCATATTTCTTAATTATGTCATCTATACTTCAATATAATAGTAATATAATAAGAATAATTTAAATAACGAAGCAGTTTTTTTAATTTATATAAATCAACTTTTACTGGTAATTATTGATGAAAAATCTATTGATTGAAATTTTGCTAAAAGGCATATTAAATTAATATAAATAAATAATTTAATTGCAATTTTGAATAGAATCTGAAGTGCTTATTTAATTGTTAATTGTCATTTAGGTATTATTTGCTAATTTTGTTTGTCGAATAAAAATATATAAAAAAAGAGTTATTTCCCCTTTTTAGTGATTTCTTAAAATGTACTGTCTTAGTAATGAATAAAAAAAAATTGTCTCTATAGTGAACAAAACACTTAATCCGTTCATGCCCACCATCCCATTTATTTAAAAAAAAAAAAAAAAAAAAAAAATTAATATTGCATTTTTGAAAAAAAAAAGTGTAATTAAGACTGCATTTTATAGTGGTTATTAATGGGGTAATGATTTTGATTAAAAACAAAAAAAAAAACAAAATAGATTATTCTTTAAATGTTGAAGATAAAAAATTACTTTATATGAACTAAAACTTTTATATTTCTTTTCTCTAAAGTTCAAATAAAATTCCCATTGTTATTTTGCAAAATTTTAGTAATGATTGATCTAACAAAATGTTGCAAAAATCCTAAAGTGTTTTAGTTTAAAACAAACAACTAAAAGGAGGAAAAAAAGCAAGCACAAACAAACATCAATAGAAAATATTCACATTAAAACTGGAAGCATCAATTTTTTTCCTTTGTGTTAAAATTGGGGTTAAAACTTCAATCAAGGAAAACAAAATCGAAAAAAAACTCAAAGAAAAATACTAAAACAAGAAAATCAGGCCAATTTCTCTAAAGAGTAAAACATCATGTAACAAAGTCTGTTTGGGGAGATGTTAAATATAGTTCTTTGATAGTGTTCATATTTTTCATGTTAGTTAGGCCAGGTCTTTTTTTTTTTCTTTTTTTTTTTTTTTTTTTTTTTTAGAAAAATGGCTGAAAGAATTTTACAGACACTCTTCAACTTAGTATCATTTTGTTTATAATATTGAAAGGAATAATCTACCATTTAGAGTATTTTAAACAATATCCTTCTTAAAATCTATAACTTATCACATATAAATGAAGGCATATGAGCTCTGTGTGGAGATTACTTCATTACTGAGAGAACAGCACAAATGGTTTTCCCATTTTTAGGAGGGGAAGTTCAAACTTACAGATTCTCTGCATTCTGGCTGACATGTTCATTTTGATGAGAACCAATTGCATTCATTGATTAAAGAATAACCACCCCAGATCCCTAGGGAATTGGCTCAGAAGATGGCAAGCTCTCATATTATTGTTGCTCATCATCTTCACAATGAGTTAAGTCCAGAATCATGGATGCCACTAGCATTCACCAAGAGAAACAAACTTCACTTCATTGATGCCAGTTTACTCACTTGACATCAGGCTACATCATGTGGATACAAAGAGAGGGCTCAGTTGAGAAGTTCTGCCGCACCATATCTTACTGCTTTAGTTCCTTCAGACTACCACGTTTTTTGGCTGCTTTCTAACAATTTGAAGGTGTGTTTTATGTGTATCTTAAAATGTAGCTTGATAAGGTTTTTTTTAGTCAAAACCTATTGATTTCTATTGTCAAGGCATTGAACAGTGGATCATTAGCAGGATGTCATAAACAATGAAGGTAAATACATTGTTCAATGATTCATTGTAACTATTAATAAATAATAAGTATTGAAACAAATTATAAAAAAAATGAACAAATTTATGTAACAACCTAATATTTTAACCATTGCACGCGTTACTTAATTTTTGTCACGTATTAGTACACAAATTTTTTTTTTTTTACAATAATATTCAGTCTGTATAAGGCCAAAGAGCCACTCGAAGTAGAGGGTTACAGAGTAAGAAGTAAGAGTCACATGAGGATATGTGGGGAAGTTGCTTAAGTTTTTATGCTTGGTACTAATAAATAGAAAAGAAAGCCTTTTCAATGTAAGTTAACTGGTAGAATTCTTGAATACAGAATAAAATAGTGTATTTAGTAACTATTTTTACCTTTGTTTGAGTTGTTTAGACCACACTGACATCTGTAGTGTAGTTGCTTAAGATTTGAGTACAGTTACTTATAAATTCCATATTACAAGATTTTTTTATGAGATATTCGATATTTTTTCTATAACGAGTGGACCCCCGGTCCTTGTACAGGGTGAACCTTACTGTAAAAAAAAAAAAAAGTTGTAGGGATATATTTAATTCTTACATTTTCATATTTAAAATTGAATGAGTTTTCTCCCTTCCACTATTAAAATAGATATTTTATAAAATATTATTGTTCTTTTCTTTAGCAAGAATTGTCTCCCTTGATCATTCGTGGGTATACTAAGAGAGTACTCGAAGAGACTATAAGAACTCTTCAATTTAAAAGATATATTTAGTATGAATTTATAGTGATTTTCCAAGTGTAGCTTAGATATGGCACAAGGCTGGAAGTAGGGGCACCCAGTGAGGATCAAACTCACTACTCAGTCATAACTGTTCTAGCGAGACAAGCTTTCTAACCATTACACCACCTCGAGGTGCCCATATTTAGTATGAATTTATATAGTTAAGAATTATCTAATTTGTAGCTTAATTTTTCATGGTAAATTATAGTGCTTTAGCTGTACTAATTGCTGTTTGTCCTTGACTATGCTTGCTTTTACTTTCTAGAAACTTCACAATTATGTTCAGTCAGTTTCATACGATTTTATATACAGTGTAACCCAGACATAAGAGAGTTGTCAGGACCGGAGAAGAAGTCTCTTATATCCGGGTTTGGTCTATTTTGTTTAGGTAAGTATGGGAACAATTTGGGACCAGAGAAAATCTCTCTTATATCCGGGTTTCTCTTATATCCGGGTTTGGTCTATTTTATATACATTAACACAGGCTCTAATTTGGGACCAGAGAAAATCTCTCTTATATCCGGGTTTCTCTTATATCAGGGTCTCTTATATCCGGGTTTCTCTTATATCAGGGTCTCTTATATCCGGGTTTCTCTTATATCAGGGTCTCTTATATCCGGGTTACACTGTACTACAAAAAAATGGCAAAGTATATCAGAACAAATATCAATGCTCACTTTTGAATTCTGAACTGATCCAAATCAAAAGGTTAACATACATCTCTATAGAAATATTATCTTTAGTGGGTTTAAATTAAAATAATTTAAATTTAAATTGACCTCCTTGTTTTATTTAAACAGTTTTTAACTAACCTAGATTAGCAAGTCTTACTAAAGAAAAACATACTGCCTAACAAGAATTGAGCCTGTAGCCCCTTTTCCCACCAGGGAAACCTCACCTATAGCTGAATTGTACCCTATCAACTAGGCTACTGCAAGCTGTCATGATAAAGCAAGGCTCTATTACCTACTTCAGGAAAGCGCATCTCTCATTGGGACCTTTCAAAATTTATATTAGATAGCCTCATCTTTGAACCCAAAATGTATACAAAGTAATGTTTTAGTAAGCTGATATTATTTCTTTATTACTATGAACATTATTTTTACTAGGTAAATGTTGGAGTTATCATCCCTGTTTTTATTTATATTAACATATGTACTTGTATTTTAATATATTTTATTGTTATACATTATTTATATAGACACAGATATTTAAGTAAATGCTCTGTTTATAATAAACAGTATTAACATTTACCAGCCTTAATGTCCAAGAAATCTCAAAAGAAAATATATGTTCTCCGACAGGAAATGAACTTTATCCTACTGTCATATAGCCTGACATGCTGTACCAGTTTATCTATGAAGGAGTGTCTGGTCAAGAAGGTCAATTTTCATAGCTAAACTGGTATAGCATGTCAAGATATATGACGGTTCTGTGTAGGACACAGGTTCAATTCCTGTCGGAGGATGCATATTTTCTATGAAATTTCTTTGATATTCAAGCCAGTAAATGTTGTTAATATTGTTTATTATAAACAGCATTTACTTAAATATTTGTGTAATTACGCATAATAATAAAATATATTAAAATAATTGTCAGACTTATTCCATTTCATAACATACTTGTATACAAAGAAAATAACTAATTAGTGTTAAGTTGAAAAGTGTCTGTATTTAGTTAGAATTCAAAGTGCAAACTGAAACAAAACCAAAAAAGCAAACTATGTGGGTCTTTGAGTGGAGGTTAAAATATACTCCTCTCATAAATATCAGGCAGTGTGAAGGCACTATAACCATTTCTAATTGGAGTCGTTTGCTCGCTAACATTAACCACAGGTTCTGGGTCAAGGGCTGCAGATGGGTTGCCCTCAGCATATGGTTTGAAAGTCAGAAACTGCATTTCGTATGGCCAATAGGCCGGTGGTGAATATTGTTGCTTTAGTTGTGTGGAGAGGTTAAAACAGTTGAAGGGTATGCTCAGCACTACTGACCTATCATCTGTTTCGGTAGCTGAATCTCGCCCAGAGTCCTGCCCAAGGGAGTGGAAGGAAGCAGAAGACACAACCCCTCCCATTTCATTTGTGGGTGTGGTGCAGCTGGTCTGGTTGGATTCCAGTGACTGACGGGCACTTGTACTGCCACTCCAGTTACCTGAGGGGAGATAAAAGGATATTTTTCAAATATCTCTTTTCTTAAGAGGAATACTTTTTTCATAAGCCAATGTTTTAAAATATTAAAAGAAAACAATTAACTTAAGAACTTCGTTATTTAAAATAAATGCATAAATAATTTATCAAATTAAAATTAAATAATAATTACATTAATAAATAAATAAGGAAATAAAAATTCAACAATAACAACATTTAATCACTTTCATTTATTAGGAATTAAATTATGTCACTTTGCATCCTCCATAATAATAATAACCAAATTATGTCACTTTGCATCCTCCATAATAATAATAACCATTGCATCCTCCATAATAATAATAATTATGTCACTTTGCATCCTCCATAATAATAATCCAAATTTGTGCATCCTCCATAATAATAATAACCAAATTATGTCACTTTGCATCCTCCATAATAATAATAACCAAATTATGTCACTTTGCATCCTCCATAATAATAATAACCAAATTATGTCACTTTGCATCCTCCATAATAATAATAACAAATTATGTCATATCCTCCATAATAATAACCAAATTATGTCACTTTGCATCCTCCATAATAATAATAACCAAATTATGTCACTTTGCATCCTCCATAATAATAATAACCAAATTATGTCACTTTGCATCCTCCATAATAATAATAACCAAATTATGTCACTTTGCATCCTCCATAATAATAATAACCAAATTATGTCACTTTGCATCCTCCATAATAATAATAACCAAATTATGTCACTTTGCATCCTCCATAATAATACATCCTTTGCATCTTTGCATCCTCCATAATAATAATAACCAAATTATGTCACTTTGCATCCTCCATAATAATAATAACCAAATTATGTCACTTTGCATCCTCCATAATAATAATAACCAAATTATGTCACTTTGCATCCTCCATAATAATAACCAAATTATGTCACTTTGCATCCTCCCAAATTATGTTTTTTTTAATAATAATAACCAAATTATGTCACTTTGCATCCTCCATAATAATAATAACCAAATTATGTCACTTTGCATCCTCCTTTACTTACAGTTTTAAGAATATTTTAAAGAAGATTCATAAATTTTGAAAATTTAACAATATTTTATTTCTATTTATAAATACAAGTTGCAAAATAAAATCCTTACATTTGTCATGATAAAGTCCCTTGTTAGACAAAATGTGTAGATAAAGAAAATTTTTCCTTTTATCTTTATTCACAAAAAGATGCGTATGAAGATATTAGATGAGAAACAACAACTGCTTAATGTTATCAGTTGGTTATTGTTATCTGAAAGATCCTGTCCCTTAATTTCACAATGTTATGGAAGTCACTAAGATGCAAGGGGTTACTGAGAGTGAAAGAAACAGAGGACAATAAAAGAACAGGACTCAAGGAGACAGAAGATGATGATTGACATTGAATTTAAAGTTTTGAAGATTGTAGTTGACTGTAAAGCAGGAAGTTACTACTGCTACTATTAAAACAATATCAATGTTTCTTTTATAATGTAAGGATTTTAACAATAATGTATTTAGGCAGCAAATTCTCTTTTCGTCATGTCTGCCTGAATAAAATACAGACATTATGTCTGCTAATTTTTAACAAAATCCGTTCATACTCATGAATAACCTTCCATGTATTGATGTTATAGGATGAGAGAAATGTGCTATAGCTGTTTAAATTTCTTTTATTTTCATTTCCCAAGTACTTTTGATCTTCTTCCAAGATCATCTTCAGGAGTGCAAGTTGTACAAAACTATATGTTGTTCATTAGTACAAGTATTTATACAAAGTTGTGTGTTGTTATCCATTATTGTAATTTTTTCATTATGCTTTTAAATGCAAAAAGGTTGATAATGTACTGAGCGTTCATTAGAATGTGAAAAAATTATCCATTTTGGAATTTTTTTCATGTCTAAATACACAAATATATAATAAATACATTATAACATAAATGCATTAAAGCATGAGAAAACTGTTTCTTTATAGGCATTTCAGGATGGACCCTGAGAACCACAGCAGTTAAGAGATGGTTCTATGGTCTTCAAAACTTTCAATCTCCCAATCAGATGCCTTGCTGCTAAATGTAGATTATGGTCATACGCAGGATGCTATAAAGATCTTGCTTATCATTATAAACATTATAATTATAATGTTGGATTATAAATATGAATTTATTAAAAATTACTTATGTTTCTGTAGCAAAAAAAAAAAAAGCTTTAAACTTATTGCTGCAATCAATGCCTGCAATCAGTTTTTCTCTCTTGTCTTCAACACATGTGGCCAGTTTAACACAGCAGTCAACCATCTTTTTTCCCCCCACTACCTTGTCAGCTTATTCTTCCCGTTTTTATGTATCATTGACAGTCAAAATTTGCATATGTGCAAAGATAATCTTGCAAAAGTGTATCTTACTCTGGGATGTAACTATTTTAAATATGTCACCCATGAAGCCGCCATTTCTTTCTCCTTTGGGAAGTTTACACTGTGAGGCATGTTTGAATCTTTGCTTATGCTGGACGTAAGTTATTTTATTCTAGTGTTGCAAAAAATACATGCAACCCTGGGTCTTTTTTCCCTCTGCAGAAGTCCACTACAGGTTCAGATATGAAAATGGGGTTGACAAATATGGGGCTTCAATGGTCCCAGTGGGATATGTGTATGTTAGATTGGCATCGAAGCAAATTGCATTTAAATCAGGAGCAGGAGGCTTGGAACCCCTGCAATTTCTCCTTTGTCAGTTTTTGTATCAGGTGCCTGGTCAAGCCTTGTCACTGTGAACAAGAAATGGCTGTTATTCTCTTCTTTTTCAGTGAGCTTACAGCCATATCATGTTGAAACACTAGTTCTTGTAGGACCACCAAAGTTAAGCAATGTCAAGCCTGGTCAGTACTTAAGTGTGTGACCACTTGAGAATACCAGGTGCTGTAAATTTGGATGTGTGGGTGGTATGTCTTACAGCTATATCATTGAAACACTGGTTCTTGTATGATCGCTGAAGTTAAGAAACATCAAGTCTGGTCAGTACCTAAGTGGGTGACCACTTGAGAATACCAGGTGCTGTAAATTTGGATGTGTGGGTGGTATATGGATAACAGCTATATCATGTTGAAACACTGGTTCTCATATGATTGCTAAAGTTGAGCAACATCAAATCTGGTCAGTACCTAAGTGGGTGACCATTTGAGAATACCACGCATTGTAAGCTTGGATGTGTGGGTGGTATAATGGATAACAGCTTGGAATTGGAAATCAGAGTGTCGAGTTCCAATTTCAGTCAGGTTGTTATATTCTCTTACATGCAAATATCCTTGAGAAAGATATGAATTCAGCTCTTTTCTCCCCAGGTATGGGTTAAATAGTAGGACTTGTATCAGTAAATCTTTATTATCTCCAAAATATTTTTACAATCTAAAAATATTTTCTGGTTTTAAATAACCTGCAAAAGACTAATAAATCAAACGATGCTCTTACAGTGAAGTCTTTCATCGCAAAGTAGTCTGAGGCAGACTTGAATGTAGCTTTCCCTATATGATGGGAATACAGTTTCAAATGGTGCCAAAAAGCACATTTTTATTGAAAGCTCTAAAATATTGAGTCAAGTAGATGTTAATTAAACTGTTTAAAAAAACGCTCAAACATATGTATTGGCAAAATATGTTTATAATAATGAGCAACACTGATTATAAATAAAATCTATCAATTCCTCATATACGGATATTCATATACACATACTCATGCATTTATATCTATAGATATTTACTTACCAGATGATGATTGTCTTTCTTCTTTTCGACGTTTTGAGATTTCTCGTAAGCGTACAGATGTAGTCCAATCCTTTGGGAGACTCTCCCAGGGGAAATTGTATTTCTTGGCTTGAGCACGGGGCAATGTGTTGTTGGAAAAGTTGTAATACTGACAGTTTTTGGATTCCTCATTTTTCTCAGGAGTTTTCAGTGGTGGAGTTTTAGCAATACCCTCGGGCATGCTTAGTGTCTTGGCCATACTCAGGTGTCTTTCGTCAAAACTTTCATGGCTTGTCAGAGGTGTTTTGAAAAGGTCAAGATTTAGCGACTGCCTTTGGTGGTGTCGGTGGCTGACGCCAATAAAATTCTTGATCTTGTCATTGATTATACTTGACCGTTTCTGGTACCGTCGGATGCTGCCCGAATTTACAGACAGCTCATCGTCAAGGCTGAAGTGTTCCGAAGTATCAATATGAATGGATCTACGTTCATTGAGCTTGGAACCCCGTTCGATCTTTTGATATTTTGATTTCATGCACCTCGGCAGAGAACGTGACCTGTTGCAGGAAATAAACTTTGAAAAGAAGGACTGCTTTGCGAAGTTCTCCCATTCAGTTTTCTCCTCCATCTTCCCATCGATCTCATCAAAATATTTGGCAAACGTTTCATCCCTGCCCTCCTGCGGACCAAGATCGTTAAAGCTATATGTCCGAGGATTCCTCCGAGGCCGGTGCTTATCAGAGCTTCTCTTTCGACTTTCAAATTCTCTGATTTCTTGCAAGATACTTTCCGGTAATCCAGATATTGAACGCCTCCTGGTGCAGCGAGAAGATAAAGTACCGCTTTCAAGCTCACGCAGGGAACGTCGGAATAAGCACATCCTTTCAAAACCTGCTCCAGAAGTATCTATGGAGACTAAAATCGAAGGTTGGGACTGTGATAAGCGCTGCTGGTCCTCACTGTAGGATGCTGACTCTTCTTCATCAACATCGAAGTTGAGCTGGTCAAATGAGTGGACAGTCTGAGAACGGTGTGGCTCTTTCAAGGTCTTGTAACTCTTGTTAAATTGAAGTGGTGGATGCTGAAAGGATACAAAGGAACATAAAAATTAATTTTATACTTAAAAAAAATAAAAAATAAACATGTTTATCTTGCTTGATTTATAGAGAATTAACCTTGGAGAAACTTTTGGAGTTGTTATCCGTTACAGCAATACAAAAAGACCCCCCCCAAAAAAAAAAAAAAACATTAAAATAATAATAAAATTTTACAATGAAAGAGAATTAAATAAAGAAACTGATATATTTATTATTCAGACCAACATCAGTAAATATGGATCTTCATGCCCACAAAAAAAACAAAAAACAGTGTCACAAGGACAGTTTTCCCCTTGACACTGCTATTATTTTAACTACTTTCATTATTAGATTGTTTATTTACTCTATGGTGGAGGCTAGTCATCACTTTTTCTAAAATTCTATTTAGCTAATCCCATTCACTGACCCTATCTTGTTTGTAATAATCCTTTCATCATAATACCACATTTATAAGAAAAAAAAAAAAAAACACATTCAGGACATAATCGGCAAACATTGATAAACCTTTACTCTTTGGCAATATTGTTTTAAAAAGCAATGATTAGAATTGTAATAAAACCTAAACATATGATGAAATTGAATTTATATATTTTCTTTGTTTTTTAGAATTGACAATAAAAATATTAAATATTATTTATTTATTGGAATGGTTGGTAAAACATTGGCTAATTCCCAATTGATTTGAACTTTATAAAATGGTAAATAATAAGGATTCCCTTATAAATGGTTCACATATTTTAATAATTTAGTAAATGTTTATAAATTTATGGATAAAAAATTGTTTTCATATTTCTTTATAAGTTGGTAAATGATAAATATTGCATTGTACTAATTCTAATTACTTTTTAGAATGTTGTCAACATAAAATTATTCTTGTAAATAAACAATGTAACAAATAGTGTTTAATATTTTTGTTGTCCATTCTCAAGAACAAAAAAAAGTATGTATAAATTCACTTTCATCATATATTTAGGTTTTATTCCAATTCTAATCATTGCTTTTTAAAACAATAAACATGGCTGAAGATTGAAGGTAGTTAAAAAAAGCGGTGCCATAGAAAAACCAGCCATTATGACTGTCTTATTGTGGGCATGTTTATCAATGTTTGTCAATATTACAAAGCTGTTCAGTTATCTATTCTTTGTTTCTAATGAAATTTTACTGTTTCTTAATACTTTAGAAGGTTCACTGTTGTATTTAATATTTATTTAGTATTTTATAAAGTTCAAATCTATTGGGAATTAGCCAATGTTTTGCCAACCATTTCAATTTGTTATTAATTCTTAAGAACAAAAATAATGTATAAATTCACTTCCATTATATGTTTAGGTTTTATTCTAAATCATTGCTTTTTTAAAAAAAAAATTGTTTTCATATTTATTTCTTTATATATTGGGAAATGATAAATATTGAATTGCATTAGTTTTTATTTATGTTTTAAGCATTTCACAGAAAAGCAAAGCTGGTTATCACTGTTTTTGTTCATTCAAAATCATAGATTGAAGGTCAGAGAAAAACTGTATATAGGGGGAATAAGGAAAAGATAAAAGATGACCGAGGTTCAAGACATCAGAAGATGGCAATTGATGTTGCATTTAAATTTTTGAAAATTCTATTCATCAGGAAAACATGTAAATGGAAGGGTGTTCCACAGCTGGTAAGTGCGAGAAAAGAAGCTGTTGGAGTAGAAGTGGTGGTTACATTTCACTATTTCAATGCTAAAAGGGCAGGACTTAGTTGCCAGTCTAGTAGCACGATTAAATTTATGTAATCGGGGCACCAGGCAAAAAAAAAGTTGTTTTTAGAATGTTGCAAATATAAAATTATTCTTGTAAATGAACAATCTAATAAATAAATAGTGTTTAATATTTTTGTAAATTTTCAAGAAGAAAAGAAAAATATATAAATTCACTTTCATCATATGTTTACAATTCTAATCTTTTTTTAAAAGAATAAATATTGCTGAAGAATGAAGGGAATTAAAATAAAAGTGGTGTTATGGGAAAAATCTCTCCTTTTGACACTTTGGTGTTTTTGCAGGCACAAAAGTCCATGTTTGCCATTTTTCTTGTTTTTAAATCAATTCAAAGCTTTACCCACTAATGGCAAACACTTAAAACAATTACATATCAAATAATTGCATTACATTACATGACCCATAAAGAGTTAGTGTATTTGCATATACACCTACTCCTCATAACTTACCTGATTAACAACCTCCCCGCCCCGTAGACCTAGACTTATGACCCATTATAAAATCTCATAAAATAAAAATAAGATTTTTAAAAACCCAACCAACTGGTATTATACATAGTATGAAAACAGTGATCATGATTATTCATTTTAAAGGAAAAGAAAACAAAGTGAAAAATTTACTTGTATTTATCGTATACAAGGCAAATTAATGTACAGAAACTGCTGCTGGTTTTTGAATTTCTTTATTATGTTTATTATTCAATAAACTACTAGTCCTGGGTATGACGATAAACTATCCTTTTATAAACTTTGAATCAATTGGCAATTAGCTGATGCTTTGTCAATTATTCCAATAAATCATAGAAGAGTGTTTATTATTTTATTGTCAATTCTCAAGAATAAAGAAATTGTATAAATTCATTTTCATCATATCTTGAGGTTTTATTACAATTCTAATCATCACTTTTTAAAAGAATAAACATAGTCGAGGAGTGAAGGTAGTTAAAATAGTAGCAGAGTCAAGGGAAAAACTGTCCTTTTTATACTCTGTTTTTTTTTGTGGGCATGAAAGTTCATGTTTGCTCAATATCTTTGTTTTTTGTTTAGACATTCTGCATGCTTTGTTTCAATCAAAATTTTCCAATCTCTTGACACTTTCTTAGTTTCTGGAAGGCAACATTTGCCTCCAGATTTAATCTCTCTCTCTGACTGTAATTATGAGGTCTGTTCAAAAAGTATCTAGATTGTTGCTAACGTAATTGAGTTATAGTATGTAGAATAAAGCCACTTGAAACCTTGAACTCTGTCACACATGCACAATAAGTTATAATGTTCTTGCTCACTCCTGTTGTTTATAGCAGTACTTTGGAAGGAAAGTGTGTAGAGTGTGGTCATCTCACCACACCACAGAGGTTCTGTTAGTGACCATGACTTGTGCAGCAGTTTTTGGCCAAGGACAACATTCCTCGTGTCTGCCAACCATCATATATACCAGACTAGCAGTAGAGCCCGGCGTTGCCCGGGGATATAACAGTAAGAGATAGATTAAGTATCCACCATCATAAAGACTGAAAAATAAAATTGACACAGATTATTGTTTAAGGTTGATGGACACGCATGTCTTAATTAGTTTTTTTTTTTTTTTTCAGGAATTGGTTAAACACAAACTCAAACAAAAACATTGTTTTCAATCGTTATGAGTCTCCCGATTGAATAGAATTTTATTAACAATTGTCTTGTAAATGGAATTTTTAAAGCATTCTGAATGTTAAAAATAAAGAAAAAAGTGTGCAAGAGAATAAGAAACACTACTTGCCAAAAAAAAAAAAGAAAAGAAAAAAAAAAGTGAAGTTTTGTTTTATCAGCTGAAAAATATAGGAAATCTGCTCCCATATTTAAAGGAACCCACACACATAAACAATCCGATGTGAGTTGTCCCCCTTCCATTTTCATGATATCTCTTAATCGTATTTTAAAATTGATTTTGTGCAAAAACAATTATATTTTTCCCATTTTTGGCACTGTTAGAACCACCACAAGGTAATTTTATGTAGTCCTGTGAAGTTTTGTTGAAATCGGTTGAAAAATGTAGGAAATCCGATCCAATATATAAACGTTACAGACACACACACACACACACACTCTGCGTTTTATACCACCCCTTGCAATTTTTCCTCCTTCACAAAAAAAACCATAAGGAAAAAAATCAAAAAATGTTGATGAAATCCAAGAGAATGCAGACTATCCCAAATAAGGTATTCCAAGAATGCTTCCAGGTATGCTTCTATATATGGTTTGGTTTGGTATGTTTTGTTTTACAAAATATCAACCTCAATGGGTTATTTAATGCTGACAAAATTTTTTATTGCTGGTAATATTTTTTCAAAACTGTATTGCTAGTAATAATTTTTTTTACAAAGTATTATACTTTTGTAGTATTTTGACCCCAGTCTGGGGGTTAGCAATTTGCCCATAGGTAAAACCCCCTACCAGTTGCTACCACCCTGGGTCAGGTGAGATCTGGGAACATCAGCAATTAAAAGGTAGTTCCACACTCCTCAAAACCTCCTGATCAGAGGCCTTGCTGTTGGACATAGTTTCTTGTCATACCCAGGACAGCTACTATATATGGAAACAACAATGGATAAAGTGTATGGCTTCAGAAGAAGACTATTTTGAAGGAGATTAAATGCTGAATTGATATGTGTTGTACTTTTTTTTTAAGGCACCAGTCTTGATACTTTTTGATCAGACCAAATGTTTCCTTGGTAAACATTCTTTGTTTCTAACGAAGTTTTCTATTTTAATACATTCTAAATTTTTGTAAGGCACTGTCCTCCATAACCATACACTGCCAGATATCATCTGTCTCTTTCTGTAATTATGTTGCCTTAATGTTCTTAAAACTTAAACATTGTTATCATGTTCTGTCTATGGTATTCTTAGTATTACACCAGTGGAACAGGATTTCTAATGCTTGAAGATTATTCTGCATCTGTGACAAAATTGCCCAGCATTTACTGTTAAGAATTTTTTGTTTTTTAAAAACCATATGGTTGAAAATTGAGTTCAAATTTTCAAGCTTTCATCTATTTAGAATTTTCAATTCAAGTAAAATTCATTTTTTTCAGTTTCTTACAATATATATATATATATATATATATATATAGTGTATAAAAGAAAGAAAAAAAATAAATATAATATATATATATATATATATATATATATATATATATATATATATATATATTTATGGCCATGACCAAGTGTAAAATAACCTTGGAGTAAAAATTAATACATTCTGGTGTTGGATACAAAAAGGCAATGGACACATGGAGGCACTAATAAAATTCCATACTGAATGTGCAGAAATGTAGGAGAGACAACAGGGACAATAAAATTTTTTTTTATATTGGATAAAAAAGCCAATGAACACATGGAGGCACTAATAAAATTCCATACTGAATGTGCAGAAAAAAGAAGACAAAAGAGACAATAAAATAGTTTTTATATTGGATAAAAAAGCCAATGAACACATGGAGGCACTAATAAAATTCCATACTGAATGTGCATTTGTTACGAGACACAATAAAATAGTTTTATATTTAAAAAAATAAAATAATGAACACATGGAGGCACTAATAAAAAACATACTGAATAAAAGAAATGACAGAGATAGGATTTTAATATGGAGATACACTACATAAAATTCCATACTGAATGTGCAGAAATGTACGAGAGACAACAGGGACAATAAAATAGTTTTTATATTGGATACAAAAAGCCAATGAACACATGGAGGCACTAATAAAATTCCATACTGAATGTGCAGAAATGTAGGAGAGACAACAGGGACAATAATATAGTTTCTATATTGGATACAAAAAGCCAATGAACACATGGAGGCACTAATAAAATTCCATACTGAATTTCAAAGAAATGTACGAGAGAGGGACAATAATATAGTTTTATATTGGATACAAAAAAGCCAATGAACAGATGCAAAATAAAATTCCATATTGAATACAAAAAGAGACAACATGGGACAATAATTTAGTTTTTATATTGGATAAAATTCCAATGAACACATGAATTTTCCATACTTTCATGGAAATGTACGAGAGACAACAGGGACAATAAAATAGTTTTATATTGGATACAAAAAGCCAATGAACACATGGAGGCACTAATAAAATTCCATACTGAGTGTGCAGAAATGTAGGAGAGAAAATAAAATATTTTTATAGGAACAAAAGTTACCGATTAAGAGGTTTTTGTGAAAAAGATTTTTAGACAATAAGAGGGTGGCATGACAACTTCAATTTAGATGAATGAACTGTTTAACTGTTTGTTTGTAGTGATTAGGTAATCACCGTCTTGGGAATTGGTTGCACGGATCAGCAATTTGTGGGAAGAAGCTGCTTGAGTGGAACTTACATCTCACAAATGGAATATAAAGAGACTGACGGCATTTCACTACAATTGGTTTGGTATTGTGTATCTTGGCTGTGAAGGTTAGAACTGATGAAACTAGAATAGTGATAGAGCTGTGAGAAATTTGTGACATTTCATCTATGAGAAAGGGCTTGTATGGTGGAAAATAATTCATCATCCACAAGGATGCTTTTAGACTATCAAAACTGGAAAGTCAAGACTGTGTAGCTTCTGCCCATATATGGCAGCAGTACTCTATTTGCGGCCTGATCTTCATTCAGATAGAAGCATCCTAACATCAGATAAAACATGTGCAGTTGGTTGAAATGTCCTTGGTCAAATTATAATGTTGATGTCAAATATAAGCATGCATAATTTCTGTTGAATTTCTCACATAATAATTTATTATTTACATTCAAACTAATGCCTTTATTGTTGTTGTTATTGTTACAATGTTGTTGTTGCTATTGTTATTATTTTTTCAATGTTGTTGTTTTTATCATTGTTACAATGTTGTTGTTGTTGTTATTATTGTTGCTGTTGCTATTATTGTTACAATGTTGTTGGTGTTTTTATCATTGTTACAGTGTTTTTGTTGCTGTTGTTATTATTGTTTCAATGTCCTCCTCCTCCTCATCTTTATTGATCTGGGTAACCTTCAGGGAATTTCAAATTGAACTCTAATCTACAGACTTGTGAGTGAAATTGGGTTGATGGGACTCTTGAGAGCAATTGTGGTTGGGCTAGCATGAAATCACAAGTCATCGTGACCGAGGGTATTTTTTTGTGTGTTAGCCTTGTTCAGAGTGTTAATCATGCTAGATAATGCACTATTTCCTACAAAATAGTAACTAAGGTCCACTCAGCATTGTTGCTGTATAAACCACGGGTGGGCTCTGTGGGTGTTGAGTAAACACAAACGTGCCTGAGCAGGCGTCTGCAATTAGGATTAGCTAGCTGTCCTAGTAGACTGGCATCCTCAGATTTGAATAAATATATATATATATATATATATATATATATATATATATATATATATATATTAGGATATTATGCTGAAGACATGGTGATTTTTACATATTTTCAATATAATATCCTAAAATAAATAATATTGCTCTACTTTGTATTGAGTCCTCTTTTAAATTAAAAGTTACAAATGTTGGAATTGTACTCTATTCATTCTCATCTTACATATATACACACATATATATACATGCATACGTACTAATGTTCACCAAATACAAGGCCAAAGAGCTACTCAAGGTAGTGGGTTACTCTGTGGTGTTGTATGAGCATAAAGGCAAGAAGTGAAGTCCATGAGGGTATACAGGAAATATAATGGTTAACCTCAGATTTGAAGAGGTCAAGATTGCAGTGCTGGGGAAAACATCTTGCTGGGAGTCTGTTCCACAAAGCAGCAGTTCTTGGGAAGAAGCTGTCTGAATGGAACTTATTTCTTACTATACAAGGCATGGTGGGTCCCAGTTATAAAGATCAGGGTATGGTGGGCCTCAGGAATGTAGCTCATCAGAACGCATACCATGAAAATAGAAATAAAGCAGCAAGATGCTTATGACGATTTCTTTTGTAGAAAAGGAGTTGTAGGGTTTTTATTTCATTGTCCATATCTAGGGATATTTTGTCTTGTACTTTTTTTGAGTACAGCTCAATTATTAGTCACCCTATTACCACTAAGTCTTCACTAGCCAACCCAGGGATAGAACTCATGAACACTATGGCTGCATAGTAGGTCAGTCACTTATGTGCCATACGTGATACACGCTTAGGCGATCACATATCTTTCGATACATGACTGACGAGTCAGATTTTTTTCCTGCAGCAGGTTGCCATTTCTTTCTGTGGTAGACCAGTTGCCATCCAAGGCTATAGAACACAGTCTGTCCTGCTATTTACCCATAGCTAGAGGGAGAAAAGGAGGATTGATACCTTTCCCAAGGGTATTAGCACGTAAGTTAATGTAATGGATTCACCTGAAATTCAGCTGGCTAGTACATACTTAAATTCAGTGGAAACTGAGCTGAACTAAAAAAAAAAAAGAACAAGGCATAATATCCCAAGACATAGACAACAGAATGAGAACAATCCACTGTCTAGATTAAATAAAGGGTTCAGTTTGAAATTTCTTGAAAGTTACCCAAACTGAAAGACATTTGGAAAGTCAAAGAGCAGGATGATTGTTGTTGTAATAATAGCATGCAAGATGAGGACATTCATCTGAATGTAAATAAAACACACATAACTCTTGGCAGTTTACTTGTTGTGATATAAACTTTCACACAACAGCCGGTACACTGACCACTCAGGCTCAAAGATTTAAACAAAGATATTTTTTTAGAAATAATATAATTTAAAACTTAAAAAATTAAATATGCAGTATAACCAGCAGAGTTGTCCATTTTCTTTTTCTCAGTTTACGATAACAAACAATTTCTAAATGATTTTGATATTTGTAGAGCACAGGGAGTAGAAGTGATTGAATTTTTTATATACAAAAATTAGTTCAGTCCAAGTCATGAGAATCATTCAAAGTCAAAAGTTATTATGAAAGTGGTAATGATGAATGAGGTGTGATATGAATGAAAGATGATGTGGTAGAAAGTGAAGATTATGAGGATAGATAGTAATTGACCCTTAAAGAGGCTAGGGTTGTAGTGTTCAGGGAAGCACTCATGTGGGAGCCTGTTCCCCAAAGTGGCAGTTTTGGGGTAAAAGTTGTCTGAGTAGAACTTTCTACTTACATTTTGCATATTTGGGGAAATGAGGATGATTCAGTTCCGTGGAATGGTGTGTTCAAGGTCTAAAAGTCTGAATTGGTAGATTGACGGGTTGATTTTTTTTTTTATTACTTTTGCTGATTAATTAAAGCCAGAAAATATTTTTAGATTGTAAGAATTTTTTGGACATAATAATGATTTACTGATATAAAATCTACCAATTAACCCATAGCAGGAGATGGGAGAGATGGATTTATACCTTTCCAAGTGATATTTCTTTATAAGTGAATATAACAAACTCAAGTGGCTCTCCAGTTTCTAATTCGGAGCTATTATCCATTACACCACTCACACTTCCAACACCTGGTATTTCCAAGTGGTCACTCATCTAGTTACTGACCAGGCTCAATGTTGCTTAACTTTGGTGAACGTATGAGAACCAGTGTTTCAATATGATATAGCCAGAAGCCTAAACTAGTGGAGCTAAAGAATGAAGCTCATCTGAACATTTGTGATGAAGTAGCAAACAAAGAAATAGTCACTGAATTTTTGTTAGTTGCTAGTCATGTATATTCTTTTTAATTTTATAATTATGAATGAAATTCATTTAATTTTTTATCAACACTAACCATAATACTAACCTTGACCATAAATAATTTTCAATGGTCAAGATTGCTTTCGTTTCTTCATTAATACTGTAGCAGTAGCAGCAGCCGCTGCATAAGTCAGCATTATTTGTTACCTCCCTTTGGTATTTTTTACTGCATCACAATGTCAGTGTATGAACCAGTAACAAACTTTTAGCAAAAAATTTTGGTATTTATTTTTTATACTCTAAGATTCACCCTGTGCAAAGCCCAGGGGCCACTCACGGTAGAGGGTTATCTTAAGGGGTAGTTTATATAGATAGTGGAGGAAGATAACGGTTGACTCTAGAGTTGAACAGGTTAAGATTGTAGAGATCGGAGAAACAGCCTTTTAAGAGTCTGTTCCATAAGGTAGTGGTTCACAGGATGGTTTGGTTTATGGCATATCAACCTCAATGGGATATTTAATGCCAACAAGATTTTTATTGCTGCTAATATTTTTTTCCAAAGATGTATTGTTGGTATTAAAACCTATTTTTACACTTTCAAATTTTTTTAACCCAGTTTGGGGGTTAACTATTTGCCCATAGCTGGGACCCTAACAGATGCTACCACCATGAGTCAGAGTAGACCTGGGAACAACACCATTTAAGAGGTGGTTCCATGCTTCTCAAAACCTCCTGATCAGAGAAATTGCTGTCAGATATAGTTTATTGCCATACCCAGGACAGGGAAGGTGTTTCAGCGTAACTTCTCGCTAGAGGGAATGTGAGTGATTTGCTACTAAGTGGAAGGTCAGACCTAATGGAACCAGGAGATGCAGTTCATTGGAGCACTTTCCATGGTAATAGTGATAGAGCAGTGAGAGATTCACCACATCCCACCTGTGAAAGAGGGGATGCTTTTGAATGTTATACAGGTAGGCAATTTTTCCATGTGAAAGAGGATGATGATGCAAAAAAAAGGTTGAGAACCCCCGGTCTAATTGAAATCTTATAAAGATAATGCAGGATAGAAGGAAAGTTAAGAAAGGAGGTTGACAAAACATGATACTTGGGATTTACAGGCATAGACAATTTGGCTTGTGACAAACACAATATGGTAAGAATGTCTCACCAAATGAAAAATTGAGGAACAGAAAGTAACACAAGAATACGAAAAAAAAAAAAGTTTTGGATATTTCCTGCCTTTTTCACGTGCATTTCACTCACCTCAAGGGCTACAGGTATGCGACGTTTAGTCACACGCCTAGCATTTTCATAAGAGTAACACTGAAATCATACATCAAGAAGGTCATCTTTAAAGTTGTGCATAATCATACATTTCAAAGATTTTACAAGGCAGAGCTTTGTTTAATTTTCATCTTCAAAAATATGTTTTTAAACTAAGTTCACAGCACAAACTGTAACCTTATCTTATTAATCAATGAACTGCTACTAACAACGGGAATTTCTGTTAATGCTGTTCAGTGGATCAACTGCAGATGACGTGAATTCCTGTCATTGTTGTTGTATGGTTCAACTAAGAATACCAAATTATGGATGCTTTTTATGATCAGCAAAAGGATAAAAACTATGCAAAATTAAGTTTAACCTTTAACTCTTGGCATTATTTATGAATAATAATTCTTCTTCCAAGCTCAAGTACAGTTATTTAATTGTTGCTATCAACTGAGATTTTATGTTGCTATAGCAGGATATGACAACACAACTACAAAATTCAAACACACCATTGTTCAGTGATTTCATATGGAATTGCTTGCAATAGAAGGAGTACTTTTTTCTCAGCAAACAAATCTGCTTACTGAATCCTAAACCCTAATAAATTACTATTGAAAACAAATATGACAAAAGATTAATAAAACGTCAAAGTATAAAATTTTCTTGAATTTCTAACAATAATCATTTTAAGTAAATATGTCTAATACTATTATTTATAGAAACATGTTAATTGAAATCCATCAGTCTTGTGCAGCAGTTTTTGGCCAATTACAACATTACCTAGTTTTAACTACTATGATATTCCAGAGATCTTGCCTCTTGTGACTTTTTCCAAAACATCAAATCCCACTTAAAAGGAGCAAGGTTACAAGATGCTGAGGAAATCCAAGAGAATGTGATGTGGCAGTTGCTGACTATCCCAAAAATAAAGTTCAAGAAATGCTTCTATCAATGGAAACAACACTGAACAAAGTGCTTGGTTTCAGAAGGGGAATACTTTGAAAGAGATGAAATACTGAATTGATATATGTTGTAGTTTTATTTTTATAGCACATGTCCTGATACTTTTTAATCAGCACTTATATGTTAAAAATATATTTTTAAAGTATGTTATATTTATGGGTAACAGTACTCAATGTCAGAGATAATGCGTGTGTAAATTGAAGTCAACATCAAGTGGTGACAGTTTGTTTCACATTTGAACACAATCTATAGGACATGTGCATTTTGTGGTAGCTTGACTTTATATGCTGGTCAATGAAGCAAAGTCAGGTCACAATAAACCAAAAATACCTTTCTACCCATAATGCCTTACTTTCCAACATATATAAATAGTTGAGCTGAGGGATTGAAGTCACAATTACTATCTTGAAATTCATGAATCAACATTTTATTCCATTATACCTTGTGGTTTAAGCATTGGTTTCCTGACGGTTCCCAGGATTGACAGACAACTGAAAAAGGCTGGAGGACAGATCGGCTGAAATGTTGTGTGTTGTAGCATACCTATGGATGATAATGGGTATGCCTCCATCCCCATAAATACAGTAGTAAATACTGTATGTTGGTCTGCAGTCGAAGATTTGTCTCCATCTGTGCTGGTCAAACTCTTGGCTTCCAGGTAGAGAGGATCACCAGATGAGGGTATGTTGAAGAGCAGAGTCTCATCTCGGGAAGCAGCTACCTGACTTTGTTTTATATGGGGTCTTCGGGTAATTTTTGGCCAAGTCTATGGGCTTGGGTACCTCACATTAAATTCGGCCTTGTGCCGTATCTGACTGTGTGAACTTAAAACTTAGAAAATATTTGGTAAACTTGGAGCTAAAAAGAGTGTCATAAGGACTGATTTTTTTCATTGACACGACTATTATTGTAACTACTTGTACACCTCAGTAATGTTTTTTGTTTTAAAAGTGATGGCTAAAATAGTAAAAGAAACTGAACATATGAAATTTATACATTTCTTTGTAAGAATCAACAACAAAAACAATAAACTTTATTAGCTTGTTTATTAGAATTGCTGGCAAAACATCAGCTAATTGCCAATTGATTCAAATTTTATAAAATAGTAAATAATAAGGACTTTCTTATAGTTGGTTCAAATATTTTAATAATTTAGTGAATGTTTATAAATTTATGGATAAAAAATTGTTTTCATATTTATTTCTTTATAAATTGGTGAATGATAAATATTGTATTGCATTAGTTTTAATTGTATTAATTTTTAGAATGTTGTAAATATAAAATTAATTTTGTAAATAAACAATCTAATAAATAGTGTTTAATATTTTTGCCATAAATTTTCAAAGACAAAAAATATATAAGTTCACTTTCATCATATGTTTAAGTTTTATTACAATTCTAATCATCGCTTTTTAAAACAAACATTGCCGAGGAGTGGAGATAGTTAAAATAATAGTGATGTCAATGAAAAAAAACGTTCTTTTGACACACTGTTTCTTTTTACAGGCACAAAGGTCCATCTTTGCCAATACTTTATTCTTTTCTCAAATTAAAATCTGGATCTTTGGGATTTTCCATTGGTTCTACTTGTCATGATAAAAGAAAACAAAATCATTCTTACCTTTCTGGACATGTTGAAATCAGGGGTTGAAATATTGATGTCCTTGATAACAACAGGCCACAACTTGAACATAGTTGACCCACTCCAGCCATCCTTCCTTATCCCATCAAGACTACTGAGACCCACGGATGGTGACACCTCTGCACTTAGGTAAAGGTCTCTGACACATTTGGGACGGGTTTCTGATGTGAACAGGTTGCAGTCATAACCATGTTTAGCATCGAATGGTTCACGGCCTTCATGGAAATGCTTCAGATCACCAGATGCTAGAAATAAATTAAAAAAAAACATTATTACGTATATACAGATTATATCAGTTCAATGGTTAAAAATGGTTCTGAGCAAGTGAAACATGTCACTCTCAGTGATGACCACTATTCCTCAAATCTCGTGGTCAGACGTTACCAAATCAAAAACAAAGAACTGTACCAGAAACCACATTACCTGAGGACTACCAACAGCAGTAACAACTAAAATGGATAGCATATATAACTCAAAGAGATAATAATGACATAATCAGTATGTCAACACTACCCCAAAGAAAAGGCAAGGAAGGCCCCCCCCCCTCAAAAACATTAACAGCTACTGGAGTTGAGAGACTTATTTTCCTGAAAAAATGTTTTAATATACGAAGATTTCTTAAATTTCAACTGAAAGTAGCACTGACTGCTCGGTCAATGAATGCTGAATGTTTCCTTATAGGGAAATGGCTAATATTTTCAATTACCTTTACAATGTAATCTATCTAATTTGGAGAGAAAATAAAGATATAATCAAAATGTTGACTTTCCACACTACTTCAAACAAAAGGCTAGGAAGGAAACCCACATCAATACCAGAAAGGCCCATAACAGCTACGAGACTCGAGAAACCTATTCTTCTGAAAAATCATTTTAATAGAAAAATTTCGTAATTTTGAACCGAAAGCAGAACTGATTGCTCACAGTCAGTGAATGCCAAATGTTTCTTTATGAAGACGTGTACAGAAGAAAATGGTGACTTATGGCAAAGGCCAACACATTTTCGCGTCTCAGAAAAAGAAAAGAAAAATGCTTCACTATTGAATGAGGTCAGCAATTTCATGTAAATTAGCTTCTGCTAACCAATCATGATTCAAGTTTCACTGCATGGAATGGATTGCATAAAAAATATGTTAATCCATTTCCATTCCTCCATGAATAGAAAACCTGGAAAGGGCCTAACAAACTGCTATAAAAGCAACTGACTTTTCTTACCAGGACAGATTTTTTGCAAGGAGACTGTATATGTGCATGAAGATTTGGACTTATTATACAGTAACCTCCAGGGCATTCTGAATGGAACCCTTTATTTAATCTATCAGGATATACTGTTCTCATTCCCCTGCCCATGTCTAGTTTTTGTAGTACTGTTCAGTTATTGCTTGCCTATTTCTACTGAGTCCATGTACACAATGTCCCACCCAGGGATTGAATAGAAAGCTTTATTTAATCTGTAATGTAATCCATTTCTATGTTCGATGAATAGTAAACATGGAAAGGGTTCAACAAACTGCTATAAAAGCAACTGACTTTTCCTATCAGGACAGATTTTTTGCAAGGAGACTGTGTATATGTGCATGAAGATTTGGACTTTGTGAATTTTTATTATACAACATATTTCGGCATTTAAGATATAGCAGAGAAGTCGTTTGACTTGAAACTGATTCCTGAATTCGATGGTATATTTACTTGAATGGCTTGAAAAGGCAGAGCTTTTCTTGCAGAGTTTGCAGGGATTAAAAGTCTGGAACATATTCTTCCATTGTGTTTTGGCGCCGGTGCCTTTGCCATTTATCAACAGCTTAGCAAAGCTTAAATAAAGAGAGAACGACCAAGTTTTTTTTTTTAAATCTTTTCATCCCAAACAAAGTGGAAATGTTACTAGTACACAAGGGGTTACAAATAAAAGGTTATAGTAGTATAGGGTTTACAGTGAAAGTGAGAGAAAAAGACTGAGTATAGGGAGGATTGAGGAACAATAACTGAGATCAAAAAGGTGAACGAGATTCAAGATAGAAAATGGCAATTGATGTTGCATTTAAATTTTTGAAGATTGTAGTTATCAGGGAATCAAATAAATGGAAGAGAGTTCCACAAACAGGAAAAGAAACTGTTGGAGTAGAAGTGGACTTTTCAACAGAGAAATTTCTGGCCTACAAACAGTTCATCACTCATCATCTACGCTCTGGAGAGTCTGTCACATCCACCAATATGATTATTGATGAATTAGCTCCCTTGCTTAAAAAAAAAACAAAAACTAATTAAAATGTATACCTTTCTTGCTAATGTATTATCAGGTTAACTCTTCCTAATTTTTGAAACTGCACCTTGGAGACATTTTCCAGTATTATAAATACTCTGTGATAATTATTTGCACTCTCTTCTTACTCTTCCACTTATACGACAACATGTAAATCTCTCGCGGAAGATTGCATTCCCCCTTTCGGGAAATGCATGAACAAAGCACACACACACACACACACACACTTTGGACCAAAACGTTTCCACATTCATTTGTTACAAACATTGTCACTTTGCAACCCTTTTCTTGTTAATACATTTCATTTGTTTATACACACATATATTGGTGCTTGTTGTTTCTTTACATTTCTTTACATGGACTCATATCCCGAGTCTGCCATGTTTGTTATGGGCATTTCAGTAGATGCACATGTTTATCTCTCAACGCATACACCGGCCCACAACAAGTCCGTCGATGCATATCTTGCAGACTTATGAAAGCTTGCTTCACTGTTTGGTTGAATATCAAAGGAGTTTTGGCATGTGCTTTTCTGGCGGAACTGCCGAACCATGTGAAACAAATACTGCAAGCATCTTTGAGAATGGACAAAATAAATGTAAGCCAACTACTGGGTAAGGCCCGTATGGTTACATTTACTGGCCTGAATGTTCGAGAAATTTCGTAGAAAATATGCATTCTCTATCAGGAATCAAACCTTGTCCTATATGGAACCGTCATTTGATCTGATGTGCTATACCACTTTGCTAATTAGACGCTTCTCTATAGCCAAGTCCAAATTAATGTTTTTAAACAACAAATCTTCGATGATCTTTAATACTGTTTATTTAAAAGACAGAGCATTTACTTAAATAAATTGTATATATTAAAAAATAATGTATAAATAGAAAATATTAAATAATTGTCAGACTTAATCCATTTCATTATATGTTGTCATTGTTTATGTTAAAATACATTTCGTGAGCAGGTATGATTGTTGGGGAAAGATAATCGATTTGTTGTTTAACATTAATTTGGACTTAACTATAAAGCAGCGTCTGGTTAGCAAAGTGATATAGAACGTCAAATCAAGTGACAGTTCCGTATAAGGGACAGGTTCGATTCCTATTGGAGAATGCATATTTTCTACGAAATTTCTCTAACATTAACTGTTTAACATTAACTGTTTTATTTTTAATAGATACAATTTATTTAAATGCTCTGTTTTTTGTTTTTTTTTTAAAAAACCAAAAAACAGAGCATTTAAATAAATTGTATCTATTAAAAATAACGTATAAACAGAAAATATGTTAAATAATATATATATTACACAACAAAATCCAAAATTACCTCATATGGTGGGGGGTATAGATCTATTTCAATCAACGAGAAATACATTAGTCTTATTCAACCCTGGTGTATAGACTGTGTTCATGTCGAATATAGAAATTTAAAATTTAACTTTGACAGCAGTCGAAAAATTGATATAAAATTTATCCATTTCGATGTTTCAGCCAGATGAAATGCTTGAGTCAGTGGTAGGGGGAGGGTTGAATGTATTAACATTACAGGGAAGAAATAAATTTATACCCCCCCACCCTCCATATGAGGTAATTTTGGATTTTGTTGTGTAATTTATATGCTCTATTATAATAAATACATTGAACTCTTTTTGTGGGTCAGTTTTAATATTACCAGGATATACTTGGATTATATACCAGCAGATTTATTATCTTTACTCTCTCTTATATAATAAATTGTATTTAAACAATATAAAGAAATAGTAGATTTAAGGGGTTTTTATTATTAAGGAATGGGGGGATTTAAAGATAAAACAAAAGTTAGAATAAATTATCCATTTGTAACTTTAAAGGCTATATATATATTATATTATAATATATATAGCACGGTGGAGTAATGGATAACGGCTTGGATTGAGGAATCGCAGAGCTGAGTTCGAATTCCAGTCGAATCCATTACATTCACTTACGTGATCATACCCTTGGGAAAGGTATGAATCCTCTTCTTCTCCCTCCAGCTATGGGTAAAATAGCAGGACAGACTGGGTTCTATAGCCTTGGATGGCAACTGGTCTAGGAGAAGGACAACTCTGAATTCAAAACCTGTGGAGGGTCGTTTGGGGTCTCTGTATTCGTCCCTTCAAAAAGTGTGGATGGTCCTGCACGAAGCCTTCACCACTATAATCAAATCTCATGTGCCGGTGTTGGGCTGTCGGTTTCCTGGAAACTGATCTGCTTGACCCTCATACGTCGAATCTCGACGGGAGAGTCGATTATATATATATTCTCTGTTATAATAAATACATTGTGCTCTCTTTGTGCATTGGTTTTAATACTTGATATTACTATGATCCACCTGGATTATATACCAACGGATCTATTACCTGTACTTATATATATATATATGGCTGGCCACTCGTATTCTAGTATGCCTGTCTACTAGGGTGGCTAATCACTGTTTCAATTTTTTACTAAAGCATTTTTATTTGTTCAACGTTTTTTTTCCACCTGTGGTTTACACAGCAACTATGTTGAGCGGACCTTAGTTACAGTTTCGGGGAGAGAGTGCATGATCAACAGACTGAATATGGTCATGCTGACTCGTGATTTCGTCACAGTCATTGACGGCTTCCAAAATAGTTCCGTCTACCAAATTTTCACTCACAAGGGTTGAGTCCACCTGTGGTATAGTTTTTCAGACCCTTTCCAAAAGGTGCCTATCTCAGACCAATAACATCAAAAAGTTACCTTCCTGACAAATCGACCATGGTGAGATTAGAACCTGTATCTCATGGTCTTAAAGCGAACATTCTAATGACTCAGTAATGTGCCCACGTAGATAGAAAAAAAGCCACATGCTGACAGTTTAAATCTGCATCAAATGATGCTTCACTGGTGTACCTCTTCCATCACTGTCCGTAAGTTATTGATATTCTTGCTTTGTTCTGTGTGTAATTCAAATTTGGTTTTCACAGTCGATATATATATATATATATAAAAAGAAAGAACAGCAAGATATATAATCAAAATGTTCTTATAGATATTTTATTTTTAAAAAAATAGTGCTCAATGTAAATATTTAGAGCATTAATATTATAAATTAATTGATTTAAAATGTTTTTTTTTGAACAGTTCTAAAATTTCAAAAATGGAAGCTAAAAGCCACGAATTTAATTTTGATGATGAAATTAAATTTATTAGTTCCATTTCATCCTCAAGCGAATTTTAAATAATTTTTTAAAATTTTTGGGTTTTAAATAAAGAAAAAACAAATATTCATGTTTCCAAGAAATACAGATAAATAATTTTTATAGATAGGTGGCTGGGTTTTCAATATGTATATAATTTAATGTATCAGTTATTACTAAATTTGTTTAAAGGATGTATTTTCAATGAAATCTAACTTCCATTGAAAAATACAAAAATTCCCATAACTAATTGTTTATATCAGGATTTTGCTTGGGTTATCTGTTTCAAGTCCTTTAAAGTTCATTTTTTTATTTGCTCGTCAAAAATTCGAAATTGTTATTAAGTGGTGTTTGTTTTATGTTACTTAATTCTTTATAAAATAATGTTTCTGAAGAAGAAATTATTTTAGCTCATTAAACATAAAAAAAAAATCAGGAATGAATGTCCATTAGGATTTCAAAAAAATTGAGAAGATAAATTTTTGCTGGTGGGCTTTTTATACAGTGAGTAGGGAAATTATGGCTGTTGGCATCTACTAAAATGTCAAGGAAAAGGGTGCCATTATTAGTGTTAAAATTCATGTCAACTCTAGAATGGAGTCATTCTTGGAAGTTTCTTTAATTTTTTTCTTTTAATTTGTCAAGGTTTTCTGTTGGTATGAATATGCCATTCATATACCGAACATACATCCTAGGGTTGGTGAAATTATTAAAGATTTTTTCACATAGAAACTGGATAAAATGGGCCCTAGAGGTGAACCCATAGCTATGCATAAAGATTTGCATAATGAACATAAAAGCAAGATATAAGTTTATATAGAACTAGCTGAATTACCCGCGCCTTGTTACGTGTCACACTTTTTTTTGTAAGAAAATGATGATTGATTCTAAATCATTGTTATAATTTGTGGAGAAAAATGATGCATTTCACTATTATTCAAGGATCTTGCCAATTTGACCTCCATCTTCTGGCTTTCTCCTTCTATATTTTGGATAGGAGCTATTTATTCAAATTTAAATCAAAAAAAAAAAAAATCAGGGTGTGTGTGTGCACAAACAGCTTGATCTGACTCCTTTGATATGTATTTGATGCTATACTTGATTGAATGAATTGATGAGCAGATTTCAGCATTGATATGACAGTTGAATTGTCGTAACAAATATGTATTGTAATGCACTACCTACTGTATGGTGATTTCTTGCTCAATTTGACGTCCATATTGTCTCATTTTGATTTTCCTGATGTGATCTCTATCTTCTGGCTTTCTCCTCCTATATTTTGGATAGGAGTCATTCCTGTGTTCAAATTTAAATTATATCAAAGGGGTAAAAATCAGTGGGAGGTTTTAGGGTACCCCCTTTGATCAAAATGAAATATACTAATGTAATTTCAAAATATATATGGTTATGGGGGTCTATCTCCAAAACCCCAGGAGAGTTTCATAACAAACAAACAGAGGCTACAACTTTATATATATATATATATATATGTCTGTGCGTATGTAACACATTTTAACAAAGCACACAGATAGCTCATTGATCCTTTGCAAAATTGCTGACTATAACATTTTCACTTTAGACAAGTAATGTGCTAGTTTTAATCTAATTTATATTATATAAAAAATATTTTTTGTCATCCTTTATCCACTAAGAATGCAGATTAAAGTGGTACAAGCAACATAAAAGAATTTACAAGCTATAAAGATGTGCTGAAAAGTTCTCAGTCCCTGCAAGAAAGTATATATGTGTGTGTGTGTGTGTTTGTTTAGTGTATTGGGGTAACAGATCCTTATTCTATGATATATTGTTAAATATAACAGACAACATATGTCTATTATGTTTGATCATGAGCCGTACTAAACTTCGTATATTTGCTTTAATTTTGGGAGAAAATAAAGACAAAAACTGTCTAACATTTGGATATTTTTTTATTATGCTGTTCCGTGATCTAAGCTCTCGGCTCACATGAGCCATCTTCAGAGTGGTACGATGTCATGCAATCGCATCACGAATTTACGACATGCGTCTGCTATTCCGCGACCGTTATCGTCGCATAGCAATCTTCTATGTCAATATAACAGAATATCATTTTTGATGGTGAATATCTTTGTTTAAATATCCAAATAGCCACTCTAGTCGAATCCATTACATTCACTTACTTGCTAATACACTTGGGGAAACGTATGAATCCTCTTTTTCTCCCCACCTCCAGCTATGGATAAATAGCTGGACCGACCAGGTTCTATAGCCTTGGATATCAACTGGTCTACCGCAGAAAGAAACTGCAACCTACTGCGGGAAAAAAAATTTGCCTCGTTAATAATGTATCGAAAGACACATGATCGCCTAAGTGTGTATCACGCATGGCACATAACTGACTGACTGATTTTGCAGTCGAATCCATTACATTCACTTACTTGCTAATACCTTTGGGAAAGGTATGAATCCTCTTCTTCTCCTCCCAAGCTATGGGTAAATACTGGTTTCTATAGCAATGGATGGCAAAATACATGATTGCCTAAGCGTGTATCACGCATGGCACATAACTGATCACAATTGGGGTGCTGTCAAACTGATTACAATTTTATGGGAGAATGATATCAGAATAAGCAGTCCAAATAAGAAGGATGTCTACCTGTGTTTTATGGATTATGCAAAAGCGTTTGATAAAATATGTTTCGAAGAACAATTGGGACTGATAGTTAACCTTGACGTATTTTGGAAGAATAATCCAGAACTTAAACTGGCAGTAAGGCACCTGCATACAGACAGAAATGAATTCAATAGACAGAAATATAACGATAGTGACCAAATTCTGAGAGAATTAGAAGCCCTACCAGGATTCATTATTGGTAGCCAAAAGCTTAACATAGGTTATGCAGATGACACAGTGTCGATAGAAGACACAGAAAGGAAATGAAGGAAAGCAAGAAGAAAGGACTAACCATCAATTGCATGGCTGTTAGCAAAAGGAACAGGTAAACATGCAAATTACAAATTAAAGATACCAAAATCAAATAAGCACAACAATTTGAATATCTGGAAAAATTACTCTCTCGAGTTATTTGTAATGCCTTATTCATCATCTCTCAGTTGCGTCTCTGTCTTTGGGCAGAGTGCTCTTAGGGGTGGTTCGGTCAAAGGACTGAGGAAAATTATACTGAGAGGTGCCCAATCCCTGGAGAAGAGCTGCCTGAGGCCGTGCCCTCTCATTGCACCAGAGAGAGGGATCGGTGCTCACACAAAGGCCAGCGCAACCGACGGGAATTCTTGTTCCTAGCCCAGGTGTACATGCTCGGGCTCCCCACATTAAACCGACCTTGTGTTGTGGGTGGGTGGGGGTGAGTAAACACAAATTTAAATATGTGGGAAATATTTTATCAGAAAAGAGTACTGAACTGTTATATAATAACAGTCCTCCTAGTGAATGTTAGATGATTTAGAGAAAATGGAAACAAAAAGGACACATACTTAATACAAGAAAGAGACGGTGGATATTTCTATGGAACATAATCAGGAAAAAAGGCTCAGAAAAGTTGACACTCACAGGACATTGAAGGCAAGCCGGACGGATGAAAGAAGCGCATAACCTCTGCCTAACGAGCTTGCGTAAATGGCTGATGGAACAGTGTTTCTGGAGTTACATTAAAAAGACAAAATTTACCAAGAGATACAAAAGACAGGAAATTGTGGAGAGCCATGAGCGCCAACGTCCTGAATGGAATAAGAAGAATCTATTTATTTATTTTTTTATTATTACTATATATATATATATATATTATTAATTAATATTTATATTATTAATAAAAATTAACCTGTGTAAATGACTTGCAGAACAGGGACTACGAGATACAGAAATAAGACAAACTTTACTATGGGCTACAAAGGACAGGATGTTGTAGAGAGCCATGATCGCCCATGCCCTGAAGGGATATGACACATAGAAGAAGTTGACAAGAAAGCAAGTATAACTCCGCCCGCGTTGGTCATCAGGTTTCTTCAAACCATCTTGGTTACCATCTCGCTGATTCCTCACTCGTTAACGCGTTGCTGATTTGTCGCTGGTATCATGTTGATGAGCATGGTTCTATCGATCTAACTAGCGTTTGTCTCCTTCGTGATCATTCATTCCTCTGTGACATTGTGTTTTTGATCTCAGAAGGTGAGAAAATTGCTGAAGAAGTAAACTGAAGTGAAGAACAGATCGACGGTGAGGAGCTACGCAAAAATTCTTTGGAATAAAGAATTAACTCGGATTAAAAAAATGTAACAACGATTTGATTTATATAGGATTTGTTGTATACAACGATTTTAACCCCCCTTCTCACTTACTGTCATAAAGAACACTGGGATCTCCTATTGGAGTTTACAGCCTGTATTAGTAGTCATTTAAATTTCTACGTTCTGGTCTTCAGAAGGTCTTGGTCAGGAGGTCTGGGTGAACGATGTGGATTCTAGTAGCAGTAAGGTGGGTTGGGTTTGGTTTGCTTTACAGCATATCAACTTCAATGGGTTATTTAATGCCGACAATATTGTCGGTGTTAAATAACACATTTAATGCCGACAAAATTGCTGGTAAGATATATATATATTTTTTTCCAAAATTAATTTCTGCTAATATTTTCTTCTTCAAAAAATCTATTGCTGGTAAGATATTTTACCAGAAACGTATTTATTAACGTATTTATAATTTTTTTTTAAGATTGTAGAGATCGGAGAAACAGTCTTTTAAGAGTCTGTTCCATTAGTTAGTGGTTCACGGCATATCAACCACAATGGATTATTTAATTTTTATTGCTGCTAATATTTTTTTCCAAAAATGTATTGTTGGTATTAAAACCTATTTTTACACTTTCATAGTGTTTTAACTCCAGTTTTGGGGTTAACTATTTTCCCATAGCTGGGACTCTAACAGGTGCCACTACCCGGGTCAGGGTAGAACTGGGAACACTAGCAATTAGTCACTCTAGGGCTAGTAACTAATTTTTCTTTATCACTTGTATTCAAAAGAATCTAAAATAATGTCGGCCATAAAAATTTGACGAATATCAGCGAAATTAAAATGAACGAATCTGTCCCCAATCTTAGACGCTAATCTATCTGTTTTTCCTGGTCCAGAACTATTTTAGATGTTATTTCGGTGACCGCCCGTTTTCTTTATCGACAACATATGTTTTTCTATTTTCTAGGACCGACATCTTCGATTATGCATTAATTATCTCTTTCTCATCGACGAGAAGTGGGGAAGGACGGGTAGTCTTGGTTTTGCTCAATCTTACTGAATTTCGTCTAGTTAAATTTAGGTTCGATTCTCCTTGGAACTACAATGAGCTCCCGCCTATTCGTGTTCGCGTCTTCACACATTCGCTGATTTTTCTTTAGAACATATGTACATGTTATTCACGGAAACCTCGAATATTCGCGTGTTTTTCTGAAGAACATGTACAAATTATTCGCTGAGAACTCCCTCGATTCGCATATTTTTTCATAGTACATATTTAAAATATTGTTGTATTATTTTCCTGTTATTTAAAACATGACAGCCCATTTTATGGCAAAATTGTACATCTTCATTGTAAAAACAAACTCAAAAACATGCGTAGTGCTTGGGTTTTGTTCCTTGTTAGGGGCTGTGGCTGGGGTCTTAAAAGTGGATTATGCTAAGTCTAGGGGCGTCATTACAGTTCTGTTTTTAGAAAATGCTTTGAACTTTATATCTTATGTCTTGTTACACATATTTTATACAGTATTTTTAATGGCTGTATCGATCTATGCACAATTAAAAACGGTTATTGTACGTATGAAAGAAAATTTACGTTAAGTGTATGGTCGCCAATACTATTTTTCAAAAATGTTTTTAAAATGGTCTGAAATGTTTCTAAAGTGTTTAGGATGAAAGTTTAAGGCATATGGGGTTTTAACAATCAAAATAGGTACTTATAAGTACTTTTAAGGGAGAGGGGAGTTACAAGTATTCGCGGATTCTAACTATTCACAGCCGTTTCTGATCCCTAACCCCCGTGAATACGGGGGGCTCACTGTATTCGGGATTCCATTTTATTATTTTGAAACATAATTTCTCAACGCATTTCGTGTTTAATTTTCTTCTCAATTTTTCAATCCACTTTCCTGCGAATTTCAACAATTATCGTTCAGTTAGTAGTGTCTCTCCTCTTCAGTTTTCTTTCTTTCTCCCTTTTGTTTTTTGTTTAATTAATGCTTTGAGGTCCCTTTATCACACAAGAAGCTGAAAGAGAGTTCTACAGGTGAGAAGTGCGTGAGGAGAAATTATCAGAATCTAACTTCCGGTTACATTTAATAATTTCTAAAGAAGTAGGCTCATCAAAACCACGGACATGAAAATATTTGGAGAAATGGATATTTGTTCGAAATTTTACACCAATCGAATGTTACTTGGAGAGAAAGTGGGCCCAAAGAATTGCCATGAAGGATTGAACATGGTTTGAAATCATTTAATCCCAAGCAAGGCAATAAAGCCACTAAGACACAAGAGGGCTACAGAGTATGAAAGAATATAAGGAAAAGAAAATATTATTCAAGAAAGAGAACAATAAACGAACAGGAATTAAGAAGACATAAGATAGCAATTGAAATTGACTATATATGGTGCGAAAACGCGTAATCTATAACTGATAATCTTCTAACTCCCACAAGAGAACAATAAATGAACAGGAATTAAGAAGACAGAAGATAACGATTGAGATTGCATTTAACATTTTGATGATCAACGTTGACGGAAAAGCAAGAGACCGGAAGAGAGTTCCACAAGCGAGAAGTGCGAAAGAAGAAACTGTTAGCATAGAACATCTAGCAATTTCAACTGTAAAATGATGAGACTTAGCAACAAATCTAGTACTGTACTATTACTATAAATACTATTCGAAAAGTCGAGATACTAAAGAGGAAAGCTTATCAGAACAATTACCATGAAAACATTTATAGAAAAGGCAAAGGGAGGCTACCTTACGACAATGAAAAAGTGATGAAAACTGAGATGCTAGGCCAGGACCAATATCATTGCAGATTCTTAAGTACGGCGCTTGTTGTGTCAATATACTAGGTTGTGGGTTAATTTCATTTTTTCAGTCATATCATAAACGGGAGGGAGAGAAGACGTTCATCTATCGGCACTAACCAATGCTTATGGAATAAAGATCACGATTTTCAAGGATTTTTTAGTGTGTAGGCGTCTAATAGAATATTGACGTGTCGGAAGAGGGGCAACGATAAACTAAGGGAGGCAACAACAAAAATGTGGGGACTTAGAAACGATTGACCCGCCTGTCAAGTGGTTTCATTCCTATATTTATCAGTTGCCAGTCGATTGCACTTGCTCACCGATACAACGAGCATAAAAGTGTGTGTGGAAGGAAGGAAGAATACAATCAACAACTGTCAGACTCGTGTATAACGTCATTGTTCTGATATTTTGTTTCCGTGACTAATATTACAAGCAATAAAAACTGTGACAGACTCAAAATGAAAAGTCAAGTTTTCAAGGCGGCGAAATGTCTCATTTAGTCGTAATAAAATAGGTAATCTGTACAAAATACATAAAACAGCTGGATTTAGGATACAGTGACTGCATCTCCTGAAGAGGGGACATGACCACCCCCCACCCTTCACAAAAAGGGGTAACTATACAGGTGGATAATTGAAAATTCAAGTATAAACAGGACCCACGTCGAAATTCATTTTTTTTTTCTGTAAGGGTAAACTAGGACACTGGCGGCGATTTTTCTGAGTGTACACCCGACCTATTTTTTGTTTTGTGATTAGAGTGAAGACCGGTCCTATGTCGACCATTTCATTTTGACAAAGTGTAAACCGGAAAGGCGTGGAAAAAAGGGATGACCAAGAGTAAAACGTGAAAAAAGTTACTGGAAATGAAAAAGAGACGAGAAAGCGGTAGGAGAAAAAAAAACGAGAAATGACAGAAGGGGAAGAAGAAAGACGGGAAAGGAGTGGAGAGAAAAAAGAAGGCGGGAAAGAGGTAGGGAAAAAAGAAAGGAGAAAAGAGGAAGAGAGACGAGAAAGTGGGGAAGAGAGACGAGAAAAGGGTTGGAGAAAAAGGAGGGAAAGAGCGATGACAAGGCTGGGAAAGGAAAGAAGCGAGAAAGGCGTTGGTGCAAAAAAGAGAGGCGAGAAAGGCGTTGGTGCAAAAAAGAGAGGCGAAAGGCGTTGGTGCAAAAAGAGAGGCGAGAAAGTTTGCAAAAAAGGCGAGAAAGGCGTTGGTGCAAAAAAGAGAGGCGAGAAAGGCGTTGGTGCAAAAAGAGAGGCGAGAAAGGCGTTGGTGCAAAAGAGAGGCGAGAAAGGCGTTGGTGCAAAAAGAGAGGCGAGAAAGGCGTTGGTGCAAAAAAGAGAGGCGAGAAAGGCGTTGGTGCAAAAAAGAGGCGAGAAAGGCGTTGGTGCAAAAAGAGAGGCGAGAAAGGCGTTGGTGCAAAAAAGAGAGGCGAGAAAGGCGTTGTGCAAAAAAGAGAGGCGAGAAAGGCGTTGGGCAAAAAAAGAGAGGCGAGAAAGGCGTTGGTGCAAAAAAGAGGCGAGAAAGGCGTTGGTAAAAAAAAGAGAGGCGAGAAAGGCGTTGGTGCAAAAAAAAGAGGCGAGAAAGGCGTTGGTGCAAAAAGAGAGGCGAGAAAGGCGAAAGGGTGCAAAAAGAGAGGCGAGAAAGGCGTTGGCAAAAAAAAGAGGCGAGAAAGGCGTTGGTTGCAAAAAAGAGAGGCGAGAAAGGCGTTGGTGCAAAAAAAGAGAGGCGAGAAAGGCGTTGGTGCAAAAAGAGAGGCGAGAAAGGCGTTGGTGCAAAAAAGAGAGGCGAGAAAGGCGTTGTGCAAAAAAGAGAGGCGAGAAAGGCGTTGGTGCAAAAAAAGAGGCGAGAAAGGCGTTGGTGCAAAAAAAAGAGAGGCGAGAGAGGCGTTGGTGCAAAAAAGAGAGGCGAGAGAGGCGTTGGTGCAAAAAAGAGAGGCGAGAAAGGCGTTGGTGCAAAAAAGAGAGGCGAGAAAGGCGTTGGTGCAAAAAAGAGAGGCGAGAAAGGCGTTGGTGCAAAAAAGGCGAGAAAGGCGTTGGTGCAAAAAAAGAGAGGAGAGAAAGGCGTTGGTGCAAAAAAGAGAGGCGAGAAAGGCGTTGGCAAAAAAAGAGAGGCGAGAAAGGCGTTGGAAAAAAAAGAGAGGCGAGAAAGGCGTTGGCAAAAAGAGAGGCGAGAAAGGCGTTTGCAAAAAAGAGAGGCGAGAAAGGCGTTGGTGCAAAAAGAGAGGCGAGAAAGGCGGCGCAAAAGAGGGGAGAAAAAAAAGAGGCGAGAAGGCGTTGGTGCAAAAAAAGAGGCGAGAGAGGCGTGCAAAAAAAGAGAGGCGAGAAAGGCGTTGGCAAAAAGAGAGGCGAGAAAGAGGCAAAAAAGAGAGGCGAGAAAAAAAAAAAAGAGAGGCGAGAAAGGCGTTGGTGCAAAAAAAAGCGAGAAAGGGTTGGTGCAAAAAAGAGAGGCGAGAAAGGCGTTGGCAAAAAAAAGAGAGGCGAGAAAGGCGTTGGCAAAAAGAGAGGCGAGGGGGTGCAAAAAAGAGGCGAGAAAGGCGTTGGTGCAAAAAGAGAGGCGAGAAAGGCGTTGGAGAAAAAAAAAAGAGACAAGGCGAGAAAGGCGTTGGTGCAAAAGAGAGGCGAGAAAGGCGTTGAACAAAAAAGAGAGGGAGAAAGGCGTTGGTGCAAAAAGAGAGAAAAGGAGACAAAAAAGAGAGGCGAGAAAGGTGCAAAAAAAAAAGGCGAGAAAGGCGTTGGTGCAAAAAGAGAGGCGAGAAAGGCGTTGGTGCAAAAAAGAGAGGCGAGAAAGGCGTTGGGCAAAAAGAGGCGGAAGGCGTTGGTGCAAAAAAGAGGCGAGAAAGGCGTTGGTGCAAAAAGAGAGAGGCGAGAAAGGTGGAGGCAAAAAAAGAGAGGCGAGAAAGGCGTTGGAGGCGAGAAAGCAAAAAGAGGCGAGAAAGTGAGAGGCGAGAGAGACAAAAAAAAGAGGCGAGAAAGGCGTTGGTGCAAAAAGAGAGGCGAGAAAGGCGTTGGAGCAAAAAAGAGAGGCGAGAAAGGCGTTGGTGCAAAAAAAAGAGGCGAGGGCAAAAAAAGAGAGGCGAGAAGAGGCGAGAGGGAAGAGAGGCGAGAAAGGCGTTGGGCAAAAAAGAGAGGCGAGAAAGGCGTTGGTGCAAAAGAGAGGCGAGAAAGGCGTTGGTGCAAAAAAAGAGAGGCGAGAAAGGCGTTGGTGCAAAAAAGAGAGGCGAGAAAGGCGTTGGTGCAAAAAAGAGAGGCGAGAAAGGCGTTGGTGCAAAAAAGAGAGGCGAGAAAGGCGTTGGTGCAAAAAAGAGAGGCGAGAAAGGCGTTGGTGCAAAAAAGAGAGGCGAGAAAGAGGTGGAGGAAAAGAGAGACGGGACAGCGTGTGGGGGAAAAAGAGATGGGACAGCGTGTGGGTGTGGGGGAAAGAGACGGGACAGGGATTGGGTGGGGGGCGGTAAAGAGATGGAGAAAAAAAAGAGACAAAAAAAAGATTTGGCATCAGTAGAACAGAAAGCGGTGGAGTAGAAAAAAAAGAAAACTGAAAAAGGATTCAGAAAAAAAATCAGAAAGAGGTGGAAAACTAGAAAAGAGACGAGAAAGTGGAGGGAAGAGAGACGAGAAAGTGGAGGGAAAAGAGACGAGAAAGTGGAGGGAAAAGAGATTAGAAAGTGGAGGGGAAAGAGATTAGAAAGTGGAGGGGAAAGAGATTAGAAAGTGGAGGGGAAAGAGACGAGAAAGAGAAAGTGTGCGGGGAAGAGATGAGAAAGAGAAATTTGTCTGGGAAGCAAGAAGCCGGAAGAGTTCCACAAGCGAGAAGTGCGGGAGAAGAAGAGAAAGAGGAGGAGTAGAAAAAAAAGAGAACTGAAAAAGAAAGCGGGTGGGAAAACGAGAGAAATGGGAAGAGAAGGGTGTGAAACGAAAGCAAACGTGGGAAACCGAGAGTATGTAAGAGAAAGGGGGAAGGGAAAACGAGAGAAATGAGAGAGAAAGGGGTGGAGAAAAGAAGAAGAAAGAGAAAGGAGGGGAAACGATGAGAAGGAGAAAGGAGGAGAAAAAAGAGAAAGAAAAAGAGAAGATAAAGCAAGAGAAAAATAAAAGTGAACAAAAGGAAACACAAAGAGGAAAAAAAGGAATAACAATTAGACTCTAGTAGTTGCCGGCGAGCACAACAAAAGGATCACATGTTGTCAGCGAAAACGTACAGCTGCTATAGAAATAGAACGACTTCGAAAAGACCATCGACAAAGCCATTATGAATTCACCTAAAGCAATTCTTTTTTTTTTTTTTTTTTCAATGGAATGTCAGTAGTGGGGCAAAACGTGAAAGCATAAAAAGACGCCTAAGGTGGAAAAAAAGCTGCTGCTGTTGTTGATGTCTCCGTTGCAACAGGTTAAAAAAGAAAAGCAAATTAAAACAAACACCAAAAGGCAAAAACGACCTTACATATGTCTGGTTTAAATTTAGCAGAGACGCTAGTATTGTACGCCTTGCCTGCAGTTCAAGGCCCACGTGGCCCCATTTTTACCAGTGTTTTAATAAGCAGGTGACGTATTTACCGTTTTTAATTTTTTTTTTTACTTTTGGTCAAGGTTAGCTAAACAAAGTCCTTTATTTACTGGTAGAATGATTTTAAGAGACTTGTGAAATGTCTGTCGAGAAACAGCAATTGATGAGTAAGATGGCCACAAAAAACAGACTGAACAAATTGTTCAAATACACTCAACCTTTGCGTAACATCTCCCTTCCACTTCCTTCGAGTTTGCTAACAGTTAAGAGCAAACCTGTCTGGAAATCTAACTCCACAGACCTGTCCCCTTAAAAATCTTAAAACATGGTGATTTAGATTTCTAAATTCAGAAAAATCGAGAGATTTTACCCAAAGCATAAAGAAACAGTGAAAATGTATTAATTCTTAGAAACATCATTCTTTGAATTCACGGCATTTATTTGAAACGGAGGCGTGATTTTGAGCCAATATTAACCCGTTTCATGTCAATATTTCACTTGTAAAAGAACCCCAAATTCGTAAATGTTCTCTGCAACAATTTTGCCGAATCATGGTCCGAAATGATGAAAAGGGAAGGGGGATGAAAAGGGGGTGTGAAAGGGAGGGAACAGGAATGAGAAGGGGAGGAAGATGGATGAAAAGGGTGAGAAGGAGAGGGATGAAAAGGGGGTGAAAAAGGGAGAGAACAGGGGTGAGAAGGGGAGGAAAAGGGAGAGAACAGGGGTGAGAAGAGGAGGGAACAGGGATGAAAAGTGGGAGGAAAGAGAGACGAAAAGTGGGAGGAAAGAGGGATGAAATGAAAGTGAGAAGGCGAGGGAACAGGGATGAAAAGAGGGGGAGATAGAGGAAAGGGGAAAGAGAGGAGAGAAAGCGAGGAATGAAAAGAGAGGAGGGACGGTTGAGTAGGAGCTGTTGAAAATGCTCATTTTTCCAGATAAGTGCTGGGGTGTTGTCTGGACCAAATCTTTTGGAACCTTTGAGTTGTTTGGTTGCTGCTTTAAGCTCACTGATCAAGAAGGGAGAAGTGTCAATCTCTAGAGGATCTAAAATTTGAACACTTCTTTACCAAGTAAATTCTTGAAATGGTTTGACCTGTTTTTCTCGGTGGATCCTCCCTTGGTTCTGATGGTGGAGCCAGAATTTTAGCCGGAAAGGTCTTTTATAGTTTTCTAGGCTAGATGGTGTTGCTCGCTGATGTGTTGTCTTGAAAGGTCACTATATATTGCCTTGTTGATGTGGTTAGATTCAGCTTCAAAATAAGCATTATCAAGTCTCTGTTTGCTGTATCTTCTTTACCTGAGATGGGGACTGGTGGTAGGATTGTAAGATAGCTTTCAGGTTGGCTCTTCACTCGACCATGCGATAGGAATTATTGGATTTTATTCGGCCGCTAGTCATCTTTTTAGGGAGAGTTGCAAGGGATACTTCCCCAGTAGATGAAATAAGACGAGCATACACTTCTTCAACGTTATCTGTGGTGATATCAATAGTGGACAAAGACGGGAATCTATTGTATACTTCAAGAGCGTAGTTTTTCGAGAAGTCTTGACTGCATGTGACCTCTTTCCAGTCAATCTGTTTCATGGGGGTGGTTTGGTTCGTTTGGATGATCTAAGGCTAAGTTTGACTGGTCCGAACCAACAGAGCAGAAGATGAGACATTTTTGATCATACTGCCCCGAAAAAATTCAGTATTTAATTCTTGTGTACAATACGCACCCCTAAATTTTACGCTTAAAAAAAAAAAAAAAGCGCATTATACACAAAAAATTATTGTATACGTTTTTCTGAGGGTGTCGTATTCGAGTATATTTAGCACTGCTTTAGGTAAAGAATTATTTCTGTTTTAATTTTTGGGATGATTTATTTACCGTATATTTCCGCGTATAAGACGACCTTTAACTCCCCAAAATTTCCCTTAAAAATTGGGGGTCGTCTTATACTATAATTCTAAAAAAGATCTTAAATTCCAAGTGATTGTCGGTAGGTGCGATAATTAATAACATACATGGAAAGATTCACATTATCAAATAAACTGATAATAAAAGAAATAAAACCATATCTACCTTTTATATTACTGGAATAAATTCATAATAAATTGCCTATTCAAAGAATAATTCTATATTAATGAAATCAACTTGTATCCATGGAAGCTCAGCTGAAAAAATGTAAATAATTCAGACTCCATCAATTAAAAATGTTATGCTTCCATATCATAGAATGTACCTTTATCTGGGAAGCAGTTTCATACAGTTGACCATGTTGCTGTGGAGGTTCACGGGTGGTTTCCAATGTTGCGTCCTTCTTCCAGATTCAACGTTGTAAGACTATCGCTGCGATATTGCTATTTCCATGGCAAATGTTCAGATAAATTCGATTCTTTAGTTACACCATGCCACTTCCACAGAGTCAAATCACCATCATTTCTCCGGTGTTCCAAATGTAAGAGACAAGGACTCACTCAGATAGAATTTTTCTCTCCAAGAACTGCCGCTCTGTGGAACAGACTCCTGCGTGGGTGCTCACATTGAACGCTTGACCTCTTCAAGTCAGAAGTCAAGCGTTATCTTTCCTCCTTATTCTCGTCAGCTTCTACCACCTTCTCTTACGCTGATATTACGTTCCTCATCAAATACTACCTTTTTGAAAAGCACCGTATAATTCCACGTATAAGACGACCTTTAAAGCCCAAAAATCACACTTAAAATTTGGGAGTCGTCTTATATTACAATTCCAAAAAAAATGAAACCTTAAATTACGAGGGATGTTTGTCGGTAGGCTAGCCTCGTATTTGGTGCGATAACTAATAACGTACATGCAAAGATTCACATTATCAAATAAATTGATAATAAAAGAAATAAAACCATATCTACCTTTTATATTCAGGAATAAATTCATAATAAATTGCCTATTCAAAGAATAATTTCATATTAATGAAATCAACTTGTATTCATGGAAGCTCAGCTGAGAAAATATAAACATTGAGTTAAGATTTTGTTTACAGCAACTCTTTATCTTTTGCTAAATTTTCAATAATCTTCATGGTAGGGTTAATTAAGGCAGTAATAACATGTGCGATGACATAATATTTATTTCTCGTTAAAAATTCATTATCATTTTGGTGTTAAATAATAAAACAATTTAGAATTACATACAGCCGTACTGTTATTATCGGTATTTTGTGATTGTCGATGAAGTATAAATCAATGGCCATTAGTACACCAGGCTGTTTGTAACTTTTTAGATATAGGAAAAGAAAAGAAAGAAAAGAAAGACGAATCAGTGTTCGCAAGAGATCACGTGATAAAAGGGGGGGCTGTGCAGGAAAAACCTGATATAGAATTGGTTTTGTTATTACGTTTATTTTGAATTTATAAGGATACAGTAAGTAATAATATTTCCGATCAAATCATCTTTATATATTCAATAAGCAGTAGTCTTATCGTACAGGTATGGGATAAATTCATGAAAATTTGCTATATTTTCTGACCTTGTCTTATCTAAAGGTCGCCTTATACACGGAAATATACGGTATGCTCTTTACATTCGGACTATTGTCATCATTTTTATTATACCATTGGTGTATCAGATCGAGTCCGTACCATTTGATAATTTTGGTCTGAATTTCTGGGATGAGGAATTATGATTATTTACATTCGGACGATTATCCCCATCTTTGTTGTTATTATCACAACGTTTCAGTTATTTTGCACCCCCACGTCGAATTTTTTTAGGCGTCTGTAGATCCGTGTATCCTTCTGAGAATTTTGAACTGAATCCTTCACCCACGGGGATGGATTGGTCTTGTTCTCCTCTCCTTGTCTAGGGGTATTTGCCTTTTTTGTACTGCTCGTTTATTGCGATTCCCCCCACCCCGGGTCTGAGGTAATAAGAATATTAAGTTTAAAGTTCCAAACTCTAGCTTCACAAACGTTTCACAGGATTAAAACGTTGGTTTTTGAATTTAGTGGCATAGTTATTGTGAGTTCAATCTCTGGGCCAGGTAGCACAGACAGAGCCTAGGTCTGTGGTTCCCAACCGATTTTGGGCCATGTCCCACTTTTGTATTTCTAAAATTCTGGTGCCCCCCGCCGGTAATATTTAATTCTTACATATTAAAATTTTACTATAATTCACGTGAAGGAAGCTTGGTCTCTAAACAAGCCTCCAAAGAAAGAGAAAAATTAAAAAAAAACAAAAAGACAGTTAAATTATATATATATATATATATATATATATATATATATGTGTACTTTCAAAGCATAATGGAGAACTGAAAAGTAGAAATATAAAATATTTGAATGAAATCTTATTCTGTAATATACTTTTGATCATTTTAACCATGAAATAATAATGCAAAATGAAATTTGAGCTTATCCCAGAATGACTGTTAGTGAGATCCTTGTGCGTCATGACTGCTACAGATAGTGATTTTATATTAGGCACTAATTTAGTCAGCTTAAGCCTCAAGTCTCCTCGTTTAGTGATATCCAGTTGATTTCTTTTCTTCAATAACAAATCATTTACGGCACTAAAGTCACATTCTGACACACCTCGTAGTTTATAAATGATCTGGACGACATGTATGACGTTCATATGAGAGTTTAGAACTGAAAGGTAGAAATATAAAAATAAATGAAAGCTTATTCTATAATATACTTTCATCATTTTAACCATGAAATAATAATGCAAAATGAAATTTGAGCTCACGTTGGTATAGTAAACCGAAGCGTGCACATCCTACGCATGCCCCACCCAAATATTACCATGACCCACGTTGGAAATCATTGGTCTAGGTGAAAACAGGGCGTGCAATAACTGGGCAATACTAAATTAAAAAAAAAAAAAGAAAAAAAAAAAAGATAAATAAACCTGATGTACCTAAACACCGAAAGCGGAAGGACAATAATTATTAGTTACCCGGATCGAAAGACATCTGAAGAATGCCATAGAAACAACAGCCGAAACGTTGTGGCAACCAACAAGATGAAAACATTAGTCTGAATGTAAATAATGTAGATATTAAAAAATTAATTTCACTTTCTACACGTTGTTATGACGCTACGTGCAAAAAGTAAGTACAATTTGAATAAATACCCTTTCCTTTGTTAAATCACTGTTAATTTGATTCCCATACAAGGCTTGGCTGGAACATATATGAAGACAATTAAATTGCCGTGGGCTAAAAAGTAACAAGTCAGTAACGACATACATATAAAATCTTCCAACAATAGGCACTTGTCAGAATAGAAAACTTGATCATCTGTCAACAATTTCGTGTTTAAAAACAAGGAGACATTGTATATAAGTTGACTGATGAGTTTTTCCCGCCCATACCTGCTCATATCAGAAAGATAGTGGTCAGGTCAATTAAGGTTAGCCCCACGTTTATCACCTTGAGAGAAAGAGAAGTGGACAGTCTAAAACGGTTTTCTTTTCTATTTAACCATCTGTAACAGTTCCGCTGCTGCGGACGTATTTTTACGTCCAACCAAAAGATTGCCACTCTCGACGTTTTTCTTAGGTTTTCTGTTAGAAAGTCGCAAGAGCTTAGTGTTATTTCTAAACCAATGTAGACATACAATATGAAGCAAACATAGACCTTCGTGTCCGCAAAGAAACGGGGTGTCAAAAGGAAAGCATTTCTCATGACACCGTTTTTATTTTGGGAAAAGGCTAGTTTCTCGGTCCCGGTAAAATCAACAAGCATGCTTTTAAGCTTATTTTAACCGTCTCGGTAGACCCCAGGCTATTTGCCGGTAAATATTTTCATTATTATGAAGACAGGTAATGTTCACAATAACAACACACGGATTTAACAATGAAGTTTACATATTTTTACAATCAATTGTGAAGACAATTTAAATTCTTTTCCACCATCAATTGTTAAAACAAGTTAAAATCTTTTATTCCTCATCAATTATTAAAACAAAATATAGAAGACTGAATATTTTAAGTACTTCAGGTGTAGGGACATTATTATTATAAATAAATAAAAATAAAATATCAAAAAATAATAATGAAAATTATAAATAAAATAAAACAATAACACAAAAATGTATAATATAAATTAAATAAAAATTAAAAATAATAAAAAATACTCCCAGTATGCAACAGAAAACTGTTCCTGCCAGAAATACGGATATCCCGCCAAAATACGTTAAATTCAATTTCTTCACCATGAAACTGGGTACGGGCAACACGTGTTCAACTTCTCTCTGTGATATGGCGTGTAATAACTCTTTTTTTATCACATGTGCCATAAAACAATTGTAACCTTGTTGCAGACCCGGTAGCATGCAGTGCTGGTTTATTATAAGGTTGCCTTGTGCCAGACACTACTTATGACTACTGAATCTACAAACAAAGTAAAAATATTGAATGAGTGATCTTAGTGAGGAAAAGGGGTTATTCAACAAGTACATAAAAATAATACAAGTAGATAGCCAGGATTAAACGACAAAATGAGTCTGGTAAAAGAACCAATACAAACCTTTATTATTTTTAAACAAGTAAATTGTCTCGACAGTGGAGACCATCAGTAAAGTTCCTGGATCTTTGAAATTAATGAAAAGGTTGTGACAAGAGGTCACTGAATGAATGACAGTGTCCCGCGCCCAAACAGAAAACCAAAATGGCTAAGGCGGGAAAAGTTCTTCAGGAAGAAAGTTCCAGAACAGTCAATTTATACGGAATATTATACATACAACAAAGAAAATACTCACTGCCAGTTTTGTTAGCGTGAGTGTAATGTTATATTTTTAAGGTACTGGTTCATAATGTTTAGAGTTCAACGGATATGAGGAGTTCTCATTCTTAACTGTTGAAAGTTTCAAAGTTCCCTGGTCATGGACGAAGGCAAGGGCTCGAACAAGATGTTCGCTTCAGGCCGAGGAATTAATTGCTGAAAGTTGTATCGACTTGGTGGGATTACACACGACGAGCCAAAAAGGGACTAAACATAATTTGCTGTTAAGATATCCCTGTCTGTATTATGGGGTAACTGACGAGGAATAAATTAATCAACTTATCGGTTCAATGTTCTGACCACGACTAACTTCGAAAAACCAGTTTGCATCAAGACGAGGTTGAGTCTTGGAAAAATATATTGACGACGGTGTCGTAGAACGCTACATTTTCTAGCTGAAAACGGAGAAAAGTTCGACATGCTGTTTGCATCAAGACGAGGATGAGTCTTGGAAAAGTATAATGTCGACATGTTGAAGTTTTGGTTAGTTAAGAATAAGATATTCCGGCCCGCGTATTGGTTAGGGGCACGGAATAAATGAGTGGACCTGCTAGCTTGAAAATCAGGACGCAACTAACTTGGAAACGCTGTTCATCTGTGACGACAGGAAACGCGCGGGAAAAATCCCAAATCCGTCCTAGACGGTATCAGGAGTAGCGAGTAAGCAACCTTCCTCACGTCAGCCAAAAAGAGGCTGTTTACTGCTATGTCTAGCTGAACGTGAGAGGAAGGGGTGCAATCCGCGCGCGCGCACACTCGCAAAAGGGTGGAATCCACGATTCCACAACCTAAAAATATACACACCGATACACACAAAAATATAAATTGTATGAAATTAACATGCAATTTACCAGGCTTTTCCTGATATTTCTGTACATTTTATTTCCTGCTTTTATGTCTGTGAACACAAGGCTAATTTCTGCTGCTACGATGTGAATGAACCACTATACAGGCATAATAGTCCCAGTAAATCCAAAATTTGCCCTTGGGCATGGTTCTCTTGTCAATACACTTCAGGTGCACTCACTGTCACATAACACAATCCATAGTTGTTTAAGTCCTGCTTACAATTTACAAGAACCCTTAAGGAAAATTCTGGTCGAATACATTAGCATTTTATATAACTCACATAACCAAAAAATCTCGCTGTGAGAGAGGCGCTGTATATAAAACATCCCACTCCCAGTTTAAATCACAACTTATTCAACAGCGGAAATGGCGTGTTGAAAGTTTTGAAAAATAAAAATAGAAAGACGCCCACACGAATTCCAGCCTCGCTCAACACGCGAAGGCTTGGAATACACGCTTCTACTAGTATTGAAAACAACACAAAAATACATCTTAAACAGTCAAAACATGAAGAGAAATTAACAATATCTAAACAAACCCACTTGAAAATGACTAAAGAAGTGTCCGAAAGCGCTTGGGACAATGGACAATTTTTCACTCGCTTATTCAACAGCAAACGGAAAAATGAAAGAATATTCCTAAAACTAAATAAAAAAGTTAATTAAACTTTACTTGCCTATCATATTCAACGAAACGTGTTTAAAAGAAACGTTGCTGCCTATTTTATATATATATATATATATATATATATATATATATTTCTCGAAATGGCAGTGTAATTATATCAACATCAATTTACCTTTTTCGTAGTTTAGTGTTGTAGGTTACAAGTAAACATTTTTCTTGTATTTCTACCCTGAATCTTGTGAATGGGGGTAGATCATATTACAGTTCTTTTATGTCATTGTCCCTCGGAGGCCGCCTCTTCAGACACGCCTGGGCGAAGATCTTAAAATACGTCATTTTGTTTGCTTAATCTAGACGCTTTATTTTCTACTTTTAGCCTCGTTCGGCAACCTTACGTCTCCTTTTCACACTTACAGATTATAGCATAAATATCAGGGGCACTTCGACATGGTTTAGTGGTTAGCAAGCTGGTCTTGCTAGATCAGTTACGAATGAATAGTGAGTTCGATCCTCAGTGAACGCTCCATACTTTGGATTTACTTTTTAGTAAATCACTCTAGCACATCTATCGCCATATATCAAAATTGATTTCGTTTTTATAGACCTTTGGTCCAAAGGTTATTTGATGTACATATCTAAAACTATGACGCCATAATAATAATTAACTATTAATTAATTAAGTATTATTTAGCTTCTTCACATCAAATGATGTTGGTTACTTGTAAGAAGTTTATTTTTGTGGTCACTTCAGGAAATAAACTAACCATTTGTTCTTTTCATCGACAGACTATCCAATATTTTTCGAAGTATCCTGGCCGTTCCGAGCAGGCAAGGTTTTTTAAACTTTTTACAACATCGGGTGGTGCTCCAATGATCATTAAGGCATTTACAATCGGAGTTTCTTTCCTAGCCTTTTCAAATCTTCAGTATTTCACTTTAAATCACTGTAGCTGTCGATTTTTTATTTGTTTTCAATTTTAGTAAACCATTTAAACCACATCACGTTGAAAAATAAGTTAAAGTACCATCACTTTTTTATTTAAGCAACGTCGAGCTTGGTCAGCATACCTGATGGATGACTGCTTTGGAAAACCAGGTGACAAAGTTAATAGCAATTTGACAAGGTGGTGTAATGGATAATGATTAAGAATTTTATATCAGGTTCAATTCCTCTAAAGGTTCATTATATTGACTTACACGCAAATACCCTTGGGAAATGTATGAAGACTTCTTCTTTAACTATGGGTTGGGTTACAACATCACTAAACCATTGGGGAATAGTGAAAAAATAAAATAAAATTGCGTATAAAATATTTAGATTTCGTCATTAAATAGCATATAGAGGTTGATATACCGCTAGGTAAAACCAATCGACAAATTCTCATAACAAATAGACAAGAGACTTCTGTCAGATAAAAAACCTTTATCGGTTGTCTAGCAAGACTATATCCGATATATTGAGCTCTAAAGTTGTTACTGCTTGTATTGGAATATCTCGCAGGATTGTCACCTTCGGAAAGACCCGATAAGGCACGAGAACCTAGAAGGTTTCAGATTGAGGAGGATGGTTTATTTGGGAAGATATTTGTTACCCTAGACTTGAACAGGTTAACATTATTAGTGATCGAGGAAGCATTCTTGGGAGTCTGTTAGCAAAAGCGGTTCGTGGTAAGAAGCCATTCAGTATGAACGATACATTTCACTAAATGGAATTACGGAATGAAGATTGGTCCGCTATAATGTGCATGCGGACGGGTCGTATCCATGAAAATTGAAATTGGTTGAATAAGGAATAAAACTGTCTGAAATTAGCGATAAGCAACAGAAGGCGAGGGCCTGCTAATGTTTTCGTCTCTAGGGAAAAGGTATGGAAAAGTAATTTTTTAAAGAACAAATTTCCTCTGATTTCTCTCGAACGATCTTATCTGCTCAAAGCGTATCTTAACGTAAACAAATGACAACATATATTATGAAATGAATTAAGACAGACAATTATTTTAATATATTCGAAGCTGCGTGAGTGGAACTTCCATCTTATCAAACGGAATATGAAAGGAATGAGGGTGGTTCGCTACAATGGGCGTGGCAAGGTGGGTCTTAGCCATGAAGGTTAGAACTGGTGGAACTAAGGAATGTAATTCGTTTCGGCACTTTCCATGGAATTAACAGTTGAGTAGCGAGAGGCTTGCAATATTTTGCCTGTTGGAAAGGAGTGGAATATATTCTGATACAATGGGATAGTCTCTTCTCTCTTCCCATACATTCTACTTAATCTCGAAGTGTTAACCTTAACATTTGCCCAAATTGTCTGCAATTCCCTGATCCTGAGCTGCCTTTATTATTATTATTATTACTATTATTATTTCCTTTGATTTCTGGTGTTTAGTCATTTCTTTTCGGTTCCATCTAGAGACCTAAGGTCAGAAATGGCATCATGGCATTTTCCACTGAGCAATTAAAAAATCAAAACACACATATTTTACATAGATAAATCCCTTCGTAAGGTGCGGGCTGTTCTCGTAAGAACATTTTCTTTGTATTTCTTTAAGGCATGGGCTACCAAGAATCCCCTAAATGAGTCTATTGGAATCTTTTCAAATCAATTCGAGGGCACCAACTACAACTGGAATTACTGATGTCCTTATGTGTCACATTTTTTTCAAGATCTTCAAAGATACATTGCAGTCTGCAGGGATTGACATATCAATAAGGAGGCACATTTTTTTTTGTTTGCAGTCTCTAATAACAATGTATGAGCAATTAGCTTTGTTTGTTCTGTCTGTAGTCGCATAAAATTTTAACAGGTCCTATCTCCGTAACCGGGTCTGGGTGATGTTCATACTAATTTCTTTCACTTTCCTTTCCGTAGAAGTTGCAGATTTTCCAATGCAGATATTGGCCCACTCTGTCATGTCGTGTTTTATATTCAATGGTTGCCAATACCGTGCAACCTGATACAAGTTGGTTAATTGTTTCTGGATATTTATCACAGAATCTGCATTTTGGGCTAACACAATTTTTCAGTGTGCTTGATAATTTCTAATTAACAAGCATTGGTCATGTGCAGCAAGTATAAAAACTTCCATTTCAGTTTTTAACCCTGCACTACGTAGCCACTGATGGGTTTGTCTACATCAGCTAATTTGGTACGGGCAGAGTATTGGCCATGAAGCGGTTTATCTTGCCATCGTTTCTGTATCTGGTCGTTTGAATTTGCTTTTGCTTTCTTTTTCAAGTATTTTGCAGCTTCAGTATTCTTATTACTGAGTAAGAGATCAAAAGGTGCAACAAAAAGGTGGTGGTGGGGTTCAAATATACGAAACTCAATATATACACTATGACAACAAAGGTGATAAGGCATTACCAGACAGATGCATCAAAACCCGAAATGTGCGATATGGTGACAGGTTTTGATAACAGCAGTGGATAACCTTGCAGGTGGGGCATCGTTAGAAATGCCTTCAAGTCGGTTCACTCAGTTCACAAACAGTTTCTGATTGAAGGTGTTACCTTTTATTTTTTAAGCATTCAACCCCAAGCAAGGCGGGAAGCCACTAGCAAGCAAAGGGTTTCAGAGTGGGAGCGAGAACAAAGATGAGTGACAGAGAAAAGGCTGAAGAGACGGTTAGGGGATAGATCAGGTTATCTGGAGACGTCGATTGACGTTACATTTAAATAGTTGGAGATTATAGTTATCAGGAAAACAAGAAATGAGGAGGGAGTCCCACAGGTGAGAAGTGCGAGACATGAAGCTATTGGAGTAGAAGAGACGGCTACATTTAACAGTTTCGACAGTGAAAGGGTGAGAGCGAGATGTCGGCCTAGTTGAGCGCTTAAATTCACGAAGTTTGGGAACCAGCGAAAGCAGCTCACTGGTTCTGTTACCATGAAAATATTTGTAAAAAAGACAGAGGGAGGCAACGGCATGTCTGTGAGAAAGCGGCTGCAGACGAGATGCCAGATCAGGGCCAATTACATTGCATATCCGTCTTCGGATTTTATCAAGGACAAGAGACAATTAGGAGGGGCTCCAGCCCCTATATGACAGCAATACTCTATGCAAGGGCGAATGGTTGATTTAGTAGCTAGATGTGGTACTCAAGTCGACTTGGCTGCCTTATTCTTCAAACTTCAAAAAAACGCCCTCGATACGCGGCCATAATGCTCCCTCACTATTTTATGAGTGTATCAGACCGTAGGATACATACCAAATAATAATAAAAATTGGGTATCAAAAGTATTTTCGTTTTTTAAAGTCATTAACTCCAAAACTGTCAAAGCTCCAAAGGCTATCTATATTTCTTCTTTTATGTGCCGTGTCCCTTCAGGACGTAGACGATCATGGCTCTCCACTTCCTCCTATCCCTTGTAGTTTTCAATAAGTTTTGTCTTTTTGCTACTTCTCCCTGTTCCGCCATCCACTTGCTTAAGTCCGCTTTTAGGTTAAAATTGTTTTCCTCTATTCCTCTTTCCCTCCATTCGCCCTGTGAGTATCCGATTTTCCAAGCCTTCCTTTCTCATTACGTTTCCCAGAAATTTCAGCTGCTTCGTCCTGATGTTAAGTATAAGTTCCTCTTTGCTTGCATCCTTTCCAAAACCTCATCTTTGCTCACATGTTCGATCCATGGTATCCTTAACATCCTTCTGTAGAACCATACATCTGTTGCCTCAAATCTCTTCTTCATCTTTGAGGAGACCGTCCAACATTCGCTGCCTTAAAGGAGGACAGATATCACGTAGCAGAAAAGTACTATTTTCTTTTGTTACCAACGAAATCCTCCTATTCGTAATCCTGTTTCTTTTTAGAATGCGTCATTGGCCATTTAAAAATAAATTAATCTTAGATTCTCAATGTCTCATCTGTTCTCATTAATAACATATTCCATATATATATATATATATATATTTTCTACATTTGTCGGGTATCAAATCACAGATATTCACTCGGAAGGTAGCGCCCCTTTTTGTGGGTGATGGATCTTAGCTCTCTGCCTGGGATTCAATCGGATTATTCTAAGCTTTGCCGACCGTTGTCAAAGTGGATGGGACGCTGGGATAAATGTCAGATTCCATTAGAGAAGGCTGGATGCATTCCGGACGGCGGCGTACACATGAAGAGAAGGAAGACAAAATGGCTAACACGTTAAAGACCTTTTTACTACATCAATGACAAGTGGATGAATGTCATAATATAGTCTCTTTTGTTTAATTATTCTGAATGACGGAAAGCAGTTCCTGAATGGCTATCACTATGGTAGTCAATTTCAAAAAGAGGCTCCCTTGTGTGAATTTGATGAGATCCAAATGATATTAGAATAGAGGAATCATTTTTATTAGTTTCAATTTGTTCAGGCCATGACACATGGTTGGTTATTAGAAAGAAGAGGATGAAAATGAGAAAAGGGATGAAATTGATTAAATAGGAGAGGGGAGAGGGGATAGGAGAGAGGGGGAGAGGGGATAGGAGAGAGAAGAGAGACTATGGAGCAGATAGTTTTGGGGATGCAAGAGAGGGGGATAGAGAAAATTAAGGGAAATAATGGGGAGGATGCAAGAATCGAGAGGAAAATAAATGAATAATTATTATGAAAGAAGAGGTTAGAAGAAGAGGAAAGAAGAGGTGGAGAGGAGAGAGAGATCTAGAAGGATAAATTCCTAAAAAGAGGGCGTATAAGGAAAGGGTGAGAGATGAGAATCGTTCGGTTAGCAAGGTCGATTTTACTGCGTTTAAACTACAATTTTCCATGAATCTCTCACGTACATTCATATCTGCTCATGGCGTATCCAAATGTAAACAAATGACGTCACACATGAAATGGACAAAGTCTGACAATTATTTTTAAGACATTTTTTTATGTTTTTACATTCTTTTTATAGATACAAATATTTAAGTAAATGCTCTGTTTATAATAAACAGTATATATAACATTTACTGGCCTGAATGTCCGAGAAATCTTCATAGAAAATATGCGTCCTCCGACAGGAATCGAACCTGTATCCCATACGGAACCGTCATATAGCCTGACGTGCCTTAACCGATTAGGAGCGTTCGGTTAGCAAGGTCGATTTTACTGTTTTTAAACACAATTCTCTATGATTTTCTCTCGTACATTCATATCTGCTCAATGCATATCCAAATGTAAACAAATGACGTCACACATTATGAAATGGACAAAGTTTGACAATTATTTTATTAATATATATATATATATATATATATATATATATATATAATATAAAATATGATATATAAATTCATTTTAAGGAGTATGTGTTTATGTTTATTTATTATTTGCATTCTTTTTAGGAGGTTGTTTCTGGCAAACTTTTAATCCCACCTTTGAAGTATACACCCTTTTGTTACCTAGACCATAAAACAAAAATGTAAATCCTTTTACGAGAGTAGAAAACAAAGCACAAGAAACGCACAAATTTAATGTCAGATTTTATTATGCATTTCAAACGTTTTCATAATAATATTTGCATTAAACAATTGTAAATTTTCAGGATTTATTAATATTTATAAAAACAATATAATGTGTGAATTTCAGGTAGAATCGTTAAATTAAAAATATTAGTAATAACTTGTTTTGGGAGTGTCATTTTTATGGTAGTCTTATTAGGCAAACTAAGTGCAGCAAAAAGTTTTATTTATAAATGGGCCAAAGAAACATACAATTTGATTAATTTTTATAAGATATAAGACCAGGTTTAAAGGTCCATTTAAATATCACTTTGATTACTTTTCGGGTAGGAAAATAAAATTAGCAGATATAGAACTCGAAATTTTCCAATAACAGATCTGTATTTCTTAAACATTGTAACTGATACATAGACTTGATGAATTTTAGTGTAATAGTAGATTGATGGCAATGTATCATCATCCTACAGTTAAAATGGCTAAATATAACCGTAAGTTCTACGCTAATAGTTTCTCGCTTATGGAATTCTCTCTCAGCTCGTTGCTTTCCAGTCAAATTAGATCTTAAAAAATTTAAATGCTATGTAAATTATCTTCTGTCTTCTTAATAGATGGTGTATAAAATGAATTGTTGGTCATCTCTATCTATAAAAGGCAGGATGTGTGTGTGTGTGTGTATAAAGAATGCACGGCCGCAATTTTCGACGGATTTGCACCAATATTTACAAGCACAAGTTAGCGGGAAGGCCAAGGCCGACTTTGCATTTCCCAACTCTCATCGATAGTGGAAATAATTGATTTTTTCATGTTTCTATGGCAGTTTTCATGTAGTTTGTGGCCATTTTCTACTGGCCAGATAAAGAGCCTATAGCTGGCTGCCACGAATAGGCAGGAAGATTCTATTGGCCAGGGTGAGAGCCAACAGCTGACTGACACGAATGTTAACTAGCATGCTAGCATGCAAAAAAAGCGATAGCTGCATTCGTCACAAGTGGGAAAAATTTAAATCGGCATAGCATTTTACTCCAATCGGTTCATTAGCTTGCTTAAATTCAACGTTGATTCTGATTCCGCAGAACTGGTTATAGTGTGAAAAAGTATTTGTTAACATTCTTTTTTCATTCGGTTTTTCCAGTTACGAGTTCTTTTTTAAAGCTGATCGTTTTGTGTTCATTTTGTTTACTTCTTTTTTCGTAACAGATTTAATGTTTAGTATAGAGCTTAGAAAAAATTCGCAGTGTGAGATGGGCAAGAAGTAAGGCATGTAGCAACATCAGCACGGCAAATGACACTCCTTTAAAGGCAAGGAAGGGCAAAAATATTTTAAGTCAAGTGATAGCGATTGCTGTATGAGTCGTACGGTTTTTGAATCAAGCACGGGCAACGCCGGACCATGCTTCTAGTTTTATCATAAAAATGACCTGTTGATTTTTGTTTGGGGATTTGCTATTTGCCCATAGCTGGGACCCTAACTTCAGAACAACATCAGTTAAGAGGTGGTTTCACGCTTCTCAAAACCTACCTCTCATCACCCAATCAGAGGACTTGTAGTTTATCGTCATACATCTTGCTTTGGGTGAAATTATCTCTCTCTCTCTCTCTATATATATATATATATATTATAGTTGAACTTATACTTAATTATCTAAAAACCTTTAAGTTTATTCTTTATCATTACTTTTTAGATTGGTGTATCTATCTTATACTCCCCATCTATTTAGTCTTATGCTATAGGAAGCAAAGTTTAGTCAAATTATGTCTTTCAATAGTCTTGTTTTTTTTTTTAATATAGACAATTGAAAAAAAGTTAAATTTTCAATTCGTTCTTTATCTTAAAGAGCTTTCCTTCATAAAAATAATTGTAAAAATATTAATTTTAAATCGTGACCAGTTTTTGTTTTTTAGATTAAAATATCCAAGTAATTATACTAACATCTTTACATTGCATTAAGCTGAACAACTTAAAATGTTTTTTTTCATCAAGCAGAAATGGCGGATGTGATAAAAATATAAAAGTTAATCGATAAAACCAGATTCCAGTTAAGTGACTTTAATTGATTAAAATTAAACAATGTTTTTATTCATATTTCGGCATAGAACAAAAGCGGTTATTCTCGGAAACTTAAAGAAAATACTCAAGTGGCTCAATCAGGTTTTTATTGCAAAAGATTTCAGGAATTCAAATGAACAGACGTTGGAAAGTAGTGCTTAACTTAGCACTTAACAGCAGCCCAAAAACAAACTATCTATAAACAATCACTCAATGATTCAAAAGGTTTATTCTGTTTATGTTGTTAGATTGAATTATGTTATATTTACTGTAGTAAAGCAGATTGGATTCTGTAGCCGGAGTCAGTCTAAAAGAAGATAGTAAATTCAAATTGGCTGGGTGTACGAGTACAGTGAAGAGTAAAAAGGTGTTCTTGTGTCGAAATTTAGACTCACTTTTCATTGCAACTGATACTTTACCAATTAGCCTGGACCACACAGTGTCATTGGATTCTGGAATGCGTGTCATGAAAGTGGACTTGGTTCTACGGAACACCTTATTCGGAAAATCCATTCTTTGAAAGGAGCCATAACCGTCCTTTGGCGATAATTACTAATATGATAACTGCATAATCCTGGCTGGCGGTTCTAAAATATATATATATATATATATATATATATATATATATATATATATATATATATATATATAAGAATCTTTCGATTAGTGCGTTAAAGTTTTTATATACCAAATCTAGATTAGTGCGGTAAAACATTTTTCAGTTTAACCATAGTAATTGAAAATTGATTTTTTGATAGCTACTGATTAATTTAAAGTACACATGGCACAGTGGATAAAGGCATTAGTTAGATCCAGTGACAAAACCCAAAGAGTGTGAGTTCAATACCCGATTAAGGTGGTGGAGAGCTTTCAGAGGGGAATTAACAGGAGATAACTGATAACTGACATCCATTAAAACATGGCACGTGGAACTAGAACAATCTACCCCAGTGAGCGAAATAAAGTGTTCAGTTCGATATTCCAACCACCTGAAGAAAGCCGGAGCGTACAACGGCCGAAACGTTGTAATAAGTATGGCGACAAAGATGCGGACAATGGTCCGAATAATGTAAATAATGTACATAATACCTCATCTCAGAAATATAGACAGATAATTTAAAGTTTTCTAAAATTTAAAAATGAGGAACTATTTTGTTCGTCAAGCATTACGTTATCTAAGTAATTATAGTAGTGTTAAAAAATAGACTGTTAATAATTAGGGAAGAAATTAAATAATAAATAAACATTAAAATAATAAAGATTAAAAAAATATCGAAATATATTAGATGTATGCATTTTCTATGGAAAGATTATAATGTTTTCAGGTTAAAATATTAATGATTATATGTTTAGAAAATTAGAAGGGACATTTATATGAAGAACAGAAGAATATCATGTGGCAAGCCACTCTAAATGCGTTTTTTCATAAAAAAATTTGATTAATAAGCATTAATTCATAGCATTTTTATTGTATCTTGTTATATGTACGTATATTTTAATGACAAAGTACACAAATTAGAAATTAATGGTGAATGAGGCTAAAATTGAGATACAAGTTACATCATTTCCTATGAGTAATTATATTCGATTAGTGCGTCTCTTAATATACACACATTAGTCTCACTAATCTAGAGATTCCTGCATATATCAAATGCATGGTTACTATAAGCAAGATGAATCTTCACTTAGAAACATTGTAAAGAAATATACAACTTCAGTTGACAAAAACAAGAAAATTAAATTATCTACTATAAAAAATTTAAAACTGCTAACCTCGTCAACAACAATAATTTACCGGCAAGATATAAATTACAGAGAACCAATATTATTTACGAATTCATATGTCCCTTAAGGAAATATGATCCTGATCAACCCAAGTTCCTAGATAATTATATTGGATATACTACAACATGTTTAACACGAAGACTCACGTAACATCTCCATGACCATAGTTCAATTAGCTCACATTTAAATACACAAATACCAAACTCCATCCGCAACATACTCGATGACAATACAAATATAATTGCCTCATCCACATGTAAAAAGAGGTTTAACATAATCGAAGCAGTATGAATAAAAAGAAAAAGCCAACATATGAACTATGAACACGGCCACAAAGTGCTGACTGTGTCTGGAAAATAAAACAATCCTCTAACTATAGATACATGCATAAAACAACCCATGCATTCAGTCAAAAGTAAAAATAAAATGAATCCTTGATGATAGCTAAAAGTATAGCCGAAAGCACTCGGACATATAAAACACTGAGACAATCTTTATATAATTTACGTCCAGGAAACAGAAAACAAAATTAAGAACACATGAAAAGTTTATATATATATATATATATATATATATATATATATATATATTGAATATATATATAAAAAATTACAATTTGTCAGTTGTTTTTAACAGAAACTTGCATAAAAGAGTATGATATCCAAATTTTATATATATATATATATATGTGTATGTGTGTATGTGTCATCCACATACAATTTCTTCTCAAATTCACTGTTATTACTCTTTGAAGTATTAATAAGGGCTTTCTTCCTAACCTTTTGTTTGAAGTTGTATGGAATGATTGTTGACATCTTGATTATATCATTATTGTCTCTTTGAGTTATGTGTGCTATCCACTTTAGTTGTTGCTGTTGTTGGAAAAAAATGACAAGTGACAAAAATAGCACTGGCTGCTTGATCAATAAGTGCTGTATCACAGCTCATCAGTGTGACTAGACATCTGATTGTTTCAAGCCGGAATCGAAAGTCGACCGATTTGGCATCAGTCAGAGATTCTACCCGGAAGCTATCAACACACGGCAGAAAAAGGGAAATTTTTAATGTATTATATTCGAGATGTATACAAACGCCAGTAGCCAGGAGTGCTCAATTCGTAATTGAAGAGCGTTATATATATTGTGTACTTCGATAGAAACTATTCTTTTATACATATGTCCTTAAATGTGGCGGCCAAGTTTTTTTTCAGTTTTTCTAATGTTTTGTGGAGACAGAGATAGTGAAGAAACTGTTCGAAGTGATTATTGTGACAGGCACTTTCGGTCTATTCATTAAACATTTTCAAGGGTTTTATTTTTATTCTTTTAAGCGTTTCACCCCAAGCAAGGCGAGAAGCCACTAGGACGCAAGGGGTTACAGAATATTTGGAGCAAGATCAGAGAGGAATGATAGAAGAAAGGATGAGGAGAAGGGTAGTGGATAGATCAAGGCAACTGGAGATGTCGATTGACATTACATTTGAATAGCTGGAGATTATTGCTCTCAGGGAAACTGGAATAGGGAAGGGAGTTCCACAGGCGAGAGGTGCGAGACATGAAGCTATTGGAGTAGAAGAGACGGCTACATTTACAAGTTTCGACAGTGAAAGGGTGAGAGCGGGATGCCAGCCTCGTAGGGCGCTTGAACTCATGAAGTCTGGGGACCAGCGAATGCAGCTCCTCGGAGTAATTGCCATGAAATTATTTGTAAAACAGACAGAGAGAGGCGATGGCGCGTCTGTGAGAGAGTGACTGTAGACGAGATACCAGAACAGGGCCAATTGTTGTTAGCATGTTTTATTTTGTGTTCAAAGTTGTATCGTGCAGAAGTAGTAGTAATTCTAAGCTGTGCTGGATGGGATGTTGTAATTCTATGTTGGAGCTGTCTTTAAAAGACAACCAGCACGAACCTCCCATTGTCAGAATGTTTTCTTGGGTCTGTACGTTAACTTTATTTACCTGATGCGTGGTTAACGTCCCTGTCCTGTAAGTGGAGCTCTGATTTTATTCATATTAGATGGGAGAAGTTGTTCAGCCCTGGAGATTCCAACCCTGCGGCAGCACCTCCCCTATCGCACTAAAGAGGTAGGGTCGATGTAGCACTAATGTCAGTATGACAGTGGTTACGAGGGCTGAGCTAAAATCAGTTTTTGCCCTTGGTCCATATACATAAGTATGTAAATGACGCTCCCAACTTTAAAACGACTTTGAGTCACATCCAATCTTGGTGGGGAAGCCGGGTAAATATGCTTTTATTTTTCAACTTTTGCACATCCAATACAAGGCCCAAGTACAACCCAAGCTAGAGCGTAACTGAATTCCTCATTCAGTCACCCTTTGTTTATATTTATTGATTTTATTAAAGTTAAAAATATGACTCAAATGAAAAAAAAATGATATGTAAACATTTTGGGAAGCTTAATTAACCAAACAAAACTTTTGGTTGCGCAACAGAATTAAATTTAAAGAAATCAATTCTCTTTGTTTAAAAAACAAACAAACAAACAAAAAAAACAAACCCAAAACAAAACACGATGGTAATATGTCTATATTTCTGAGATAAGGTATTCTAACTATTTACAATATTTACATTATCCGGATCGTTTTCATCATCTTTATTGTCATATTCATGACATTTCTACCGTTGTACGCTCTGGTCTTCTTCAGGATTTGTCTATATTTCTGAGATGAGATAACTATTTACACTATTTACATCGTTCGGACAGTTGACCTCATCTTTTAGTGCCATATTCACGACGTTTCGAACATTGTACGTTCCGACCTTATTCAGGTGATATGTGCTGGAATTTTAAAGCGAAGCCTTTATTAATTGAAGCCCGGGTTGTTGCATTGGACATCTCGAAAGCCTTTGACAGGGTCTGGCATTAAGGTCTTCTACACAAGCTGAAAAGTTACGGTATCCCCGGGCACTTTTTTGAACTGATCCAGTCTTTCTTAACAAATCGTGAAATGAGAGTTATCTTGAACGGCCACTCGTCTAGATCATTTCGTACTAAAGCAGGTGTTCTACTCTATTTTTATTTTTCATTAATAACGCTCCTGGTGACATTAGTTCTCAATTTGGTATCTATGCTGACGACACAATTTACTCCTGCCTCGATAGTAAGGCTTATCAGTCTGATAAGGTCAAAATAGCAGCCGATGTCCAAAACGACAGCAAGTCCCATAGTTAACTGGGGCAAAAGATGACTTGTTAATTTTAACACCTCCAAAACTAAACTTCTCTGCATTAATCTTCTGAGAGACCCCCTTTGCTTCCTTCCATCAGCTGATGCTATCCTCCAGAAAAGTGACTCGTTGCGTCTTCTCGGGCACACGTTCTCAGCTGATATGAAGTAGAAAGACTATATTAAGCCCATTGGCAGGCCAGCTGCTAAGAAAGGCGGTTCACTATGTCGGGCGAGACAGTCTTTTTATCCGAAATCTTTCTCGCATATCTATATGTCTACATTCGTCCATGCTTAGAATATTGCTGCCATATATGGTCCAGTGCTACTGCTATTTATCTTGAGCTCCTTGAAAAGATCCAAAGAAGAATCTGCAATATTATTGGGCCTGATCTGACAGCTCAGCTCCAGTCACTTGCCCACCGTCGTAAGGTTGCCTCTGTGTCTTTCTTATAAATACGTTCATGGTAATTGTTCGAACGTACTCTTCACTCTGGTTTCTGAGTTTTTTATTTTATTTTAAGCGTAGCGCTAAACTGGCGTCGAGATCCCATCAATTTGCAGTTGAGCTGGCTTGATGTAGCCGTAAGTTCTATGCTAACAGATTCATTTCTCGCACTTCTTGCTTGTGGAACTCCCTTCCAGCTCCATGCTTTCCAGCCAACTTTAATCTTCAAAAACTTATATGCAATGTCAATCGCTATTTACTGTCTTCCTGATTATTCCTTTCTCTTTCTGCCTACTATTAACGTTTCTGTTCCTAATTCTTCCACATCCTGTAAACCCTTTCGTTTTGAGGGCTTTATTGCCTTGCTCGAGGTGATACCGATTAAAAAAAACACACACAGAATTATATTCAACAACTTTGATAAAGAATGTCTTCAATCAGCAAAAAATTAAATGCAATGTCAATCGTTATCTACTGTCCACCTGATTACTCTCTTCTATTTCTACTCAGCATTATTGTTTCTGTTCCTAATTCTTCCACACCCAGTAATTCCTTGTGTTTTATTGGCATTACTATCTTGCTTGGTGCAATTTCAGATTTAAAAAAATTAATCCACGGGAGTAGATTGTTCTAATTCCACATGCCATGCCTTTTTTGGATATCTCAGTTTCAGTTAATTCCCTTTAGTAACTCATCCCCCGACCAAGTTTTGTTCCTTCTGCTGTGACCAGATATTGAACTCACACCTATTTGTATCAAGTCGCATTTTGGATTACCCAACCAACGTTTTCATCCATTAGACCATGTGAATATCACCTGAAGAAGGTCGGAGCGTACAACGGTTGAAACGTCGTGAATATGGTAATAACGATGAGAACAACAGTTTGAATGATGTAAATAGTGAAGATGGTAATGTTTGGAAGTGTGAAACGCAATAAATATTTATTAAGCTTCGCTTAATCTGTCCCCCCCCCCAAAAATAAAATGGCTGTTGGGGACTCGGTGAGGATCAATCTCGTTATAGTTTGTGGAATTAGTTTGTTAATCATTTCTTAAGCAGGCTCCATCCACAAAATTAATAAGCTTATATTTGACTGGCTCAGAGACACTCGGTAAGAAACGAACTCACTAATATAGGGATTTGTTAGATTAGTCACACATTGTAGGTTTTAAGTAAGCTTGGTTTAGTCGAGCACAAAGGAACACTATTGTGCCACCCAGTGAGGATTAAACTCACTGCATGAACAAAGAACTACAATATTGTCTTGCTAAACATCACTTTGCAGCAAGTGTACATTGCAAATATTTACTAAGCCTAATTTCATCAGTAGTGAGGCTTTTAGTGAGAATGCATCGTACGATGTTCTGCATGGGGAACAATAATAGCTTTTGTTCTAGTGCAGATGCTGTATGTAAAACTTAAACCGCTTAAATTATTCATAGGTATTTTAGGTAGATTTTATTTTGGTTATGTTGCTTAGTTTAACGACACGTCAGTTCTTGTTAGTTTACTTAATATCGAAGATAAATCTTATCGTACAAATATCAGGGAGACAGGAGTTCGGATTGCACTAGAATCAGAATAATAAAAATAGGTGGACATGGATCCAGATTGCACGAAGGTAAAATAAAGGCAGATATGGGTCCGGTTTGAACTAGTGTCAAAGAAAGGTAGTCATGGGTTCAGATAGCGTTAGGGTCAGAAAAAATTGGTTGACACGGGTCTGGATTGCAATTGGGTCAGTAGAGGCATACATAGGCCAAGACTACACCCAGGGTAAAGAAAATAGGTCGGCATAAATCTAGGTTGCAATAGGGTCAGGAAAAATGTAAACATGGGTCAGAATTGCACAAAAAGATAGACATGGGTCCGCATTGCACTAGGGTCAGAAAATATTGGTAGACATGGGTCTGGGTTGCACTAAGGTAAGATAAAGGTAGGCATGGGTGTGGTTTGAAGTGGCGTAAAAATAGTAGTCATGGGTCGGAATAGCATTAGGGTCAGAAAATTGCACTAGAGTAATAAAAAATATGTTGAGGTTACACTAGGGTCAGAAAAATAGGTAGATATGGATCCGGATTGCACAAAGCGTCTAAGCCTGGGTTTAGATTGCAATAAGGTCAGAAAAATAGGTAGATATGGGTCTGGTTTGTAATAGAGTTAGAACATTGTAGACATGGGTTCAGACTGCACTAACGTCAAAGAAAAGTAGACATTTTGCAAGGACGTGGCACATAAATGAAGAATTTCTTTTGTTATGCCAGTCTTGTCAATAGTTAAATCCTTTTTCCCCCCCCCAAAGATAATGGAAGCGATTTTCAGATCTGACAAAACTTAATCAGTATCTCGATTAATCTGCAGATGAATGCCAAAAATATTTCAAACTGTTTGCATGTTTCAGATAAGAGAAAAGACAAATGGCACAGTGGATAAAGGCGTTAGTTAGATCCAGTGACAGGACCCAAAGAGTGTGAGTTCAATACCCGATTAAGGTGGTGGAGAACTTTCAGAGGGGAATTAAAAGAAGAAAACTGACAATCTAACACCCATTAAACATGAACGAAATAAAGGGTTCAGTTTGACATTCCAACCACCTGAAGAAGGCCGGAGCATACAACAGCCAAAATGTAATAAATATGGTGACAAAGATGATAATGTAAATAGTGTACTTTCAATACAATTAAGATATTTATTTACATGAAATAATATACAGAATAAGTCTGGTGAGTGAACTAGGGCTAGGTAGCTAGTACCCTTAAAAACCCTCAGCCATTGGTGGCGGAGAGAATTCTTTGGGGGTGGTCACTTCAATACCCGGTTAAGGTGGTGGAGAACTTGAAGAGGGGAATTAACAGGAGATAACTGATAACTGACATCAATTAAACATGACGTGTGGAACTAGAACAGTCTACCGCAATGAGCGAAATAAAGGGTTCAGTTCGACATTCCAACCACCTGAAGAAGGCTGGAGCGGACAATGGCCGAAACGTTGTAATAAATATGGCGACAAAGATGAGGGCAATAGTTAATAATGTAAATAGTGTAAGAGAAAAGAAGCCATCGGATTTACCTTCTTCCTATGAGTACGGAGCTGTATTAGACCGAGTACTATATTCCAAGCCATTTTTTGAACTCTAAAATTCAAGTACATGCTCTTCCTGCTTTATTGGCACAATAATAAGACGCCAGAACATTGTACCTGTAAACTATCGGGTTCAATGGGTTAAGAAGATTTAGTCTCTTTCAAAGACAAAGCAGTAAGATTCCACTAAAGATGAAATTCATTTTAGGAGAAATGGGAGGGGGGGCGTTAGCTTCTTAATCATCAGTCGGGTCAGGCGTTCACGGTAGATATTTACTAAGCTTAGTCTGGCATAAGGTCATGAAAAAGAAACACTCTTCTAAGGAGGGAAATTACTATATGATCAATATTTTTTACATATCCAGTGGGAAAAAGAGTAGCAATAGGTGCAAATAATATTATGTATTTATATTATATGAAAGTACCTGGCGTGCGCAAGAGGGGATTTTTTTTTTAAAATCAGTTTCACCCCAAGCAAGGTAGTAATGCCACTCGCACGCAAGGGGTTACAAGGGTGTGGAAGAATTAGGTACAAAAACATTAAAAATGAGCGGGAAGAGGAAAGAGTAACTAAGAGGACGGTAGATAGCAATTGGCATTGCATGTAATTTTTTTCAGGTAAAGTTGGCTGCAAAACAACTATACATCAATAAAAAAAATAATTACAGTAGCCAACATCGTAATCTCCAATGAATAATAAAAAAAAAAAAATTCATCACACATGACTGATACATGTTAACATAACACGTTAAACAAAGAAACTTCTTGTGTCTGGATTTATTTGGTTCAATTTAAAAATATAACGATACTTTAAAATGTACCACTTAAAACACTTGATTTTCTCCACTTTCATTTATTTGTACACATTACTGATGATGACTCATGTTAGTCGAAAGGTTGCATATATATATATATATATATATATATATATATATATATATATATATATATGAAAAATATAATTTTAAGTTATGCTATATTTATGGGATAAAGTGCTCAATATCAGAGATAGAGCGTATGTAAATGTAAAAGTGAACATTGAAGTCAACACTTAGAGGCGAGACACACACACATATATATATATAATATATATATATATATATATATGTGTGTGTTTTTATAGATGGCATGAAGATTGCATTTAAGCATGAACCAGACTGTCGCTGCTAGGTGTTGCCCTCAATGTCCACTTTTATATTTACATATGCTCTATCCCTGATATTGAGTACTTTTAACCAAATAATTAATTTTTAAACCTATAAAATTATATATTTATATATATATATATATATATATATATATATATATATAACGGCTAGAGAAAAGTCGAAAGAACGTGAATAAAGGTTTTATATTAAACTAAGAGGACATACTAACATGTGTTACATGCTTTCTCTCTGACCTTGAAAAAGATCGGAGAGAATGTCACCATAAAGCATGTACTTATTCTCAAAATTCAGCACGTCATTATTACTAGCGGTGGTGTTTCTTACGTGTCAGCTGGGCGTCTTTTCTTTACGGCGTCTACTCCAAAACCCCTTCCTCTCTGTACAGAGTGGCCATCACCTTGAGTATCTGTTAATGATCACATGACCGGCCAAGCGCGGTGCATATAAATTAGGGAAGAAGAAATAAAGTTTACGCAACAATCCAAACATTGAAAATTTCAAATACAAAAAATTCAGCTAATAACCCGCCAAGTCATTAAATTATTGACCCGATCACATACGTATACACTGTTAAAATTACGGCAGTTAATAATGAGTAGCATGATTTTACATGTTTCTGTCGTGTTCGTTTCAACAATGAAAAGTTTTGTTTCAAATGTGACTTCTTAAACAAAGATTTTAATGAACGTTTTGTTAACAAAAAACACAGTTACTTTGTGTTGTGTTAATAAACGCCCTGACATTAATTGCAATTAACCTATATTCACACAAGCATGTCCAATTCATAAAATATTTCAGGTTACATTTTTTTTTACAACATAGAGACTATTATAAAACACAAGAAGTAGACAATAATATTTACTGAATTTAGTTTAGTGAAAGGCCAAAATGTGTGTGTGTGTGTGTGTAGGGGGGTGATAGATAAGCCTGTAGGATTACTACACCTTGCCGTACGAATGGAGTTCGCTCATCGCCCGCTAGAATGAGTGGCAATCAGTGGTATAAACGTAAGGACTCACTTTCTCTTTTTGCGCTCTGGTTTGTAGTAGCGACAACATAGGACTCTTCCCTTCTGGGAAGACACTCCCCGGGTAGGTCGAATCCTCAATTTCATCAATCCACGTGGCGCACTCATACATACACACCACACTAATCCCATGTTTTTTTTTAAGCTATCTGTATATATGTAAATATAATTTTATTTTTTCTCTTCTTTTGTCAGCCATTATTATTTTTATATAAATCTATGTAAAAATCCTATCACACGTCGAATTCGTTTACCCTGAAAGTTCTTAGTCGCATCCATTACAATGTAGTAACTTTCCGATATAAAAGAAAAAAAAACTTTTACTATTAACATTCAGGCTAATATCCTTTCTCGTTACTATCAAAAGTTTCGGCCGTTCTGCCCTCCGGTCTTCCCAACTTCGCCTGATTTCGAAAGTATTTGCTCAGCCTTGTAGGTGATGAATTATTTCCCACTCTACAAATCCATTTCCCACAGACGCAACGTTGCAAGCCATTCACAATATATCTCTATTTTCATGGGAAATTCTCTGACAAGGTATATTCCCTAGTTCCACCAATTCAGACTTTTACAGCTAAGAACCGTCATGCCATATACACAAGGGCGAACGGTCCTCATGCTTTTCATATTCCATTTGTCATAAAGAAGTTCTATTCGGACAGCTTTTTCCCCAAGAGACGCTGATTTTTGGTACAGACTACCAAGATGAGTCTTCCGCTATCACTACAATTTTAATCTCTTCAATTCCAGAGGCAACAGTTATTCTCATAATGTACAAATCTTATGTTCATAAAAAATTTCCTCACCCTCTTGAGTGGCTCTTAGGATTTGTACTGCTGAACAACAACGTAAAAAAGATGTCTGTCAATCCGAGCTATCAAGGAATTTCGAACTGAATTCTCTATATAATCAACGAGGATAGATTGTTCCCGCCCCGGTGTCCATGCCTAGGGGAGATAAATAGTTATTTTTTTAAAATTTTTATGACTACTCCATTATTGCTTGCCCCATTTCTACTGAGTTCAAGTTTGCACCATCCGAACCAGAAATTGAACTCACAATTGCTCTATCACCAAATTCACGAACCAACGTTCTCATCGACTCTGTTATTGTCCCCCCACCCCGTCTGTTGTACTAATCGTTTAAATAGGTCGGGGGGTTACTTGCCTTAAAAATCAGCATTTGGCGTTGAGAGAATGGGGTCTATAAATTGAAATTTATTGGAATGAGCAGCATTACAAGGATCAATTAGTCAAGGTTAAAATAAAAGAATTAGTACTAGTTAGTACTAGCATGGACAGCAGAATGAGAAATGTTTAAGCGTTATGGATTGGATGAATGTTGCCCTTCGAAATTTCGAGAATACAACAGACCGGAGCGTACAAGAACTGAAACGTAACTATAACAATCAAAATGAAGACATTGCTTATGTCTCTTGATTCCTTGGGGAACATAGGGCCGTAACAACATCTCTCCAGCGGACAAGGTTCCAGACGATCCTCTGCAACTCGGCCCATGTCGTGCAGGCTGCCTTTTACCTCAGCGTCAACACTTTTGCGCCAAGTCTGTTTTGGTCAACCTACTTTTTGCTTCCTTTATGGATTCCACTCAAGGGCCTGCCAGATGACATTAGAAGCAGACTTGCGGTGTGTGTGGCCGATCCATCCCCATTTCCGTTTCTTACAGGGATCTTGTCTGGTTCTGTCCCACAGTTGGTCGTTGGAAACGACTTCCTGATACTTGATATTGAGGATGTTCCCGAGACAATGGTTGGTAAATATCTTAAGTTTGTGGATGTTGGTCTTGGTTACCCGCTAGGTTTCTGAACCGTAATGAAGACAGTAATCCGAATAAATCAGTGGGTAGCTAAGATTTTAGAGATGCATAACGAGGAAAGAAGGCTTGGAGAAATGAACATTCACAAGAAAACAAAACAGCGAGTAATCTCTGAATATCTTGGATGAAGAATTATCATTATTTACATTCGGATTGATGTTCTCATCTTTGATGCTATCACAAGTTACTGTTGTTATGTCAGCCTAGTGGATTCAAGCATTGGTTTGTAGATTTGGTGACATAGTGATTGTGAGTTCAGTCCCTGGTCTTGGTAGTACAGACTATAACTCAGTGGAAACAGGGCAACTGAGCAGTAGTAAAAATGAACAAAAGGAGATATCCTTAGACATGGACAGAAGACAAACCCCGTATATTAAAGGAGGGTTTCATTTCGAAATTCCCTAAAGGTTTCATGGATCAATAAAATCCAGAAAAAGGTCAGATGGTGCGATAGTCGAAATATTGTGATAATAATAACTAAGGTAAGGATGTTAATTTTCATGTAAATAATGGAAATAACAAGTAACCTACTTAACGAGTCTGAGTCAGTGGATCTCATAGGAAAGATCAGAATGACAAAGCGATGTTGAAATGGGTCAAGAGATCGTGAGAACAGTGAAAGACAGGAATTTGAAGACAGTAAGGATCGCCAACATCCTGAAAGGACATGGCACATAAAAGAAGTCTCCCTTTTTTGTTGTTCTCCAGTCTGTCTGTCATCACATAACTAAATGATGGATAGATATATGACTACCAAATTTTATGTTTACTAATGGGATATGTGATTATAATTGTAGGATATAAGGTTTTGAGAATTAGAGAAATATACGAAATTTGATCCATTTACGCATCACACCAAAATAGTTGACCATGGTTTTAATTAGTTCCATGGTTTGGTTTATTTTCTTTTACGGCATATCAATCTCAGTGGGTTATTTAATGCCGACAACATTTTCAGGATAGATTAGTATGAATAGAATATGTATTCTTTGGTTTAGATTCTTTTGGTTTATTTTGTTTTACGGCATATCAACCTCAATGGGTTATTTAATGCCGACAATATTTTTACTGCTGGTAATAATTTTTCCAAAAATCTACTACTGATAATATTTTTCTTCAAAAATGTATTACTGGATATGTTTTTTTCACTATTTACATTATTCGGACTATTGTCATCTTTGTCGCCATATTTATTACAACGTTTCGGCCGTTGTAGATTCTGGCCTCCTTCAGGTGGTTGGAATGTCGAACTGAACCCTTTATTTCGCTCACTGTGGTAGAATGTTCTAGTTCCACGTGACATGTTTAATGGATGTCAGTTATCAGTTATATCTTGTTAATTCCCCTCTCCAAGTTCTCCACTGCCTTAACCAGGTATTGAACTCACACTCTTTGGGTTCTGTCACTGGATCTAACTAACGCCTTTATCCACTGTGCCATGTGTCCTTCAAAACTATTGTTGGTAATATTTTTTTCCTTCAAAAATTCATTGCTAGTAATAATTTTTCCAAAAATGTATTGTTGGTATTAAAACCTATTTTTACACTTACATAGTGTTTTGACTTCAGTTTGGGGTTAACTATTTGCCCATAACTGGGACCCTAACATATGCTGCCACCCCGGGTTAGGATGGAACAGCAGCAATTAAGAGTTGGTTTCACGCTCCTCAAAATCTGATCAGAGGCCTTGCTGTCAGATGTAGTTTATCGTCTTACCCAGGACGCCAAACTAGTTCCAGGTATCAAGGCTAATATATTAGACTATAATGTTAGTACCATGGTACAAAAATATTATACTTTAATGCATTGTTTCTCAACCATTTTTTTTTTTTACTTCGGGGTACACTTTTAAAATAAGAAACGCTAGAACGTACTTTAAATTTCCATGAAATTTGAAAATATGAAATTTTGGTTTACCATTCTCAAAGAACATTAGTAGTACAGTTTTCTTTTAAAGGGATTTATGAAGAATCTGCTGTTTTTTAGGGAGGCGTAAATGAACAGTTTAAATCTCTTGAAGAGGGCATAAAAGAAACGATTATTCACTCCTCCATAAAGATTAGTGAAATTAACATCCAATTTAAAATATCAAATGACAAAGATTTGACTTGGAAGCTATGAGCTCAATGTTTCTAGCTTTTTAGAACTAAAGATTTTTTTAAATATAAAAAAATTATTCATAAATTACTCTTCTGTTAACTTCAGGCGCAACTGACCTTTCAGAACGTCTATCAAGGGACTATAAACATCAACATCTATTATTATCATTATTTTACTAATTGTTCACATAATACAAGGCCCAAAAGCGCCTCAAGGTAAAAGGTTACTGAATGAGGTTGTATGAACGTAAGAGCTTGGGTTTGTTTTGTTTTACGACATATCAACCTCAATGAGTTATTTAATGCCGACAAGATTTTAAAGAATAGATCCGTATGAATAGTATATGTATTCTTTGTAACAACCAGTTTGTAGATCAGGTTTCATTGAAATGTGTTTGTAAAAACGTTTTTTGTAGAGTGTCAAATATATTGCTGGTAATATTTTTTTTTCCAAAATGTATTGCTAGTAATATATATTTCTTCCAAAAACGTATTGTTGGTATTGTTACTATAAAAATCTATTTTTATGGTTTCATAGTGTTTTGACCCCATGTTGGGGGTTAACTATTTGCCCATAGCTGGGACCCTAACAGGTGCTCCCACACTGGGTCAGAGTAGAACAACAGCATTTAAGAGGTGCTTCCACGCTCCTGAAAACCTTCCAATCGGAGGCCTTGCTGCCTGATGTAGTTTATCGTCATACCCAGGACGCGTAAGAGGATGAGGTAAGAAATGCAGATTACAATGATATATAGGATAGATAACGGTTAACCCTAGACTTGAAGCAGTTGAGATTGTAGATATAAGAAAAGCATCATGTTGGGGGTCTGTTCCACAAAATAGCTGTTTTTGGGAAGAGGCTGTCCGAATGGAACTTCCTCCTTATTAATGGAATACAAAGAATTCGTTCCAGTGTACACAATAAAAATGGGACAGATAAATTTATACAGTGTCCCAAAAGTCACCGAGAGATTTAAAGATGTCATAACATATCAGATGTTTCGTATTTTTTATTTCGTTTTTTTTTTTTAGAACTTTGATTAACATATGTGTTATACCAGAACATTACCTATTCTATTGTAATAGACTCTCCTACACAGATAATAAGTAGTAGTAGCAGTGGCCAGTGGGGCTCAGTGGTGTTGAGTGAGTCAGTCGATGTCGGACATTGAAGTATCAACCATCACAACTAGATTGCTGCGTCATTAACTCTTATTTCAAGTTCCTAACATTTTGTTCGTCGGAACCTAATTTAGAACGACTTATTGAAATACAAGCCTCCACTGTGAAAACTACTCTAACAACACATTGGCGACCGAGGATTCGAAACTCGTACGGAGAAAGAAAAAAAAAAACTTTTCGTACGCCTAACAACACATTGGCGACGAGGAATTCGTAATTCATACGGAAGAAAAGTTTTCGTTCACTCTATAACAATATGGAAACTATCCACGGAAAAATTCAAAACTCAACAAAAAAAGAAAATCCTGGAATTTTAATTTATTGAAGATGAAAATGTCAATACAATGAATATCATTTGTGAGGCTATCGAGCACTGATTGCGACATTATTGCATCCAGATGCGCAGAACAAACCTGAGATGTGGTTTTAATGACACTACTGTAGACACGATCTGTGCAACAATGGATCTTCTAAGAGAAACATTTGGTCACGGGATAATTTCGCGAAATACCAACATTTTATGGCCAACACGTTCTTCTAAACTGACACCTACCGATTATTTTCTTTGGAGATACGTTAAAGAGTATGAATTCAGCAAATCAAAGATAACATCTGTGCTGAATTTCGGGGTACTGTAGCCAGAGTTATTAACTATAACGAGTTTTTGAATACTGCTTTTCAAATATGAGAAAAATTTTAACAGTAGTATCTTCTTTTGCTTGTTTTGGCCGATCAATTCTTCAGCCTTCCTCGGGTGTACAATTCATATAGAAGAAAGAAGTCATTTTCATTCCAAGATTTTTTTCCGGTTACGGATTTCTTTCTTGTTCATATCTTGTTATGATAACGTTTCAGCAGATCGCTTCTTCAGGAGTACAATTTATATAGAAGAAAGAATTAATTATAATTCCAAGTTTTTTTTTTCCATTTATTGATCTCTTTCTTGTTGATATCTTGTTACGATAACGTTTCAGCAGATCATTTCTTTAGCCTTCTTCAGTTGTACAATTCATATAGAAGAAAAAAGTCATTATCATTTCAAGTTTTGTTCCCGTTACTGATTTTCCTTCTTGTTGATATCTTACTTGGTGTTATAACGTTTCAGCAGATCGCTTCTTCAGCCTTCTTAATTGTTACAATAACCTCATTTTTAAAAAATGAAACATATGTGCGTATACGTATAATTAGATGTCTTCTCAATTTCTTCTTTTGATGTTATTTGAGTTTCAAGTAATTTCTTATAATTTGTCTTGGTGGAATTTTTTCTATTTTGTTTTATCCTCCTTTTTCTTCCATTCGACTGTTAACATTTTTCTTTTTTGTCGTGTCTTTACTTGCTTTTTATTTTACTCACCTTTTGTTCTTTTTCTTAATTTCTTTTGTTTCATTCCATCATTTTTTTTTTAAAAAACTAATTTCATAATAATTTTAATAAGTTTTTATTTCCTCTCTGGAATTTTCTTATTTGGCGTGTTATGAACGCATATGGTTACACGAGAGAACACACAAGATAAGCACTGACGGTGAGGCGTAAACAAAAAAAAAACTAATAAAATTCTTTGTATTGCCAATATAGAGGATCAAGGCGGAATATCTCTTTGTGGGCGATGGAAGCGACCTGGAGGTTTGGTAGAGTTGGCAGGGTTGATGTTTGTGCCGTTTCGGCTGACCAAAGTCATTGGCGGTGCCTGTCGCTTCATTTCAGTGTCGTGAGAGGCGCCCTTAAAAGCAGACAGGGTTGATACATGACAGAGTTTTATTTTTTTATTTTTTGTCATAGTTTTTCTTTAGCGGCAACGTTCGTGATTGGATCCTTTTAAATTGTATTTTTTGTGGCGTGATTTGTTTTGTGAGCTGGATGTGATGCTTGGAGCCCTTACGCAGAGAACGACTATCTTTTTTAGTTTTATGCTTTCGTAGCGTTCCCATCCCGCCAACAGTTTTTGATGTAGAGTGTATCATAAAGAGATCAAATTTGAAGCGGAGTATAACAGGTGGCATTTGTATATTCTTTCTATTTTGCAACTCTATTCCTTACATTTATACAAAGTGAATTGTTTGACACTTATTACCTATGTGTTTTAGGATAGTGAAGGTTGTACAATTTACTTACCTCCTCCTGCTATCAAGTACATTTTCAATAGCCACATCAAGCAGAAAATGGAGTACTGCTGCTATATACGAGCAGGACGTGCCCAGTTTTCACTTCCCAGTCTCCATAGAGTCCAAAAGCGTCCCCGCGTCCTTGTGGGTGATGAATTATTTTTCACCCTACAGCCCCTTTCTCACTGGTGTCGCAAGCCTCTCGCTGATCTATCGCTATTTTCATGAAAAGTGTTCAGACGAACGACATTCCTTACTTACACTAGTTCTAACTTTTACGCCTAAGACTCGCCATGACAGGTACATTTTAACGAACCACTCGCATTTCCTTCGTATTCCATTTGTGAGATGCAACTTCCACTCGGGTAGCTTCTTCGGGTAGGTGTATCATGCTTTGTGGAATCAACTCCCAAAAGGATGCTACCTCGATCACCATAACCTCAACCTCTACCGACTCTTCCCATCCTCCAGGTCGCTTCTCTCGCCCACGGAGACATTTCGCCAAGAGCAATTCGAAGAAGAGGGTCACAAAGTAAGAGGCACAATTTATGCGGATATGTGACGAAGATAATGGCTAACCCTAGACTTGGGCCTTGTACAGGGTGAACATCATTGTAGAAAAAAAAAAAAGAAAAGAAAAAGTAAGAAAAGACGATTTTTCAGAAATATCATGGATGGAACATGTGAGCAACGAGGAAGTGCGAATGAAAAATGAAACAAAAAGACACATGGAATCAGAAGGAGCGAGATGAACTTTCTGGGACGCATGATGACGAATCACCTCTTTGCAGGTTATATAAAACCAGAACATACTTATAGATTTCAAGAAATTTAAAAAAAAATAATAATGATTTAAATGATACAAGTCTTGTTAATTAACCCATAGCTGGAGGAGAATTGGATTCATACCTTCCCCAAGGGTATTTGCACATAAGTGAATATAACGAACCCAACTGGAATTAGAAGTCCGCTCTTCGATTGACAATTCTGAGGGATTATCCCTTAGACTAGCACATACAAGCATACATCACCTGGTATTCCCAAGTGGTCATCCATCTAGATACTGATCAGGCTCGACATTGCTTAACTTCAGTGATCGTATGGAAACTAGTGCTTCAACATGATACGGCCGTAAGCTTAGGAAAGTAGGTTTGAAGAATTTGACACTTACAGGACATTGAATATAAGAAAGGCATATAGAAACAGCAAGTAACTTATGTTTCTTTTAAATGGATGGCAAAACAAGGAATGTAAAAAAACAAACATTGCTGAGAGCTACAAAGGATAGATAGTTGTGGAGGGCCATTATCGCTCACGTCCTGAAAGGACACGACACTTAAGAGAAGAAAGAAGATTAAGCCTAGTAAATATCAACTGTCACACTGTATTTCTAGTTATGAGATGTGATCACATATTTTATTTATTTTGTATATTGATCAGATGTGCATAAATAAACCTTTCCGCTGTTAGAGGAGACATAATGCAGTTTAATCAATAAAAATGCTATTTAGTTGTATTGATTTCTTGTCAACTGTCTAAAAATCGATTTCTTAATATGAATATTAGTTTCTATGAAAAATAAATTAGCGAAAAGTAGTTTACTGCCTATGCGTTGATTTTTGCATTGAGTGTTTAGATGATAGGATCGTTAAAATCTAAACGGAGTTGACAATCACTAAATTTTGATCCCGGATAAACTGACTACCACCTTCCAACATAAATAAACTTTGTGATAACTGAGTGAAGTTAAATTAGTTAAATTCAAATAATGTGTGAACAAAACAACAATGCGAATGATGTGGAGAGAGGAACGAACGGACTCGATTCTGGTTCTGGACAGCGTTCCTTATATAAAGGTTAGTCGGATAAGATATTTTTTTAAGAGTTGCTCTGATTGATTCATAAATCTAAGGTGTTTCTATTCAAACTATAGCAATTTATTCGGATGTTGTCGGTTATATCCTTTGAAGCCCGAATGAGAAACTTTTAACGCAAAATTTCTTATTAGCTCTAAAACAATTGTTGATTAGATTCGAATTTGAATTTAATTTATTAAAAACTTAAAATAATAAGAGATTTCGAAAGAGATTTCTGAATTTCGTGGACAAATTCTATACCTTAAAAGACCCCATCTCTCATAAAAATGAAGCGAATCGCATTCACGATCACGAGGCCCATAAATTATTATGGTCACCACATGTACAGTAGCCGTAGTAGATGTGGCGTTTCCTGGGCAAGATAGCCCGACCCTCTCCAGACAGTTTTTGAATTAAGAGTTGTTCCTTCTCCTAGATTGGGTCCCACCCAGTCTATCAGACTATTTACCCATAGCTGGAGGTAAGAAAAAAAAAAAAAAAAAAGAGGAGAAGGCAATGAATTCGACTCGAATTCGAACTCGAATCTCCGATGCCTCAACCCGAGACTCTATCCACTACTCTACCGTGTCTCCACATGATACATTACACTCTGAATGACTTTCTGTAATTTTGAGATGAGTCACCATATTAAAGTTGTGTTGGCCGACCCATTCTTCAGCCTTCATCAGATGTACAATCCAGATAGTAGAAAGAAGTCATTATCATTCCATGATTTTTCTCGATTACTGATTTCTTTCTTGTTGATATTTTAATTGTTACGATAACGTTTCAGTAGATCTCTTTTTAAGCCTTCTTCAGGTGTATAATCCATATAAAAAAAGGAAGTCGTTATCATTGCAAGATTTGTTTTAATTACCGATGTTATTTTTGTTATCTTTGTTTTTATTATTTTACAGATGAAATGGTTAGATGTAAGTTCAATACTGACAGTTTCTTCTCTCGCAATTCTCGCTTGTGGAACTCTCCTCCGACTTCTTGCTTTTCAGTCAAATTTGAACTTGAACATTTATTGTAGTCTCTCCGTATTCACAGATGTTTTTACTCTCAGTAACGGCTTGTGTTTTAGTGGCTTTATCGCCTTGCTTGAAGTGAAATGATAAAAGATGTTTCGGCAGATTCATTCTTCAGCCTTCCTTAGGTGTATCATACGTAAGAAATGTGGTAGGAGCCAATATCATTACAAAAATTGCTTCAACTATTTTTATTGATTTTGTGGTTATGTTTTGGTTGGCTTAAACTACAATCCTTTTAAGTTGTACTGTTTGTTAAAAATCTCTTAAGCAAAGCAAATCAGAAAATGGTGGGCAAGGTAAAATATTGCAACAAAATATATTAATGGCACAAACCTATTATGCCAAACATCACGGCAAAGAATGGACATGAGTGATTCTATTTCATTGAGATAATAAATAAATTTCCGTTTTTGTTTATTCATTTTCTTCTTCAGAAAAAGTACTGTAACAGGGGAGAGCTAAGAAGAAACATTTTCCCCATTTGTATTTCCCCCATTATGGGCATTATCATATCCATGATATAATAACACGGCAGTTCACTAACAGAACCGAACGGCTAAAAGGAAAAGGAATGACAAACATGCTTTGCTATCAGGGAGTAAATACAAATTACTCTCTCAAGTAGTTTGTAACACCCTATTTATCCTCCCTCAGCTGCGTCTCTGTCTTTGGGCAGAATGCATTCAGGGGCGACTCCGTCAAAAGGACAGAGTCGCAACTGAGGAAAATTATATTGAGAAGTGCCCAGCCCTGGGAAACAGCTGCCAGAGTCCGTGCCCTCTCATTGCACCAGAGAGAGGGATCGATGTTCACACAAAGGCCAGCGCAACCGACGGCTGATTGGGTTCGGGGAATGTTTGTTCGTAGCCCGGGTGTACGTGCGCGGGCTCCCCACATTTAACCGACCTTGTGTCACAACACTTCGTGGAGGTGAGATGGTCGAGTAAAAACCAAATTATTATAAAGTAGTGTTGGGACCATTTAACCTCAAACTTCATGAGAGAATTGAGCTCCAGTTTCACATTTATTCATATAAACGACAGAAAAAAATCCTTTCAAAAAATTACTGTTGTTTTTGTTTTGGGTACGAAACTAAAGCCCCCAGATATAAATTCGTAGAAGCCTCAACAAGAGAGAAAAAACATGTCTGCTTTAACAGGTTATTTTAACTTTGCCCTGTCAGTCTGGCTCGGTGGCACTCTTCGGCTGAAAGGTAAAAAAGGGACGCAGGTTCGAATTCTGGCAGAATTTTTCATTAGTGGGACTTCTCAATCTAGGCCAGTTGTTATTAATTTCACTGTTTAATAAAATAAAAAATGCAAGGATAGCAACGGAAACATGTGTACCCACGACAAAATAACGTTTACCGTAATAAGAAATAATGTCGGATTAAAAATCCATTCAAAATAAGGTCGGATTAAAAATCCATTCAAAATAAGGTCGGATTAAAAATCCATTCAAAATAAGGTCGGATTAAAAATCCATTCAAAATAAGGTCGGATTAAAAATCCATTCAAAATAATATTGTTGTCATGCATGACGCCAAAACTCATTTACAAATATATGTAAACAATCGGCTGCATACAACCGCTTTTCTCAGCTTTTAATGGTTAAAAATAGCCTCAAACGAATGAAGTTTGTAGGTCGTCGCAAGGACCATCCTTCTTCGAACCTTGTGGCCTGACGCTACAGCATCAGAAAGAACTGTACCAAATAATAGAAACCATATTACATGACTGATTTTCAACAAAAAGCAACAAATAAAATGGAAAGCACATGTAACTCGAAGAGAAAATAATAAACTAATCAAGCTGTTGATTTTCCACACTACCTCAAACAAAAGGTTAGGAAGGAAACTTCCATCAGTGCTGGAAACAGTAGATCTGAGAAACGTTTTCCTGGAAAATTGTTTTAATAGAATGATGTTATAAATTTCAACCAGGCTGCTCGGTCAATGAATACGAAATATTTCCTTATAAGGAAAAGGCTAACATTACCATTCTTTGCAATGGCTTGTCATTTATCAAGCGGCTCTTCGATACATTTTCAGTAAAATTCCGCAGGTTTTGAGGTGAAAAGGCTTTCTACGAAATCTTGAATCGGGTTTTCATTAGAGAAATGCCCCCACCCCTCGTTTTACAGTGATTGAAAAAGTTTATAATCGGTTGGTACAAGTTAGGAGAATATGGCGGGCGCCGTAAGACAGATCAACAGATTACCAAACATTTACTTGGTTCGGAAATAGGTAAATATTATTTATATTCGAGACTGTAAGCATTTATTTGGCAGGTGGCTCCTTTAGAGATAATTTTTACACCTCTGCCAGGGTTAGAGTCAACACATACCAGACCTCCTCCGAACAGGAGTAGCGGTTTAACCCTTAATTCCTGTTTAGGAATGGGTTTCCGATTCTTTCTTAAGTCTACTTCAACTCTATACTTCTAACGCTTGTCCTTACTTGCGCTGATACCACTCTACACAGTAACTCTCTACTTGGAGTGGCTCTTGGGCCTTGTATTGAGTTTACATTATTATGAATAAACATTCTCTTCGACAAGGTACTGAATTGATTTCTTACTTTTAGAAACAGGTTCCCACGTTCCGTTCGGCCGATGGAGACTAAAGTTCATAGTCTACACCACCCCCCAAAAAAAAGAACATGAGGTAATAAAACTAAATACCTTGTTGGACCTTTGACCTCGCTATTCAGGAAATCAAGCAAAGTAGTTACCAACAGATTAGTGCATGCTTGTTAATGCCTATTAAAAGAAGATTAAGGATTTAGTAGGCAGTTTTTTGGTGGACCAAAAGCAGCTGTTTTACTGGATTATCTTAGATTTTCATTATAAACTCTCTTTCGGGTGATTAAGGTTTACAATAGAGTGTGAGATTTAAATTGTGATCTTGATCTTAGTGCAGATGAATCAAACCATTATAATAAAAAAAAAATAAAACACATGATTCAAAACAAGTTTTTGTTAAGAGTGCAACATTCCAGAGCAACAGGTAAAACTCAGGTGAATAAACGAACGCGAACCTCAACAGGTAAAACTCAAAGGAATAAATACGGTCATTGAATGTATATATGGGTCAGAAGAGACAGAAAAATATACATTCATAATTATTGGTCCATTGTGTTGTGCCAGATTTTTTTCTCGTCAGTATCCATATTGCCCATTTATAAATCTACCATTCGTCCGTGCATTGAATATTGCTGCCATATCTGGTCTGGTGATCATTTTATATATCTTGAGATTCTCAACAACATCCAAAGAATGTAATGTTATTGGTCCTCACCTAGAATCAAGACTTTACTTTCCCAACGCCAAAGTTTTTCTCATCAGAATCCATCTTGCACATTTATAAATCTACCATTCATCCATGCATTGAATATTGCTGCCATATCTGGTCTGGTCCTCCTGTTATATATCTTGAGATTCTCAACAAAATCCAAAGAATGTAATGTTATTGGCCCTCACCTAGTATCACGACTTTACTTTCCCATCGCCAAAGGATCTGGTTCTCTCTCTCTTATATATATATATATATATATATATATATATATATCTTGAGATTCTCGACGAAATCCATAAAAAGTGTCTGTGATGAAATCGGAGGCATTTCGACTTCAGTCACATTTCCACCTCTATCACATAGATTCTCTTTGTCTTTTTCTATAAATATTTTTATGGCAATTGTTCTAACGGACTTTCCCCCCTGGTACCTAGACCACATGAATAGAAGCGCACTACTAGATTGGCTATTAGGTCTCGTCGTTTTAGTCTTGAAATAGCTAGATGTAACCATAAGTTCTAATATCATTTTAAAAAATAAATTTAGTATGGAAAAGCTTAAAAAAAGGAATAATAATTTTAATAATTTGTCTTAGAGAACTTTCAATTGACTTTAGAGCAGTATACGCTATTGAGTCATATTTGCTTCCATGTAGTGGTGGCATGCTTTGAAGTCAGCGATTTATTTAATGTTGTTTTTCATCCAAAGATAAACGAATTTCGATAACATTATATCTTATAGACTTGTGAATGTCTCGACTAAGGATAAGTTACACGTTACGGAAATAAATGGCAATTATTTCTATATCCAATTGATGGTTTTATTGTACAGGGTGCGGCAGAATTACCTCCTACATATACCTCCCACATAAGGGTAAGACATTAGTTAGAAGACACTATTGCCACTAATGTCTTACCATTATGTGGGAGGTATTTCTGCCACACCCTGTATGTTCTCCATGACAACAATTAGAATCAGATATACCTCAATTAAAATATCTCTACTTCAGTGAAAACGTAGTCGTACACGGATATCTGTGGTATACAGAGACTCGCTTGTGTAGATAGCTCACAAATTAAATTTAAATTACCGTAAAACTGATCAAATTTAGAAGTAAATTTATTCAGAAAATGTTTGAGTTCACAGTTGCAAAATAAAATGTTTAAATACTGTAAATTCAGTGCCGTCAAAAATTTTGAGAAAGAAAAAAAACTTATAAAACAGCTTAAATGATTGTTTCTAATAAAGATGAAATCGTATTTTCAATTTATATTATATCTGGCTTTTTTTTACCGACTTGACTTCCTGTAAAGGATCGCCCGAACAAGTGAAATTTTAACCTCTTCTTGATTTGGGGGCAAACTGTATAAGGGTACCTATATCGACCTTCAACCAAAAACAGAGATTAACATCTGCTTTATACAGAGTTCATGGAGTTGTACACCAAAAATCATCGCCGACTGGCAGGGTTGGGACCTGGCATCTGTTTTTTGCTAAACGAAAGGGAGTCAACACCCAGTGCGATCTGCTCCTGACCAAACAGAAAACGTATGTCAGCCCTACCCAACCAACATAAAACAGCCAACCGTTTCATATCAGCTCAATGTGATAGTCTTGCCAATTCCTCAAACTATAAGGACTCAAAAGATAATCATGGAAATAAATCAGGATTCAAGAATAACAAATTAAATAAATGTATATTATAAAAAGAGAAATATTCTCTGTTCGTCACACACTGCGTGTGAATTTTTTCATGCGTATAGGTAAACTATATGCATATATCTATGTTGTATGTGAATGACTTATGCAAAGAGGTAGACTGGCCTGGGTGTCAGATTACCCGATGACAAGTGTGCCCCTGATGGATTGGGCCTTTCATATATATAAAAAAAAGCAATATAGAAACAAACACAGATAACTGTTTTAGTAATATAAAGGAATAAAAACTTTTTGAAGTAATAATACAAAGGAATAACAACTTTATAAAGTTATATAAAGGCATAACAACTTTATAAAGTAATATAAAGGTATAACAACTTTATGAAGTAACACATGTAGTTTTCGATACATAACTAACGAGGCAGATTTTTTCCCCGCAGTAGGCTGCTATTTCTGTGGTAGACCAGTTGCCATCCCAAACTTTCCTGCTATTTACCCATACCTGGGGGGAGAAGAAGACGATTCATATCTTTCCTAAGGGTATTAGCACTGGATTCGACTGGAATTCGAACTGCTCTCCGGTTCCTCAATTCGAGCCGCTATCCATTACTCCACCGTGCCTCCAATATAAAATAATACAATTTTATAAAGCCGTCTGTACACTATCAATTATTCATGGCCAATGTGAGAATACATTTTCAAAGCTAAAGATCCTAAAGATATTCGTTATCTTTGGAAAATTTGGAATCATACATGGTGCATTCAATTGAAAAGACATTGTTAGATGAATTGGATGCAGAAGCAACTATTAGCATACAATCATCTAGTCAACACAAACGATTGTTCTTAATATAGAGGACTGCACACTACGATCTATCGTGCATTTAAATTATCTGTTAATGTGTAAATTGTGCAGTAGTCTACTTAAAAATATAAAAAATATAAAATCATTTATAATATTCTGTTGTATTTACATTTTATATCTACTGCCAGTAATAATATGTACAGTACATTGTAATTAGTGAGAAAGATAGCATTGTAGTTGTAGGTGGGACCCTTTATCTCCAGGTAACAAATATTTTTTAGACACAGTTTGCCACTGCAAATGGGTTAACGTTAAATGTAAAATTTAAACTATTTTTCGTGAATTTTGATTTTTTCCTGCTGACCAGGGTTTCTAAACCAAAACCCTTATTTTTTTAAAATTAGAAATGTGAAAAATTTATCTTAATATTCCTTTTATGTTTAAGTACAAAAAAGGCCGGTGTAAGGGTCTGTTGCCCCCCTCCCGAATCTATGATACAGGGTCCCTCCACTCTACTACATCTCAATTAAAAGGTAGTATTCATATAAAATACAAATTTTATTGTAACCTAATTATGTACAATAATGGATCATATGCAACATAAGTGGGCAATTCAAGTAGAAAAAGTGAAAATAAATACAATGTAGCAATATGCAAATTAGAGACATGCCATAATATATCATTCTGTCTATATATTAAATGCGAATATGTCAGAGTGTCACTCTTTTCCAACTTTACTCCTAGAGGCCGTAGACCAACATTTTGGAATCAGGACGATTCCGTGAGCAAATTAAAAACTTACCCGGGACGGATCCAGACCCGTAATCCTGAAATTTTGGATTCTCAAGTTTTCATTACTGCAATTTCTTTTGACGTTTTTTTTACGTAATTTTTTGCGACGAACTTTTTGTACAATAACAATATTTATAATTTGAAAATAAATTTGGGAATAATCGAAATTGCGAAAGCCAGCGAAAGTCACCCATGAAATAAAAATAATTGTTTGTACGGAAAGTAAGGACCTACATACATCAAATTGTCTTTAAATTAAGTGGCAGCAGAAGAATTATCGTTTAACTTTTAAAAGGTAAGCTTAAATATTAATTCAATACTTAAATGCAGCGATCAATTTTGAGTTCTTTAGTTTATCGCATCTAATCCTACCTACCTATTGTGATGAAGACCTAATCAAGATCTCTTTGTAGGATCTAGCTTAAATACTGCCCCATAGAGCGGCTTTTAAGCTAGTCTTAAATAAACCAACAATGTTCTCACAATTTTTATTTTTTCAACTTTTGATATTTTCAAAAAAAATTTGAACATTTTTAAAGCATATTCGACATTATGGACAAAAATAGTGAATTTTATATAGTGTTTTTTCGAGACTTAACAAGAGTAAAACAAATTCACGGATTTGGACTAAAAAGAAAAAGAAAGAAAAAGAAAGAAAAAAAATACACCAGAAACACATCGAAATCTTATTTGTCATCCTTTAATAATAGGGATCTCCACTAATTCGCTAAAAAAGAGCATACCGTGATAAAAAAAGGCCCTAAACTTGATGAAAACAATTTTTTATCGTCTGTTTATATTATTATTAAGAGTAAAGACCAAAATATTTTTTCATTATTTTTTAAATTTTTACTCCTTCGTAGGGCGTCTAAAATTTTAGTTAAAATTGATTGATTTTTTGAATTAAATAAAAATGATTTAAATTTTGAAATTTTTTAAAAAAAAATGCTAAATTCTCCGTTTAAAAATCTTTTTCCAAAAGTTATTTGAGGAAAATTAGAAGATTTTAGGTTTTGGAAACAAATATTACTAACTTTTTTGGAATAAAAAAATTAATTGAAAATAATAGAAGCAAGACGTTAACCGTAGTGACTTGTTTTGCGGTCGGGGTGAATTGATGTTTACATCAATTATTGATAGCTAAAGTCAAGGAAATTCAGTGTACGGAAGAACAGAAGTGACAATTTTTTTCGAATTTTAAGTGAACTTATTTAACTACCCAAAAATTTTAAAAATAAATACTTTCAAGAATCTAATATTTTATTGATTTTTTTAGATACTTTAACTTTACGTTTGATGAGGATTTATGGAAAAATAAACAACGAAATAAATTTAAAATTTTATGAGAGCGTACACTTATGAAAGTTTATGGTATTATTTTTTATCTATTATTAATTTTTATATCTCGGTTATGAAATAATTTCACAAATGAAATAATATAAAAATTAAAAATAATACCATAAAATTTAATAAATAAGATAGTTACCAATAGGTACCTCTCTCATTTTTATGAAATGTTATTTTTTTAATATGTTAATTTTCCTTATTTTTGATATTTATTGTTTTGTTTCCGTCCCTAGAATTGAAATTAAAAAAAGAAAATAATTAATAATTACAGAATGTCTCTCACTGTAAATTAATCATATTTAAAAAATTAAATTAAAATATTTATTGAAATAGGACGTAATAAAAATAAAGCTTTTGAAAATGCGACGATGATGGTTAAAGTCAGAGAATTCAGCACATGTTCGCAGTATGGAAACTAACTAACATTTTCTAAGGTCAGTTTATTGCCGTCAGGTAAAACAACTAAAACGTGACATTAACGTCACTTACGATCATCCATATATTTGGAATAAACGTCTCATAAATAGTGTAAAGATCTTTTTAAAATACCCGTGTGTTGCAGATTGTAATAAGCTTTAAATTTTATAATCTATATAAATAGATTTACTTAATAACAGTATTTCGTAAAGGGGTCGGATTGAAACTTAATTTTAAAATATTTAATACATTTATCACATTTTGTATTTAAAATTGAAAAAAAAACAAACAAAAACAGGAAACAATTCTTGTAAAAATTCATTTATCATCGGAAAAATAATTTGGCTTCAGACAATATTGTCCTTAACATATATTATTCATAAAAAGCCATTAAAAGCTTTTCTAATTAAGTAATGTCTTAGTTTTATTGGGCTTTATATTTTAGCTGAATTTTCGATAGCTGCGTATTTCGATTTTTCAAAAAAAAAAAAAAAAAAAAAAAACAAAAAAACTCGAAAATTTATATTCTTCAAGGTCTGCTTTTAAACAATATAATAATTAAAAGGCACGCTGTCGAATTTCTCGAGTTTTCATAAAATTAGTGTGTGTGTGTGTGGGGGGTAACATGTAAAAACAAAATTATCAGGAATTTCTAAAAAATAAAAAAAAGTCTAAAATAATTTAATTCATTTATGAATAAATTTCTGAAAGTTTCATTAAAATCCGACAATTATGGGATTTTTGCAAGAATTTCAAATTAATGTGTTTTTCGCCTGAAAAAAGGGCGCTAAAAAACTAATAGTAAATATTACGTTACGTTATATATATATATATATATATATATATATATATATATATATATATATGAACCTAAAAGAGACAGGTAATAGATACCTAGGTTTCACCTATACGGATCGTCAGGGTCAACTGATGATCCGTATATGTGAAACCTAGGTAGGTTTACCTGGCTCTTTAGGTTCATATTTAGGTTTTCTCTACTTAGCGTATTGAGTACTTTACTTTTCCTTTTCTCGTTTTTGAGGTTTTTTTCTTTGGACTAAGATTGAATTCTGGACGATTATTTTCGCCTCAATTTCATGGTCTTAGTTCTTTCTTTTTTATCCCCTATTTTCCCATGGGCTTTGGTTTGTTCAATTACAAGCCAAAATACCTAAGGTTTTTCCAAACGAATATATATATATATAAAAAAAAACAAATTTTCGAACGTGCTGGAAAGGATGAAAAAATTTAATAAAATTCTTTGGTCTTAATATTAACTATTAACATAAGTATTTTGACGATAACAATTTTTTTTATTAAGTTTGGGTCCCTTTTTTCATCATGCTATGTTGTTTTTTTCGGCGAATTATTGAAGATAAGGTTTTAATAGTTGTACTAAGCTTAAAAAAAAAAGGTATAACTAAATAAGAAAAAGCAAATAAGAAAGATAACTAAAGAAAAGGCCTTGTCGGAGTTAAATTCCTTCCATCCTTGAACCTGCGGACAAACAACATTAAGACGGTTGACCTCTAATTGAGATTTAAATCATTAAACGTCAGAAAACGACCAATGTCTTTTAGTTAGCTATATTGTAAAAACCTAGTTGTAATATACTTGTAAAATCATTTTAGACAATAGTGTATCTTTGGCTAACCTCAATAATTTTTTTTATAGAAATTTTTCGGTTGTAAAAAATTTCTCTTTGCTGGTCCCCTCGAAAAGACTTTGATTTTCCCTCATTAATAAACATTTCGACGATAAAAAATTATTTTCAGGCCAAGTTTGGAAACCAATTATTATAATTTGATAAATTTTGTGTGATTTTCCAGTGATCCCTATTATTTTGTACCCAATTTTTTATATTTGGGAATTTCTTTATGACATCCTTTAACACGAACTGATGCAACAAGTCCAACCCCGGCAATGACAAACAAGATAAGTTGAAAACACAAACTATTGCAACAAGTTTTACCCCGGCAAGTCGGAGGAGCTTCAACAACCAACAAAGATCAAATATAAAAAAAAAACATTCAACAACCACAAGGGATCATATGGTAAACAATTGGAAGAAGCTTCAACCCGAACAATAAAAAAAAAAACGCCAACCTCAAACACGAAAAAAAAAAAAATTTGCAGCATTCGTTTTTGCAGTATCCAGAAAAAGAAAATGGATCCTGAGGATCCAGCAAGATGCTAACTCCTGCAGAATCAAGCGTCCTGGAAACGTCGTCACCGTTTCCGACTGAAAGGACTTTTAGAAGAAAACATTGCCATATCAGGAGCGTCTTTCTGTCGTCCATATTGTTTCCAGGATTTAACGTCTTCAAAAATGTTAGCGGGCCTCTTGTGACCTCGGCGGTGTTTAAAATTGAAAAAACGGGGCCACAAGACACGAAGTGGAAAACCTCACGACGAAGAAAAAGAACGACTAAATATGGCCTGTATACAAATATTTTTAAACAAAATTGAAATTTAAATCATTCAAAAAAAAATGTCTTCACCAAGCTCAGTTTGAATAAGGAACCATGCGTTATAAAAATAGCAAAAAAAAAATGATTAAAAAATAGATAATTTTTTTTATAAATAAATTATAAATATGTAAAAAAAAAATAAAAAAAATATATACATGTATTTTTTTGAATAAAAATTTAAAGAGGAAAAAATTATTTCATCAATGTTTGGGGACAGAGAATAATAATATTCATTTAAACAGTGATCTCCACAAAAATAATTTTTTTTTTTACAAAAAAAAATACGATCCAATTAAAAAACCTAACAGAACTTCAAGCAGCTCAGTGATTGAAAGAAAAATCGCCCAAAATTGAAAGAAAAAAAGAAAGTCGGAGGAGGAACATTAAAAAAGACAAATATAAAAAAAAATATGATTTATACACCGGGGATACATGGATAAATTGGAAGAAGAAAAAAAAAAAAACGAAATAAAAAAAAAACGAAAGAAAGAGAAAAAAAATCAGTGAAATAGTCGTTTGATAAAAAGAAAAGAAAAATGGAGTATGTATCAATTTGGGAACAGAAGACTTCAAGCGTTGCCTGGACATTAGTGAGTAGTTTGAAAGGACATAGGATAAGGAGGGCGATTAGAGGTTGACTCTGGACTTGAAACAGGTTAAGATGGATAATGATCGGAAAAAATGGCGGTGTAGGTTAAAAAACGAAAGGTCATGACACGAAGGGAAAAACCTGTACGAGGGGAAGAAAACTTAACGACTAAATATGGATATATATTTATATATAGTTAAAAATACCAAATAAATGTTCTTCAGTGTGCTATATTTATGGGATGCGTTATAACAATATCAAGATAGAGTGTGTAAATATAAAATATATATAAATAAATCAAACTTAGAGGCGATTGGTGGTAAATATACATACATATATATCTCTAAATTCAATTTTTAAAAAGAATTGTTTTTTCTGTTTTTTTTTGAATTTAATCGAAAGGTCTGATGAATTGGATCAACAGATAAAAATGGAATAAATTATGGATAAGACGAAAATTACGTCCGCGCCTTTTTTAATATATATATGTTTATGTATGTATGTATATTGGATAAGACTATAAACTGTCCAACAGCAAAGATTTTCTGATCAGGAGGGAAGATAAGGTTGACTCTGGAACCACAGGTTAAATTTTAATGTTCAGGGAAAACATCTTTGAGTCTGTTCCATAAGCAATGGCTTAGGGAAGAAGCTGTATGGCAAAATAGTTAACCCCTAAATTGGGATCAAAACATTATGAAAGTGTAAAAATAGGTTTAGATACCAGAAATAGTTTGTAAGAAAATATTGATTACGATCACTACATTATTATCAGCAATACATTTTACGCAATAAAATTTTATCATCAATACTTTTTTGGAAAAAAACATCAGAAATAGATTTTTTTAAGGAAAAATATTACTAGAAATACATGTTTGAAAAAAATATTATCAGCAATAAAATTTTGTCGGCATTAAATAACTTATTGAGGTTGATATGCCGTAAAACAGACCAAACCAAGATGGTTTCGTCAGGCTGGAACGATCTTGGTAAAAAAATTTTGCATAAAGGTCATTATATATATATATATATATATATATATATATATATCAGGAAATTTTAGGTGTATTGGCTTGTAAATGAACAAACCAATACCTAAGGAAAAAAAAAAAAAAAAAAAAAAAAAAAAAAAAGAACTAGGAATATGTAATTTTGGTAAACCTCAGAAAAAAAAAAAAACCTCCGATACGAAAAAAAATAAAATAACTAAGCAAAAGTGCTCAATACGCTAAGTACAAACAAAATCTAACTATGATTAAAAAGACTTTAGGCAAACCTAAAGAAGGTTTCAAAACATGGATTTTCAGGGTACCCTGACGATCCGCGTAGGTGAAACATAGGTAGGTTTGCCTAGCTCTTTAGGTTCATAGTTAACATATATATATATTATTTAAAACTATAACTCTGGCAATGTGAAAAAAAAAAAACAGATAGTACAATTTGTACATAAAAAAAGTAGATAAACTGCTATTTGGGGGAAAAATCAATAAAAGTAAAGACTAAAAGAATCTAGCTAAAAGAAAAAAACAACGACAGTGTAACCTAAGTTAACATGTAAAAGTGCTCAATACACTAAGTAGAGCAAAATTAAAATACCTAAAAGATCCAGAAGCTGTCTATTTAGGTCTCACCTACCGGATCATCAGGATAATTCTAACTATATATCGTGTATATTTAAACAGCATATGTTCATTCAAATAGCTTTGGTTAAATAATATAGACATATGTCGATTAGTTTTTGTTGTGATCCTTTCAAGTTCACGGATTAATTTCTTGGTAGCCTTAGAAAATTGATTAAGAAAAATACCAAAATGTTCTTTCAAATACTTTTTATTTTCCAAAGTACCTTCAATCTCATCTGAGACAGTCTTCAGGGGGTTGTCTTTGAGTATGTATATGTGTTTCTGTAAATTGAAAACATTTCAACGGTTCGTTTTTACTGCTTATGCAGCGTTCTAGGTTTCAAAGTTCACGTGTTTTTTTCCAGTATAAGGGAAGTCATTTTTCCATTTTTTTTTATAAGCATTTAAGGACTATTTCTATACTCATACTTGACTTTATTTTTGGCTTTAATTCTCTTATATAAAGGGCTTGAAGGACACTTAGTTTTTGCTTATTATTGTTTTTATGTAATATAGACGTATTTTCAACTAATATTCGTCTAATCTATAACTGTAGGCATGAGTGTTCCTTTAAATGTTGAGTTATTGAACTATGCTCAGCCAAATGGATTGTAAGCCTTTTTGTTAGCATCATCGTAGTAAAGCCAATGTACGCATTGCCATTTTTATCAGAGATACTATCTCCTAAAGGACATTTAAAATGATATACAATGTTGGCTTTATATTTATTTATTAGGTAGCTTCAAAGAAACTCGATACCTAAGGTTGAAAATTGATTTTTAAAAATGAAAAATATTTCTTGAAATTTTTATTTTAGTTTTAATTTCAAGCTAATAGATTAAATTTAATATTTCTAATAAGCAAAATACTTTGCTGTATTTCAAAACTAATTTAAATTGACTGGAAGGAGGTTTTTCTTTTAGTAATCGTTAAAAATCGCTGATTTTTAGCTCTGTCAGCACAATGTAATTCTTTTCATTAAAAAATCTTTCAAAAATAAAATATACTTTTCTGAAACCTTATTTGAGGAATATTAATTGATTTAATGTTTAAGGTATTTTGGCTTTATATTTACGATATAATTATTAAAAACTTTATAAATTATTTAAAAAAATTATTCTTAATATTAAAAAAAACAAAAACAATTCTCATAAAAATTTATTTTATTGTTTTAGTTTTATTGCCTTTTTTATTTTACGATTCAGTGTGGATTTTCGATAAGTGGGGGGGTCCTGTTTAACAAAAAAAAAAAAAATTGACTTAAATTTTACAAGGAGTTCTGCGTATGATTAATATACATAATACACAGTACAAAATTTCTCGAAATTTCTTCAAATTAAATAAGCGTAGGAGGGTAACAGATGTAAAAAAAAAAAAAAAAAAAACGTTTCTAAAATAATTTAATTAATTTGCGAATAAGACCTGAAAGTTTCATTAAAATCCGACAATTGTTTGATTTTTTGCAAGAATTTCCACATCAGCGCTAAAATTGCCCAAACTAATTTATGGTGATCCGCTGACGCAAGAAAAAACAATTAACTAAAACTTTGAAGGTTTGAAAAAGGATTAAAAAATGATAATTTAATAATAAAAAAAATCCTTTGTTCTTTTCTCTTAATAATGAAGATTTTGACAATAAAACTTTGTTTTTATTAAGTTTGGGACATTTTTTCATCATGTAAGTTCTGTTTTTAGCAAATCTTTGTCGGTATATATATATATGTCTTGATGTAAAATTTCCAGGCCATATAGGTGATACGCATGATCTCACTTGTCATGTTTGTGCTACGATTAGCCCGAGAGTAAAACAAAAAATTAAGTGAAAATACAAAGTCATCGTACAATAACAACAGCCATCTACAAAGTGATATTAAGCACTGAGAAATCATGTCACTTTTGCGGAAATGTTTGTAAGTCAGCTTGTGGGTTGAAAGGACATGCAAACAGTCACAAAAATAGACCTAATGACAACAAAATAAATATGTTTCTCATGTCTGCCAACTTTGTGACATAGATTCTAAAAGTTTATCCGGTTTAAAGAGTCATATCCGTTCAAAGCACAACTAAGTCTTCCAACAATATTTTGTGATGAGCCTACACTACAATGAGGTTGAAGCCATCATATACATTAGACTGATGAAAGAAATTAAAAAAAGCCGTAATAATTATTGTATATTATTAGTCCATTGGACAAAATATTAGCATGATTAAATTTTGTTAAAAATCGGAATTTTTGGATACGCCCAGTGGTGGCATCCTAGTGGTTCACGCAAACCGATTCCTAAAATTATAAAAGCTTAGTGAATCAGTTGTTGGATTATCCGAAAATAATCTTATGTATTAATAGCCGATATATAATAGCTAAAAAATATAATTAATGCCATTGATGTAAATTCTGCAGAGGCTGAAAGAGGTTTCTTTTGTGATGAATACAATTTATTCTGACAAAAGAAATTATCATGAAGTTAAAAATGGGGCAAATGTTTTTAGTCAAATTCTTCCATTGAATCTTTGGGATTGAAGTGATTCAGTTCGAATGTGGCTAAGAAACCATGACACAACTGATGACACTAGCGTCAAAAAGCATGACACATCTGAACAGAAATATGATGAGAACGGAATTTTAATCTGGAAATATCTTAATAAATAAATGTTTTCTATTAAATTATCAAAATGGTTTAATTCTTTTTGAAACTAAAAAGTGATTTGTTTCCATTCTCAGATTGAAAATTAATAGAATAGGTTTAAAAGATTCAGTCAGTTATGTGCCATGCGTAATACACGACCAGGCGATCATGTAAATTTCGATATATTTTTGACTGACGAGCAAATTTCTTTCCCGCAGTAGGTTTCCATTATTCTCTGCGGTAGACCAGTTGCCATCCAAGGCTATAGAACCTGGTCTGTCCTGCTATTTACCCATAACTGGGTGGGGAGAAGAGGATTCATACCTTTCTCAAGGTTATTAGCACGTAAGTGAATGTAATGGATTCGACTGGAATTCGAACTCGGCTCTCCGATTACTCAATCCGAGCCGCTATCCGCTACGGAGGCACGGTAGTGTTAAGGATATGAAAGGTATGAATCCTCTTCTTCACTCCCCAGGCTACTTGGGTGAATATATTTCATTTTGGTCAAAGCGGGTACCTGGTAGGCACAGACCCTACACTGAAATTTTTTCCCTTTGATTTAAATTAAATTCGAACAAGGGAATGAGACAATATGAACGTCAAGTTGAGCAAGAAATCACCAATGGGTAGTACCTGACAATACATATTTATTGCAATAATTCAACTGCCCTATCAATGTATGAAATCTCATCAATTCATTCAATCAAGTATAGCATCAAATACATTGAAAGGGGTCAGATCAAGCTAAAACAAACCCCCACCAATGATTTTTCCATTTTGATTTAAATTAAATTTGAACATGAGAATAATTCCTATCCAAAATATTGAAGGAGAAAGCCAGAAATGGAATTTTAGCAAGAAATATAAAAATCACATTTTCCAAAAATTATAAGAATGATTTAAAATCATTCATCAAAGTAATATATATAATGCATATTTTTTCACACAATAAATTATAAGAATTGATTTAAAAAAATCAATCATAATAATGAAAAAAAAATATATATATATATATATATATATATATATATTTAAATATTTTAATATATAACAATATATATTTATTTAGTTTTTTGAAAAATTGGAAGACGAAACGCGTCGGCAATATTTTTACAATTGTTTTATACTAATTATCTTGTCCGTATATGTTAAAATTAAATTGACAAAATAAAAATGGATTTTTAGATAAATATTAATTAGATAAATATTATTATATATTATATATATATATATATATATATATATATAAATATATATTGGTGATTAAATTTCAGAAAGGTACAAGAAGATTAGTATAAAATGACAAAAAAAATTTTGCCGACGCTCAACGTCTTCCGACATCTTTTTCAAGGCAAAACTAGAATCGAAATTTTTTGTTGTTATAGTTACATTAAAATATCAAAATTTTATAGACGATATTTTTTATTTTTTTTCTGGTTAATGTAAATTACCTTTATAGTAAGGGATTTTTTTCCCCATGTCGACAATATAGTTAAATTGCCAGATCAATTTTCATTTTGTCAATTGTCCACAGAACTGATCTGGGAATTTAACTATATTGTGTGGACAATTGACAAAATGAATATATATATATATATATATATATATATAAAGAAAGAACAGTAAGATATATAATCCAGTGTTCTTATAGATATTTTTATTTTTACAAAATAGTGCTCAATGTAAATTTACAGAGCATTAATATTATAAATTAATTGATTTAAAATATGTTTTTTTTAAATACACAGTTCTAACCATGTTTCAAAAATGGAAGCTAAAATTTATGAATTTAATTTTGTAATTAAATTAAAGATATTAGTTCCATTTCATCCTCAAGCGAATTTTGGAGTAACTTTTAAAATTACTGGGTTTTAAAGACACAGCTAAAATCATAATTCATGTTTCCAAGGTTACAGATGAATTCATTTTACTAGACGAGGGGTTGTCTGGGTGTTCAATATGTCTATATTTTAATGTATCAGTTATTGCTACGTTTTGGTAGTGGGTAGGGATGTATTTTTCAATGAAATCTAACATCCGTTAAAAGCATGTCGTCTGGATTTTTAAAAAAATTTTATTGTTAACGGCAAAAAATTCTTACGGCATTTTTAAAAATTTATATTTAAAGATTTTTGGGGGGGTGTTTAGGTTAGAATATTTTTTTATTTAACTACGATTTGAAATATTTTTAATTTTATTTTTTTTAATATACTATATTTATTTTTAAGAACAATTAAATGTAATGAGAATTTTTTTACAGTTTGTAGAATTATTATCACATCAAGTATATTACAGTTTTTAAATTTTTTATATTTAAATATTATTTAAGTAAAATTTTTTTCCCGCTTACGGCAAAAAAGCTAATTCATTTCTCTGTTTTAGTAAACTTTATTTATTTATTTAATTACAATTTAAAAAAATTAGGTTAGAATTCATTTTAATTAACTACAATTTTAATTACAACTTTAAAATATTTTCATTGTTATTTTTTATAGACTATATTTCATTTAATAGAGGTAAATGTATTAGGATTACTTATATTAAGTAAAATTATTTTTCCATATCAAGTATATGTATATTACAATTTTTAAAGTTTTATATTTAAATATTATTTAAGTAAAATTTTTTTCACTTACGGCAAAAATAGCTAATTCATTTCTCTGATTTAGTAAACTTTATTTATTTATTTAATTACAATTTTAAATTTTTTTTAAGTTAAATTCATTTTAGAACTGTGTAATATAAAAAAACATATTTTAAATCAATTTATATATATATATATATATATATATATATATATATATATATATATATATATGAACATGTAGGATAACAAATGTACATACACGCACAAATACTTGCACGTACGTAAATATATTTATTTTAAGGTGTTATAAATAAAGTGCTGAAGGGCAAAGTTTCGTCCGGTGAGGTAGACAGGCCCTGAACCCTTTTAGGCGGGTTCGAAGGGAATATTTTTGGCCGAGCCTACGGGCTATTTAGAGAATATCAATATTAAACTCGGCCTTGTGCCACATACACCCACGTGGGAGAGCTGTTAAATATTATCAGCCTGAATTGTTAATACGAAGCAGGATGGTTCCATACGTTCATACCAAATTCTAGTCTTACCATTTGAATGGTTGCAATAGAAATTGAGACTCATCAGACCGGGTTACGCATTTTCGATCTCCTATTTTTGTGATCCTTACTGAATTAAAACCTTTGTCGGAGTTAACTCCTCCTTCACTCCGTTAACCCTTTCATAAAAAGGGGGTCTCTTCCCTGGCTATAAATAAATTGCTGACTTCACCTCTATCTCCCTTTTCCTTCAGGCCTGTTTAACTGACACCTTGAGGTAAAATTTTTTCCTTCAGGATTTCAGTTATCAACCTCGAAATGTAGACGCTAACAAGGGATAGCGTGGAAACACGTTAAGCACAATATTCACACACGCACGCACATACAGAATATCACACACACTTCGTTTTTTGTGTTTGTTTCCATGTATTGTAATTTGTTATTATATATATTTGTATATACATATATTATTGGTCTTGTGTTTTGTTTGCTTTCTTTTGCCTTCTTTGGACTTAATCAAAGTCCAATTTTTTATGTAGTTGGGCTCGGCGGGCAGGAGTATCTGAACCTTACTTGCGTTTCTTCTACGTCTGAATTCTATCAACAACATTTTAACAGCCACGCCATGAACCCTCAACAAGTGGTAACCGCCACGGCCCCTCTACACCTTGGCTTCTTGTTTTTTTTTTTGTAACAAGTGTGGCACCTAACGTGGTATTCTGATTTAAAGTTCAATGTGTTATGCATTCAGAGATGTTCTTTTGCATACCTTTATCGTAAATAGTCTTTATTTGTGCTATTGTCGCCATTCTCCCCTGACCTCTTTCATCAACACGGGGTTTCTGTTCACAGAATTCTCGATCATTGGAATTTTTATTTTTCTGAACATTCTCTGTAAATGCTAGAGATGCTTGTGCATGAATTTTCGTAATTTTTTCTAGTAAAGTAAAATATTTTCTAGAAAGTAATTTTTCTAGTAAATCAGTTTTCGAAATATTCAAACCTGTCTTGCACCAACGACCATGCTATATTCAAAGTCCCTTAAATCACCTTTCGTTTCTATACTGAAGCATGAAATTCAGCAGGTTACCAGTTATTAAATTGCTGCCATTTTAGTGGCTAATTAGAAATTTGTATTTGTTCATATTTACTAAATTATGTGACCATGTGCATTTCAACTTATAATATCTACCTTTTTTCTTCTATATCCCATTTTCCCTTCAGGACATTGGTGCTCATGGCTCTCCACATCTCCCCCCTTGTAGCTCTTAATAAATTTTGTCTTTTTTTATCTTTCCTAAACCCTGTTCTGCAATCCATTAACACAAACTTACTAGGAAAGTTATGCAATGTTTTCCTCTGTACCTGTTACTTTCAATCTGCCCTGTGAGTACCAGATTCTCCAAGCCCTCTTTCCTCATTATGTGTCCTAGAAATTTCAACTTTCTCTTTCTGATGTTAATTATAAGTGTTCTTTTTCATTTCAATTTTATTTAAAACTTCGTTATTGCTCACATGTTCGTTCCATGGTATTCTCAGCATCCTTCTGTAGAGACATTTCTGTTGCTTCAAGCCTCTTCATCTGTGAGGAGAGTCTCCAGTATTCATTAGCATATAAGAGGACTGATATTATATTGCACTTTAACACTTTATTTTTGGTTCTAAATTTTAATTAATTTTTTTTGACTTTAGATTTTGGAAGAAAATTTTTCATTATTCCAGTGTCTTTTTGGATTTCAGTGTCACATTTTCTGTCCTCCGTTGAAACACTTTAAATGTTCGTACTTAAAATTTAAAGTTACTTTTCATTGGTTTGGTTTGTTTTATGGCATATTGTTTTCAATAGGTTATTTAATGCCAACAAAATTTTATTGCTGGTAATATTTTTTAAAAAATTTATTCCTATAATATTTTTTTTTAAAAAATGTATTGGTTTAATATTTTTTTTAAAAAAAAATATTGGTTTTTTTTTTAAAAAATGTATTTTTTGGTAATATTTTTAAAATTTTTTGCAAAAATTTTTTTTTAAAAAAAATAATTGTTTAATATTTTTTTAAAAAAATTTTTTTTTAATAAATTTTTAAAAAAATGTATTATTGTAATTAATTTTTATGATTTTTTAAAAAAAAATTTAAAATAATTTATTTTTTTTAAAAAAGAATTGTTTAATTAAAAAAAAAAAAAAAAATTTTGGTAATATATTTTAAAAAAAAATGTAATTTTTTTAATTTTTTTTAAAAAAAAAAATCTTGTTTAATGATTTTTTTTTAAAAAAAAATTTTGTTTAAAAATTTTTTAAAAAAAAAATGTATTTAGTAATATTTTTTAAAAAAATTGTATTAATAATATTTTTTTTAAAAAAAAATTTTTTGGTAATATTTTTCAAAAAAAAATTTCATTTGAAATATTCAAAAAAATTAATTTATTTTGGTAAAATTTTTTAAAAAAAAATAAATTTTTTTTCAAAAAAAAAAAAATTTTTTTATTGATTTTTTTTAAAAAATTATGTATTTCTTGGTAATATTTTTTTTAAAAAAAATGTATTGTTGGTATTATTTTTTAAAAAAAAAATGTATTAAATGGAAATTTTTAAAAAAAAAAAAATTGTAATCTTAATTTTAAAAAAAAAAAATTTATTGATCTGGTAATAAAAAAAAAAAAAAAAAAATTAAATTAAAAAAAAAATGTATTATGGTTGTATTTTAAAAAAAAAAAATTTCTTTGCTTTTAATATTTTAAAAAAAAAATTATTGGTAAAATTTTATTTTAAAAAAAACTTTTTAAAAATTTAAAAAAATGTATTTTCAAAAAATGTAAAAAAAAAAAAATTTCAAAATGTCATGTTTTTATTAAACTTAAAAAAAATTATTTTATTGATATATGCTTGGGGTTATTTATTTTCCCAATAGTTGGGAAATTAATTTCATCATATAAATTTACCAGCAATTAAAGGTGATTCCATGCTCCTCAAATTAAAAAAAAATAAAATAACACTGTTGGAAAGAAGTTTTTTTTACCTAACCTTTGAATTTAATTATTTTAAATTTTAAGGACAATATTTTAATTTTTAAATGAATTTTGTTGAAAAAATATTATCATTTGGCAAATTTTGACTTAACAATTATTTTAAAAAATTAACTTACACAAAAAATCGAAAAAATATAAAATTCATTTAAAAAAATATAAAAACACAATATTTTGCCATATTTTTACATGCATTTAATTAAAAAAAAATCTTAATCAAATTTAAATAATTGAAACAATAATTATCAAAAATATTTGTTATTATTTAAAAATTGAAATTTATTTATTAATTAAATAAATAAAAAATTTAAATAAAATTTAAATATAAAGTTTTGATTTTAAGAGAATATTTGTTTGATATTCATTTCAGATGAAGAATTTATGAATTTTTGTTGAAAAAATAATTTTTTTTCAGCTCTTCCATTATTAAAAGAAACAAAAATTTGAATTTTGGCTTACCAGTTTTTCATAAGTTTTTTTTGATATTGTTTATGTTTTATTTAAAAAAAAAAAAAATATAAAAAAAATGATTTTATTACAAAATTACTACTTTTTATTTAGTCAGAAATAATTTACATAAATTTACATAAAATAAACAAAAATATTGTAACGAAATAAAAAGGTGAAGAAAAAAATCATTAAAAATCATATCAAATAATGTACAAAAAATTATATCTATGAAACTTTTGGTTTAATGTAACCTATTAATATTTGCCACATGGTCAGGTCCCCAGAGAATTTTTTATTTATATTTAAATATCTTTTTATGGTGAGGAATTAAAGATTGATACCTAAAAACAATTAAATGAAAAGACCTCTCAAAAACTTCTTGTTTTAATGAAAAAATAATATTTATCAATATCCTTTTGATATGTAGGCAGCCAGACATATCTGGACTAAATTTTGTAAAATTAAGTCTTAATGGCCAAAAAGATTATTTTTTTTGATACAAACAACATCTATTTATTAAAATTAAAAAATGAATTTTCAATTTATTTTTATTTCAAATCTATTGGTTGAAAATTTAAAAATTTACATTTACCTAAAATATAAAAATAAATATAAATATTTTTTAAAATTTGTCAAAAGAAATAAATTAAATTTGAACTATTGGGTTTGAGTTTAAATAAAACCTGATTGACAAATCCAATAAAAATAAATCTAGAATTTAAAGAAATTAGAAATTTAAATTTATTGTTTTTAAAAAGAAAATTCTTCTGCTGTCAATTTTAAAAACAATTTGATGTAAAATGAATACTTTCCATACAAAAGAATTATTTTTTGTTTCATTCATTAACTTTCGTTTGATTTTTGCAATCACATTTTTGTTAAATAGGTAACTTTCGTTGATTTTGCAATCAGATATTTAAAAAAAAAAAAAAAAAAAAAAATCAAAATTATAAAAACAGTCACTCTTAATGAAAATTTTTGAATCCAAAATTTCAAATTTCTGGTTCAGATCCATGATTAGAATGTTTTAATTTGCCCATGGAGTTGGCCTGATTAAAAAATAGTATGAAATGTTGCACTACTTTAAAATCTAGATAAATTAAATAGAAAAAAACAGTTGACTTTTGAAACACTGACATTTAAATTTTTTTATTATATATATCAAAGATGGGCTTTATTGAGAATTGTGTATTTTAACTGGAAAAATAACTTGAAAAATAATTGACATATTCTCCTTTTTAAATATATTACCCATTATATTATATATATATATATATATATATATAAATAAAAAAAAAAAGAGGATGGAATGCATTTTTCATGTGTTTACTGTTCATGATTTGTGTAACAGGGTGTCATGATTATATGAAAATTTTTTCATGATTTTTTTTTTTTGAATTGTTTATTTTTTGTTTTTTGTCATTTACACATTATATAATATTTAAAATTTGGGCAGCATCTGTTAGAAAAATAGCACCATAACACAATTCACAGGAATCAGAAATTTGGATCAAAATGCTTTAAAAATTTTTTTTAATTTTTGTCATTAATCTCCAATATGAACATTTTCATACTGTTTAGATGTCAATCTGAGGATTTGTAAAAAAGGATTTAAAAAGATAAATCTAAGTTTAATGCAAATTACAAAAGTTCAGTAGATATAGTATTTTTTTTTTTTTTAAAAGTTTCACCCCAAACAAGGCTTTAAGCCACTAAAGCAAACAAAAAAAAAAATTCTTTTTTGAGCAAGAAAAAAGAGGAGGATAGAGGAAAGGATGCAAAAAAGGTTAGGGGATAGATCAACAAATCTGGAGATGTTGATTGAAATTAAATTTGAATAATTTTGGAAATTAATAAATATAAAGGAAAACAAAAAAAAAATATTTATTTTATATATAAAAAAACATGAAACTATTAAAACAGAAAACATGATTTTACATTTAGAAATTAAACGACAGTGAAAAAAAAATTAAAATTGAAATTGCCAGCTTATAATTAGAACGCTTTAAATTCATGAAAAAACTTGGAACCAAAAAGCAGCTCATTCATTTGCTTAGTTGTGTCAAGAAGGGTAGCTATAGAAGATTACATAAATTTTTAGCTGGGCTCTATAATTATGACAAACAAAAAAGAATGATTTTTTGTCTGACAAAGAATTTTTAAATTAAAATTCACATCATTTTGAATATACATCTGTCCACCTAAGAATTTCCAGACTGCAAATTGATTGATAATTTATTCTTGGGGTGCAGTTTCCTAAAGAGACCAACAAAATTCCTTATAACATATAAAATGAAATGAAAGCAAGGATTATGGATGGAATTCAAGAAAACTTAAGTTTATTTAGACCAATTTCAGAACATTTATATAGGAAAAAAATATTATTTTTGAAAACTAAAAAAAAAACAAAGTTTTAAATTTTTAATGAAAAAATTTACAGTTTAAATTATACTTTTATATAGATAATTGATTTAAATAATTATAAAAATTTAAAATGAATTATATATATATATATATATATATATATATATATATATATATATATATATATATATATAGATATATGTCCAAACCATGTAACAGCAAAATTGTTCAAATCGTTAAAAAATAATTATCCATCCCACAAAATGTTTAATATAAAAAACACTAATTTAATTGAGTTTTTTTTCCAGGTTTTCAGATAAGACGTTTAGCCATCTTGACACCATTTTTTGTAAGAATCACTGAAAAACTCTTTGAGTTATTCAGCTAAAAAAAAAGAGAGGATTAAAATTGTTTTGTGTCAGACCCACTGTCTTCCCAACTGAGCAATGGTGAGAGGAAAAAGATCATTCGGGCATTCACTAATAGTACTAACATTCATATTCTGGCTTCCATCTTTAAAGTCCATTCAAGAACCATCAAGAGTGTGGCGAATAAGTTTTAAAAAAGGGAACAATAGAGAGGAAAATTGGACCAGGAGGTCACAACAGGAAGAGGGATCATCATTTCAACTTAGGGCTAAAGAGATCAATTAGAAAAGATCCAACTCAAATCATAAGACATTTGGCCTGTGAGAGAGGAGTTTCAGCTATGACAGCCCAGAGATCCAGGAAAAAAAAGACTTGAAAATGAAATCATACGTGAAACCTGTGAGGCAACTTGATACTCCAGGACACAAAGTTAGAAGGTTAGAGAGAGGTGAAGATCATCTTGAATAAGTTTGAAAATGATCCTGAATATATATATATATATATATATATATATATATATATATATATATATATAATTTGAACTTTATTTCACTCCTTCATGAGCTTCTGATCATTAGCTATTATTAATTAATGATGAACATGTCATTTTGATTAATGAGTGATTTCATCATGATTCTTCTGTTAAGTTTGGACAGTAATTATACATATATACAGTCCAATAGTGTTATAAAAACCTTGGAGAATTCCAGTAAGATATCTTTAATCATTTCTAAGATATAACAGTTCAGAGCTTAATCTAACAATTGAACAATTTTGATGTTACACCTAGTATATATATATATTTTTATTTATATACATATATATATATATATTTTATATTTATCCCATAAATATAAAATATATATATATATAAAATATATATATATATATATATATATATATATATATACACAACAAAAAGTAATTTTCTATTATAATCCAGGTGAGTCCTATTAACACAACATAGAATTTGAAATATGTTAAAAAACTCACAAAAGAGATATCAATGTTTATTTTCATTAAATAGATAAAATTAAAATTTTACAATTGGAATTAAGATGAAATTTTAGTTCATGACCATTATATATAATATATATATATATTTATTCATATAATTTTAATTGTAATTTGAAATTGAAAAAATGATAATATAATGTAATTATCATAGAAATTATTCATTTAGATAAAAGGATGAATATTACATAACAGATATATTATACATATATATATATATATATATATATATATATATATATATATTTTATGTTTATTGGTATATAGAGATTGTGGCTTTTTTTAATTTCAAAGGATTTAATAACAAACATATTAAAAAAAAAAGCTTATATGCCAGATGAATTAAAACAAATGCAACTGAATCTTTTGAATATCAAAAAAATGTAATTCACTTTTAATTATTTTTTCAATTTTTTGTTAATGCATGATGAAAAATGGACAACACACGTTTTTTATATATGTGTGTGTGTGTGATATGTGTTTGTATAAAATAAAATTCTAGGAAGTCAATTTATGCATTTATATTATATGAGAGTTGGCTATAAAGTTCAATACGGATATATTAATGTCAGTAGACCCACCAGTTGGTCAGCTTAGGACTATAAGTGAATATGAATACAATAGCTGGACAACCTCAAATAAAATGTTGTTTTTTTTTTATTTATGTGAAAAAACTTTCTATTTTTTCAGCAAACCCTTTTAATATTCATGTTTTTTTAATTCTTTAATCTTTTATTGTTCTCTCCTTTAAAATTTTTGTTTCTCTTATATTATTTCATTATATATTATATATAATTATATATAATTATATTATCATATTTATATTATTTCAATTAAAATTCCTTGTGTTTTAGTAGCTTTATTTTTATTTTTTTTTAAAAAAAAAAAATTCTTTGAGATGAAGATCTATTCTGACCTGTCCAAAAATTATATTCTAAACACTTGCATTTCTTTTTTTACTATATGGTGTGTCTATATACATTTATATTTAAATTTTTTATGAACTTTTTCAGATGGCCCTTGTAATATGGACTTTCTTATGCATGGAAATAATTTATGTGTATACATGTCTCATATAAGAATTATTTAATGGAGATAATTGGAAACTTAGTTATTAAAAATATCTTTTTTTGAAAAATTTTACAACATTTTAGATAAAAATTGTGATTGCATATATCATTATCATCAACCATTTCAATAAAGCCATTTGCCAAATTCTTTAATGATGACCATGACTACTGTAAAGCACATTAAAAATATTACAAGCATTTCAGCACTTAAATTTGAAATCAAAAAAATCTCTTATTTTTTTTGTATCAATTTATATTAAAATTAATATTATTATGTACCTTTGGACTTCTGTGATAAATTTTCTGTCATTTACTATAAAATTTTGAGATAATCAAATTTCTGTACTTGCTCCATTTTGACATCCTCGATTCATAGCTCATACTGTGGCTGCCTCTTTTATTGACAATGAAACATTCTGTCATATGGTAATGGTAATATTAGCCGTTTCCCTGTAAGGAAACATTTCGAATTCATTGAATGAGCAGCTATAACTGCATTCATTTCAAATTTATAAAATCTTTCTCTTAAAACACTTTTTCAGGAATTTATTTCTTGCA
>CAHIKZ030001595.1:197500-317500 GCA_903632075.3 Acanthosepion pharaonis
CGAGATAATATGGTCTCTCCCAGAAACTGTAACTAAGGTCTGCTCAGCATAGTTATATTATAAACCACAATTGGCTGGCTCTGTGCCTGAGTGAGCATCTGCAACACTGATTGGCTAGCTGCCCTAGTAGATGGGTAGTCTCAAATACGAGTGGCCAGCTATCTGTATATATCTATGTCTATATATATATATATATATATATTATATATATATATATATATATATATATATATATATATATATATATATATATATGGCAAAACAATATATAAATTTTTTATATATCAAGAATTTCAGGGAAATCTATGCCCACCAACTATCACAACTACAACTGAAAATATATTATCTAAGTTTAACATAAAATTTGTTACAACTGTGAACAATAAAAGACTTAATACAAAACAAAATAAGCTAAAACTTGAAAGAGGAATTTACTTTATTACCTGTAATGATTGCCACAAGGAATACACAGAAGAAACCTCAAGAAATTTTAATGAAAGATTCTATGAACTCAAAAGATATTTTACAAAACAACATCCAATCCATTATGTGCTCACTGTAATGAATCTGACTGTAATTTTGATTTTAAAAATGCTACTTTAATTAAAAAAAGCAATTTACTAAGACAAAAATGTATAGAAAGTGCTTTAATTGTTAGATCATCCATATTAAATTTACATGCAGATTCTTACATCTCATCTCCATTGGCAGATCTATTATTACACTGGGATATTTAATAACAAAAGTGATGGAAACATGAACAACTAGAAACTAACTGAAGCTGGCTAGCCTATATACCTAAAAGTAACATATATTGAAAAAAAAATTAATTTAAACTTCTCAGTGTCCCTTCTACTTGATGTAAATATGTAATCACATTAACATAAACCTCACTTTAGTCCAATAAAGTCCTAAAAGACAAAGTAAATTGCACAAACTTTTTCCTCTTTGTCATAGATTTTCCTTATATATATATATATATATATATATATTTGCACGTTCCGATATTGTACACAACCGTCAATAGCACATTCTCAAAAAAAAAAAAAAAAAAAAACATCTTTTGGTCTACAAACAATTATTTTGTCTCCAAGTTCTTGATTTCATAAGGAAAAGATATGCCTGACGATGAATAAAGGATTATTCGAAAGTATATATAAACTGGAAGCAACAGACAACAGTTTTATAGATGAGGATCACATCACTCTATGGATTAACAGTATTTTAATGCATACATTACTACTAGTGATGGATGTCGCCAATAATAGCATTAATATTGCTTATTTCTTATATATATATATATATATATATATATATATATATATATCTCAGGTGCTGAAAAGTTCTGAGCAAATAATGAATTATGAGATTTTCATTTGAAAAGGGTTCTTGGTTGGGCCAAGACCTTTTTAGCACCTCTACTTTATTATATAAATATATATATCCGGAGATATATATAATGAATAATTATAAAAAGGTAGACAGAGAAACATTGGCCCACACAGATAACCACATGTGGAGATGGGAAAAAACAGATGTCAAAATCCGGAAACATGAGATGCTTGATACAGAGTTCCATTTGGAAAACAAATGTTCTCACATCTTGATTTCCATTTCCGGAAATAAGTCAGAGCTCATCCGGTAAAGATGCTTCTCACTTGATCAATTTCAGATTGGGCCTTTCATCTAGGATATTTCACAACACTTTCAAGTTAAGGTCTACCAAATTTATCTGCATGAGAAGAAACCCTTAAAAAAAAAAAAATAATTTAATGCAGGCACATAAACCATCTTCTGGATATATGTGCACAAAGGTGGCTTTCTTGTAATTCCATTTTTGTAGGGGGGTATAAAATTTTATTAGAGCAAGAAAAGCAGACATTTTACATAGGTGTGTTGATATATCAGGTTCAGTGACTGCTGAACATTTGTTTAAAACAAGAACTGTGACTGGTTTTTATAGCCTGGGCATGTCCTCAGTGTTGAGTTGGGCTAATTCCGATTAACAGTTAAAAATGTTGGAATAAGTATATATTAAGTCCTACCAGCCATCTCTCTGTAATCAGAAGTTTGTTGGTGGGCTTAAAAGTAATTAGTATTTAATGTTATATTTTTTTGCATAACATTAGTCTGAGGTTATAATTTTTTTTTTTAAGTCACTGCACATTTTTTGTCTTCGATTTTTGCTCTAATGAGAGAGGACTGTTAAACTGTTTTAGCTGGGTTTTTTTTTTAATCATTTTTGTATTTTGGTTTTACCATTTTACAGTAGTATATATATTTTTGTTACTCTCTCTTTTTATTTATGAACTGTTTCTTTTGTGTTATAAATTGATTTTTTTCATCTGTCTACTTTTATCGCTCTAATAATTCTATTTTGTAAAGTCTGGGATCATTTTAATCATACATTACTTACATTTTGCAATGTCAAAGATAAGTTTGTTCCAGGAATTATTCAACCCCTCCACATAATTCTCCGACCGTAACATTAAAATTTGAGCAATCTTCATAAAGTATGAATTACCTGTTCTTAAAGCAAATTAAATTCTGAAATTGAGTTTATCATGAATGTTTTAGTCGAAGATGACTACCCTCTGCTAAAATTGAACAACTTGATAAAACCAAAAAATACAGTCCAGAAAAGTGTCCCATCTAACTGTAATTACTGAGAATTGGTAAGCTCAGAACTAGGTTTGCATGGCAAATCTCTTGAAATGTAGAGCTTTGTTACTTTTCCGCTTATCCATACCCCATTTTCACTCTACTGCACCCTTCACCATCACGTTAATCCAGTGATGTATAATTAAAAATGTCAGTCTATTGGCAGAAATAATCAGCGTCAGAGGCTAGGATTGATCAGCACATATCAATTAAAGGTTGTATGAAAATTTACATATACTTGTTAATGCATCTGGTTAGGCAATTGCAGAACACTTAATAATCTTACTTGTGTTTCATCTTTTCACAGAGATTTATTTTTTTACTGTAATCATCAAAGCACATTCTGATAGTCCTTGAGTCTGTTTACATTAAGTCCAAGCAGCCTTTCCTTTGTAAGTATATGGCATAGCTACTAGGTTTAAATGTTGGTAGGCTGTTTTTGTTTAGTGGTATATCAACCTCTATGGTTTATTTAATGCTGGAATCTAAATATTTGGTACTCAGTTTTATTCTTTTTTTGGAGATAATGGTTTTAATAATACAAATTTTACTATTTAACCCATAGCTAAGAGGAGAAGAGGTGGATCCATACCTTTCCCAAGGTTATTTGCATGTAGGTGAATCTAACAAACCCAACTGGAATTGAAACTTCGGTGTCTGATTAACAGTTCTGAACCATTATCCATTACACCATCTGCACACCCAAGCTTACAGTTCCTGGCATTCCAAATGGTCACCCAACTAGCTACTGACCAAGCTTACCTTATATGATCATATGGGAAGTAGTGTTTCAATGTGACTGTAAGACTTGGGATAAAATGTAATCTGTTTGTGATGTATATGGCCAATTCTTGAGCAGTAGATTTCTTCTTTTTTTTTTTTTTTTTAGTTGTTGCACACATACAGAGTTATTCAAAAAGAATAAGCAATTTTGAAAATTTAATAAAAAAAAAATTCTAAAAGACAGAAACACATTCAACACATTACTGGACAGGAAAAGGTTCAAAGTTTGTTATTTTAAGATTGTTCAGCTTGGATGCACTCAACATGAGCACAATGTGCTGTGCGATCAACATCAAATTCTTGCCACACGCAAATCAATTGATTTATGGATATTGACTTCAGTCTCCACAATTTGATGCTTCAAAACTTCAAGAGTAGCAGGCATAGGTGGAGAAACACTTTTATATACCACCACAGTTAAAAAATCGCAGTGGGTAAGATCTGGTGATCTCAGAGGCCACAGATGATGATCCTCTTTTTCATAAATTATAACAATTTAAATTAAAACAAAAAAAAAAAAAAGAAAAAAAAAGAAGTATTTAAACAAGATTGAAATTTTTTTTTTTCACTTATTTAATAACTTTTAACCCATTTCCTATCAAATAAGATGTTGAATGTCTTTCTATCTTTGTGGATATTTTTATTAAATTTTCAAAAATTGCTGTTTTTCAATAACCCTGTGTTTTGTTCTTGACTGACTCTGGAGAGCATGAAATGATAATTGGCTAGTCTTTTTATTTTTTTTTTTTTGATAAACCTTGAGCAAGAATTGTTTATTTTGCTTGCAATTTATTTTCCATTCACCAATTTGAAGAACACATAGCTCCAATTTAAAAAAAACAAAAAGATTTAACTATACCTTGTCAATGTGATGTTAAAAGGAGGGGTGTTTTTTTTTTTTTTTTGTAAAAGGAGGAAAAATAATTTGAAAAACGTCTAACATAAAAACATTTTAAATAGAAAGATGTTTTAAAAATTGGTGCTGAACTTCACAAAAAGTCTTTGTATCAGAATATTGTCCATGGCATTCTTTTAGAGATCAGTTTGCTTATTTAAAAAAAAAAAAAAAGAAAAAAAAAAAGGAGGTATACAGACTTTTTTTTACAGTTTAGCAAAAATCTTTGATTGAATCTCAAAGCATCCTTTTCTGTAATCAATAAACTTTTTTGTTTTTTTTAGCATTTCATTTTTCATGCATTTCTGTAATGTCTGTCTTTACCCGAAACACAGCAGCTTCAGATATATACCTCTAATGACAGTGTGGAACCATAATCAGAGCATTTGAAATGCATATAATTTCCAAAGAAAAATTTGGAATGTTATTTACTCTTTCACAGGTTATAGCTGACTGAGAAGTTTGAAGTAGATTACATTCAACATGTCCTGAATTCATTTAATATTATCAAAAATTTTGTCACGTCCTCAAATCATTTAATATAGTCGGAAATTTTGACATGTCCTGAATTCATTTAATGTTATCAAAAATTTTGTCATGTCCTCAAATCATTTAATATAGTCAGAAATTTTACCAGATCCTCAAATCATTTAATATCATTAGAAATTTTGACATTGGCATAATCCCCAAGTATTGTCATCCTTAGTTTTCATCATAATGTTTTGACCAGTGTGTTTTTCATCTTTCCTCATGTGTATTTCATCTATTTTAATCTAGTGGTATCTAGATAAGAGAGAAAGGTACCATTGAAGAAAGTTCATCCAAACAATTACCATCAAGTATTTATAGAAAAGGCACAGGGAAGCTACATTATGGTGGAGGGAAAGGAACTGAAGCCAAGATGCAAGGTCAGGACCAATAACATTGCAGATTGGATTGTATCAAGAATCTCTAAATGTTTAGCAGGAGTTAAGGTTAACTTTGTGCCCCCAGGAGAAAGGGTCATTAGATCCAGTGTGCTTTAGACAGACTCGTCAATGGAGTGTGTCATTGATCAAACAAAGGTTTGTATTCTACTAAAGAATGCATATTTTTCTTTCATAAAGTTTCTCTCATATTCAGGCCAGTAAGCGAAAATAAATAAATGTACTGTTTAATATATAAACAGAGCGTCTACTCAAATATGGGTGTTCACTAAAAAGAATGTTTAAGTAATATAATCTGTTGGATTAAATAAAGATTCCATCATATTTTTTTTTCTTTTTTTAAGAAATTTACAGATTTGTTTGTATCTTTGAAAGTTTATCATTTGAATAATATTGCTATCTGCCTTGTAGTGAGGTTTCTGTAAAGGGGTGAGTGAGTGGTTCCATGTTCAATCTTCTGTGCCCTGAAGAAAGGTGGGGTTTCTGTCAGTTTTTCTTTGCTTAACCATGTGTTCTAACAAGTTTGATTTTCTCAGGTTTTAGGAATTCAGAATTTTCCTTCTCAGAGTGATTTCCAGCCAAGGCTGAAGAGCTCAGTTTACCCTACTATTTAACCCATAGCTGGTTGAGCTTGAATGCGTAGACATGTTCAAGTTGCTTTACATTGGCACTCTCCAAAACTCTGAAGAGTTCTTAACTTTTGAATTTACATGAATTGCGTTGTACAAGTCAACCTCAATATTTTTAGCTCAAAATTCTGTATCGGTTGACACCCCAACATACAGTAGGATATCAGAGACCCAAAAATACTTTAGGCTTGAAAACTTGCTTTGTATGCCACAAATTATGGTAAGTAGAGGAAGTGCTTGTCTGTTCAAATACTTTCTTAGACTTAAACAAAGATTTATAATCTGTCCATCAGGCTTGATTAACTCGTTGAGATTCGAATTTAAACACAAAATTTTAAAAAAGATATAAAGAAGATTGCAGCTATTTTTTTAAATAGCAATGAATAATATGATCTAATGATGTTAATTGAAACAGCATAGTGTTTTGTCAATCACAAAAGCTTAGTTAAAGATGAGAAGTGAAACCCCGTTTCATAGATGAAACCAGTCGATGTTGACCTCAATGTCCACTTTTATAATACATATCTCTATTTTACACACACGTACACACAGTTCAACGGTGGGCAAACACTTGTGTCGTGTTTTGCTATTGGTTGTCTTATTTTGAAGAGCCTGTAGACTCGTCCATTTACCTTATCACCCCTAGCAACAAGAACATTCTATTCTATATGCCAACGTACATAAACCTTAACCAATAAAAACATTACTATGCGAATCAGCGATTCCCATTGGCTCACAACACAAAATTCGAAAGCTTCATGTGCGGAAATAAAATTGCGCCAAAACTTATCTGAGCCAACTTGGACATCTAAAAACCTATACAAGGAAGAATATCAACTGACCAAGTCAGTTAGTGGAATGGGCACAGAGATATGCTAATATAATCCACGTCACTTGCAACTGCAATCTTGCCGCGCAAACTAACGTGCAAACTAAATCATTACCGACTCACTCGCAAGCCCAAATCGAAGAAAACTCTGTGAACACCGAAACTTCTATCCGAACAACTTTACTTTACTTATCTAAAGTGAATTAACACTCACTACTATTCTAAGTAAATAACATCATCGAACGAACTCAACATTTGCAGTCAAAGGTAGACTACTTCGTAATGATTCATTTCTAAAAACATAATACCGACATTCTAAATACTAATTACAATTTCCTAAAAAGACTGTAACACAGATACACAAAACATAAAAAAGAACATACAAAAACTACAAATATCACGAGAACACCAACGCAATAACATCTTCAAAATATTCTGTACATATTATCTTATTTGTATATAAATGCATTTATCGATTTTGAATTGCATGTATGTTATGTCTTGTTTATATTGAAATTGTTTATTTGTTTGTGGATGCAGAAAAGTTCACGCAACCTAACATAAAAATTCCTTCTGATTTAACTCAATACTACAGCAAATTCCTTAGTTTATTCTGCACATCCCCAACAAGCCAATCAGAAAAGCGGTAATATTCTGATGTCATTGAACGTTATACCAACATGTCCGTGTCTTTTCATTGTGCTTTGTGAATGTGTTTTGGATAAAAAAAAAAAAAAAAAATCGTTTTTACCATGGAGCATGCGTAGTCTCAACCTGTACAGTCAGGGAAGCAATCAAGAATCAAGAACAAAACGCGCAAGAAAAGAACTCTATACAGTGCAGCAAGAAATTGATATGCTTTTTGGCTCTGTAGCTGAGGCAGAAGGGTTAAAATTGTTCAGGAACGCAGGGCTCAAAGGGTTAAGATCTACAAGGGACAGGAAGATGTGGGGGGGGCCATGATCGCCTACGTCCTGAAGGGACACGGCACATAAAAGATGGGGTGATTATATTTAAGAAAAAAAAAAGAAAAGAAAACTTGGTGGACCACTTTAATACACTATACACATCAACAGTATACACCGCTTGTAATTAGTTCCGATTCATAAGGATCAATGAATGGCTGATAGGTGTTAGTGTTACAGAAAAAAAAAATAACGCCAAGGTGACCTTCACCTAAATTAGGCAGGTGGTGTGGGTGTACTGATAAAGATATCGGTACTTGAGCAGGTTTTTATGCCTGGAAGGAAAAAAAAAAGTCAAAAGGTTGAAGCCATGTCTTTTGTTGGTGTTTCTACGAGGTACGGGTGAATTGTCGTTTCTGAAATATCTAACAAAGATCTGTCCTCTTTATCAGTTTTGCTCTAAAAGGAAGATCGTCTCTTATTTTATTAATGTTGTTCCCCTCCCGTCACCGATGTTGTAGTATGATAAGAGATGTTTAACTTCCCCACCTACACAATTTCTTTTTCTGTTACAGATAGAAGTCTAGTAAACTAACGTCTAATATGAAAGTATACATAAAGAAAAAGTGTGTCATTTAATCCTCCCTCCCTCGTTAGTACATTGGAGTCGTTTGAACGCACCCACAAAATATTTTCTTTCACATTTAGCAAGTGGCATGTCAAATTTACATGATTAATTAAGTCGCTTTCTGATTAGCTTTACTAAGTCACTAAAAAGAATTTCTTGTTGTGGTCATAGTGTAGAGGACCGTGTGTGTGTTTGAGTATTGTTGTATTAGAAACACGTGCTATTCATTTCATTCCTGCTAGAAGAAGGTCCAACTACAAGAACATGGCGGACTTAAGTTGTCCAACCGAAGATATGAAGAAAACAAACAAGACCAATATATATATATATATATATATATATATATATATATATATATATCAACAAATATATGTATTAAACAACACAATTTTACAATGGACATAGACATGAATATTTGTTCTTTGGTGAATGTTCGTACGTACGTGTATTTGTGTATAATGTTAACGGCGTCTTCCACAAATGGGAAAACGCTATCTTTACGAGAGATCATACTGTAGAGGTGTTTGTTGGAACGAAGAAATGAAAAAGAGAACGAGGCGAGAAGTCGCCCAGTATTTATAGTGTAGGGAGAATGACCCCTAGTGACAATCAGGAAATTAAGGAGGGGCTAACTCCGACAATAGTATAATATTTGTGGGAATTACAATTGTTTTTGTGGGTTATTTAAAGTTGAAATATTTCAACGGGTTGCTTACAATACCTGGGGTTCCCAAGGATTGTGTTTCAAATGTTTGAATCTCAAATAGTTTAGATATTTTTTTTCAGTCATTTTTAAGTTAAAAAAATATGCGAGTCTCCATTGTTATCAAACTTGACAGGAACAATTTACTCCAGGTCAACTATTGTTTCATTTTTGTTATTTGCATCTGTAGATATCTGTGTGTGTGTTTGTTTTCTATCAATATAAGTGTTTCCTATGATATAATTTTACACATTCAGGTATTTTTTTTTATATCAGGGCAATTTTCTTTAATTAAAAAAAGTGATTGTCACCTGTATTTTAATGAATATAGGAACATAATTTATAGGTATTTACACTATTTACATTGTTCGGACTTCTGTCCTCATCTTTATTGCCATATTCACGACGTTTTGGACATTGTACACTCCGGCCTTCGTCAGGAAGCACATACTTTGGAATTTTCAAATGAAAATAGATTGTTCTAATGTCATGTGCCTTGCTTTATATAGAAGTAATATTATACAGAGGGGGTGCTGAAAATTTTTTTGGTCTAACCCTGTTTATGAAAAAATCCCAGTATTTAAATGACCGCAAACATCGGCAAAACGGATTTAGGGAAGTGGTTCAGGTTGAGAACTTTTAACCCCTCCCTTAGTACTGTGGGGTGTCTGAATGTACCACAAAATGTTTTACTATTAGGATGGTGCAAAAATAATGTCTTTTTTTGACGTTCAACTTAACGTCAAAAAACGACATTATTTTTGCACCCACCTAATAATATTTAGCAAGTGGCAAGTCAAATTTTCATAATTACTGAAGTTGCTTTTTTGATACCCCTGTCAAGTAACTGCAGGGCATTTCTGGTTTTAAGTCATAATATTTGTAAAAATTACAAGTAGTTTTATATGCACATGATAGCAGATCTTTGGAAAAGAAGGCCTAAAAAATATGTGTCTGAGGAAATATCCAAGGCAGGAAATAAAAGAAAAAAAATGCCTTGTACAAATGTACAGACTGTAACAACTTCAAATCTAAGTCGTTTTCTAAGCAGAACGTCAAAGAAGTGTGACATGTGCAGCAGATCATGTAACTGTAAAGTAATAATTTCTTTATAATTATAGTAGAAAGACATGCAAAGAAACATATGCGAAGATCCCAGTACCATTCTTATACATTGATGGGAACATGGAAAAATCAGTTGTAGTGTTGGTTGGTTGTTTTGGTTTAGTGCCATATCAACACCTCTATGGGTTATTTAATGGCGAAAACTAAATATTTTGAACACAGTTGCATGGCATCAACTAAATATATTTTTAAACGCAATATAATCCGTCTATATTTCTGAGATGAGGTATTATGTACACTATTTACATTATTCGGACTATTGTCCTCATCTTTGTTGTCATATTTATCACAACGTTTCGGCCGTTGTACGCTCCGGCCTTCTTCAGTCATGGCACATGGAACTAGAACAGTCTACTTCAGTGAGCGAAATAATGGGTTCAGTTCGACATTCCAACCACCTGAAGAAGGCCGGAGCGTACAACGGCCGAAACGTTGTGATAAATATGGCGACAAAAATGAGGACAATAGTCCAAATAATGTAAATAGTGCAATTATATCCGTTCAGCTACAGATAAAATGTATTGTTGGTAATTTTTGTATAGAAATGTATTCCTGCTATTTTTACTATAAAAAATTATTTTCATAGGGCTTTGTTTTTGTTTTTTTTTTGGGGGGGGGAATCACTATTTTCCCATAACTAGGACCCTAACAGGTGCTACTACCCAGTAGTTGAAGAGTAGTCAGACTGCTCACAAATTATTTTTAAAAGATCGTAGTGAAAATAAAATGAAACCTATTTTTACATATTTGAATTTTCGAGGATTACAATTCAAGAAAATAACAATCAAAATGTTTACATTCCACATGACTTCAAACTAAAGGTTAGAAAGGAAACCCCCATCAATACTGGAAAGAGCGATAAGAGCTACTGGACTTGAGAAACCTCTTTTCCTGAAAAATTGTTTTAAGAGAAAGATTTTATTAATTTCAACAGACAACAGTACCGGTTGCTCAGTCAATGAATGATGAATTTTTCTTTATAAAGAAACGGCTAATTTCAGCATTACCATGGGTATTATTAAGGTGTTTGAATTTTAGGATTGGATTTTTTATGGGGTACCTGAAGCCTTAAGTACTACACTCATGGATTTTTATTTTATTATTTTTTTAAAACAAAAAGTCAAATTTTATGAAGGCGATAAAATTGTCCCAACGATATTATGTAGCAAATAACTTGCATTATTTCTGTCTGTTTCTGAGATGTGGCATTGTAACTATTTACATTATTTACATTGTTCGGACAGCTCTTCTTAACTTTATTGCCATATTCACCACGTGAATATGGCAATAAAGATGACAACAGACCGAACAATGTATAATTGCATTATTTATTGTGAAATTAATAACCAACTTTTGGGTGTATATATATATATATATATATATATATATATATATATATATATATATATATACATTGCAGGTAATAAATCCGTTGGTATATAATCCAAATGGATCCTAGTAATATCAAATATTAAACCTGATTGACAAAAAGAGCTCAATGTATTCATTAAAACAGAGCATATAAATTCACAACAAAATCCAAAATTAACTAATATGGGGGTGGGGCTATAGATCTCAACTAATGAGAAGTATGTTTTATTGAACCTCGGTGTATAAACTGTGTTCATGCCGGAATTAGAAAATTAAAATTTAACTTTGATAACAGTTAAATTTTAAATTTAAGCAAAAGAGAGAGAGAGAGAGAAAGAGAGGGAGCAAAAGAGAGAATTTGTTTTCTTTTTATACTGTTTATTAGCATGCCATCTAGCGGGCATTAAGCAAAGTCACCTGGCAGATAAGGTGGGGGTAATCCTTTATATCCTATTAAGCTCAAACGAGTTAATTTGATTTTAAACATGTTCTTATTGGAACTCAAAAAAAGAGTCCCTGACAAGTCGACCAATATGATATACGAACCCGGGCCTCATGATCGTAAAGTTAACGTGAGAGAATGATTCAGATTGATTGATTTGTTTTTTTACGGATTATCAACCTTTTGCAAGTTATTTAAAGCCAGAAAATATTTTTGGATTGTATGAATCTTTGGAGATTCAAATGATGTCTTACCGGCACAAGTCCTACTTATTAATCCATAGCTGGGGGTTGGTGGAAGAAGTGGATTCATACCTTTCTCAGTCTAGGGTATTTGTGCGTAAGTGAATATAACAAACCCGACTGGAATTGGAACACGGCTCACCGATTTTCAATTCTGAGCCTATATCCACTTACACATCCACGCTTACAGCACTTGGTATTTCCAAGCGATCACCCATCTAGGTACTGACCAGTCTCGATGTTGCTTAACTTCGGTGATCGGACGAGAAGCGGTGTTTTAACGTGCTATGGCCGTAAGCCCCGAAGAAGGTAGGAGTGCACAACTGTCGAAACGTTGTGATAATTACAATAAAGACGAGGGCCATAGTACGAATATAAATAGTAACACCTCATGACAGACGTTTTAGACAGTAAGTACCGTATTTGATGGTGTATAAGACGCACCCCAATTTCAGCAAAACAAATCAAGAAAAAAAAATTAGTAATTAGTAAAATTAGTAAACCTACATATGGCATATAAGACGCAGGGGAATTTTAAAAGATATTTTTAGTAAAAAAAAAGTGCACCTTATATGCCGTCAAATACGATATTTCTTTTTCAAAGTCGCTACCAAATGTGACACAAGGCCGAGGTTTAAAGTGGGGCTAACGGCAATACCATGGAAAAATTACCCAAGCCCCCTCGGCACTTCCCCCTTCTTGGGGGGCGCGTCAGACGCCGGGCAATAAATCCAGAACCCCAACACCGCACCCCCCACCCCGAAGGAGAATTACTGCCTTTGGGGAGGCCCCCACCCCACCCTGAGGCTTGGGCTTATTTTTTATACTTACGACAGAATGTAACAGACACTGTCAGAATTTGAACTCGGCTCTCTGATTCAGCTCTCTACGCCGAAATTCTGATGTTCACATATGCAGGTATTATTAAGAAACTTATTTTCTTATGTTTAAGTTTTTTTTTTCTTTGCTTAAAAGCACAATTACTATTCGGGACAGATTTTCAGGAAATCAGTAATTGTTTGTAAAAAACAATGGATGATTTAAATTCTCCAAGGAGTCCTGCTTTTTTTTTTTTTTTAAACTATTAAACAAAAACGAAAAAAAAAAAAAACGAAAAAAAAAAAAAAAAAAAAACGAAACTAAAAAAAAAAAAAAAAACTAAAAAAAAACGGAACAAAAAGGCCCCCCAAAAAAAACAAAAAACTTTGCGATCAGAATTTAATTTCTCGAAATTACATGACATTTAAGTGGTGGGGGTTGGGTGACAGTTGTAAAAAGAAAATATTGTGACCAAGATTTTCTAAAAAAAAATAATAATTCGTTTGTAAATAAGTTTATTAAAATCCGACATTTTCCAATTTATTATGTTACTGGAAAACGGACACTAAAAAATATCCATGTTTTTTGGTTCACCGCTGACGAGGAGGAAAAAAAAAAAAATTTTTTTTAACCAAAATTTCGAACATGCTAGAAATGATTAAAAAATTTAATAAAATAATCAAAAAATACTTTGGTCTTTCCTCTTATTAATAACAAATATTTTTTGACGATAAAAAAACTGTTTTTAAGTTTGGTGGTCTTCTTCATCATGGTATGCTTTTTTTTTTTAGCGAAAAAGTGGAGGTACCTGTAGAATCGACAGGATTGAATAGTAAGAAAATAAAAACGTGGTTTAAAAAATAATCCTTAAAAAAAAACAAAAAACACTATTAGGGATTTATACATTTATCTTTTAACATCTTTCTGATAATTGCTAGACACTTTACACGCCTGGATGTTACGAGTCTTTAATCAAAAGTTTGAAGGGAAATTATTTGTTCCTAGGCCATGGTGTACAAAGACATTCTTAAACGATGTCGAAATCATCGGTGAAGCCAACCCAATTACTTGCCGATAGTACTTGAATTTTCCCTGTAAACTGAAGTGGGCAATCCAAACGTATTTCGTGCTGGTTCCACATTAACTTTAGGTCTCCTCTTCTCGGTTAGTGGAAAACGGAATGTATACTTAACACAACTAGAGAGCGTCGGGGGGGGGGGCGGTAGAGTGACTCATACACAGTTAATCAGAGAAGAGAAAAGGCGACGTGAAGTCATGTGTGGGGTTTTCTGTTTCAGGCTGGCTTACGTGGGTGAGGTCCCCTACCCATTCACACACTACTCTCTCTTATCATATAATCAATAACACTGAACCCGGTATATCACAAGTGAATAATTCAGAACGAGATAGACGAGTCGAGTGAAATGGGGGCTGGCATAATTCATCAGCTTTATTGATTTAATTTTGTCATAAAATCCCTAGTTTACTTGTTTTGTTTTTTTTTCATTTTTAAGCTTGTCTTTATTTCATTCGTAAGTATAGAAGAAGATCTATTTGTCTTGTCTCGATAAAACATGTGACACTGAATTGAAAAACTGTATCCGCTTGATTAAAAAAAATCTTGTTTTTGAAAAAAAAAAAAAAAAAGAAAAAAAAGGAAATGAGAAAGCAAATAATGGCAACTACAAGAAGAGTTATGTCATAGTAAGAATAGATAAATAAGTGCTGAAAAATTCTCGATTTGATGCACGCTACAGCGAACCACCTTCATTCCCTTCGTATTCCGTGGGTGATTGTTTTGGTTAGGTTGTTTTTGCTTAGCTGCATATCAAGCCGTATGGATTACATTGGATTGGTGAGATGCAAGTTCCACTCGAACAGCTTCTTCCCAAGAACCGCTACTTAGTGGAACCGACCCCCAAGAATATTCTCCCTTGATCACTACAATCTTAACCTATTCAAGTCTAACCGTTATCTTCTCCGAATATCCCCATATAAACTGTGCCTCTTGCATGAGTGGCTCTTGAGCCTTGTACAATGTGAACGTTATTGTAAAAAAACAAAGAACAAACAAAAAAAAAACTTCCCAAATCTGATTGTAGTTATGAAATCAGATATTTAATTTTCTTTTCATGCAACCGAATATTTTTCAGCACCCTCTCGCAGTACTGATAATTACTCAGGCAAAATCTTGTAAATGAACAAGCATGGTGCTACAAAATAAAAATAAAGTCGAGGAGAAGGGAATCAAATGTTGAAAGTTGTGTGTTTGTTTATGCTATATTTATAGACAAGTGCACAATATCAGGGATAGATCGTATGTAAATATAGTCGAGCCAATGCACAGCATACATGGCCTGAAGATTGCGTTCACGCACGAATCAGTCGCTACTCGGTATTTACCTTAATGTCCACTTTATATATATATATATACACACACACACTATGCTATACTCTCATTCGCCGATTGAGAACTATAGAGAAAAGGAAATTTAAAAACAGTGGCTGCTGCTATTAACGCATCGCTCTTCAGTTATGAATTGAGTGCTCTTGGCTACTGATTTGGCTTTGGATACATCACGTATATAATACGTTAAAAGATTTCACTTCTGTCGTGTGCCGATAGCTTAGGGGTAGAATCTCTGATGCCAAATCGGTCGAGTTTCGATCCCAGCTTGAAGCAATCGGGTGTCTAGCCACAGTGATGAGCTGTGATACAGTGAAACAAGCTTTTATATATATATATATATATATATATATATATATATAAGGAAGGACAAAATAAATATACTGTTCAAAAAATAAATAAATCAGAGCGTCTAGTCAAATATGTGTAACCATTAAAAATAACGTTGACGCATTAAAATAGGTCGGATTAATAAATGAAAAAGCCATTGCTAGCTCTATCTCTGATATTGAGCGCTTTCTAATAAGTACCGCGCACATAATATATAAATAATTATACATATATATATATTTATTTATATTTATATTCACTTTTATATATATATATATATATATATATATATATATATTTATATATATATATATATATATATATATGGTGCGATGGGTAAATTGTCGTCTAAATTACGGAAAAATGAAAAGAACACTGACATCTTATTTTAACAGATCTATTTACCAAAATTACACACACAAATCTTGAAATACAAAAGAGTAAATTTATTTAATTGGTTTCATGGTTTCAACCGCCGTCTCCAGATGACTTCGGAATTTCCTGGATCTCTTCTGGGCGGTCTCCTTGTTTAACCCTTTGCATGTCCAGGGCATTTTCGTCTGTACTATCCAAACATTCATGCTTGTTTTCAGATTTATAACTTTTGTAAACCAACTCAGCTTATTTGGCAAATCGAATGTGCTGATAGTGTTTCACATAATAAAAAAACTGTGCAAAACATATGACGCACAGGACATGTGATTTCCACGTCCATGTATCATATGTGGTGCACACGAGCCATTGTTTTAAAAAGAGAGGTACCCCTAAGGATGCTTAAGAAAAGAGTCTTCTATTGAACAGGACATCTGAGGAAAGGCCTAATCTAATATTTTGTGCATCACATATCAACACAGGACGTTTGCTTTTTTTTCAGAAAAAAAAAAAAAAAAAAAAAAAAAATAAAAAGAGAGAGAGAACATTGAAGTCAACACTTAGGGCGACAGGCTGTTTCATGCTAGACGCAATCGGTGGCCTGACGATTGCATATAGCATGAAACAGACTGTCGCCTCTAAGGGTTGACTTCAATGTTCACTTCTATATTTACACACGCTCTATCCTGATATTGAGCACCTTATCCCATAAATATAGCACACCATAAGAGTATATATATATATATATATATATAAATAATCGTACTTATTTTCGGGAATGAGACTGATTTCAATTATATCAGTCATATATTTTTTTCGTTACACTACGAAGAACAGGATACATTCTTACATATTGTAAAAATATCTTTTTCCAGTCTGCCGTCAAAATATATCCCTCACCTTATCTGCCAAGACGCACACTAGTTGGCACAGTTTTAGAACTAAAAACGAAGAACGGGATAATACATGCTCATTTTTGTTCCGGAATGTAATGATGAAAAAAACAGGACCACTCTCCACCGGGTGAGAGTTCTTCCGCCGTCTTAATTTCAACCAGACACGTGGCGCAATACGCAAACATACATTTTCTAACATCAAAGCCTATAAATATTTTTTCTTCCTTTTTCAGTAGGGCACACAAATATATTCTCTGAATTCTTGAATTACATTATTTTTTTATGTAAAAGTAATATGTAAAATTAATCCACGCGTTGAATGTTATTCCTTCTAAAAAATGATTAAATCAATTTCTTTGGAAGTTCTCAACCTCGGTCTCGTCCTTTCAAACTTTTAGCTGAACGCTAACAAATACAACAGATTGAATAAACCGGTGTATAATAATAATTCCTCATCTCAGAAATACCCGAATGATTGTGACTATAACACTAAAGATACCAAAAACCAGTCATATAAATCAATGTAGTATAATGCAAATTTCTACACTATTTACATTATTCGAATTATTGTCCTCATCTTTATCGCTTCGGCCGTTGTACGCTCCGGCCTTCTTCAGGTGGTTGGAATGTCGATCTTAACTCTTTATTTCGCTCACTAGGGTAGACTGTTCTAGTTCCACGTGCCATGTTTAATGGATGTCAGTTATCAGTTATCTCTTGTTAATTCCCCTCTCTAAGTTCTTCACCGCCTTAACCCAGGTATTGAACTCACACTGTTTGGGTCGTGTTACTGGATCTAACGCCTTTATACACTGTGCCATGTGTCCCCAAGTACACATGGCACAGTGAATAAAGTCTGGATAAAAACTGATATCCATTAGACATGGCACGTGGAACTAGAACAGGCCGGAGCGTACAACGGCCGAAACGTTGTAATAAATATGGTAACAAAGATGAGGACAATAGTCCAAATAATGTAAATAGTGTACATAATACCTCATCTCAGAAATATAGACATATGCTAGTTTCTAATCTCAGATATAACCGAATGTTTTGTAAGTATAATAATCAACATGAAGACAACAGACTAAATAAATCGGTGTATAATAATGATAATTCCTCATCTCAGTAATAGTCAAAACAGTGTGACGATGAGAATACTAGTTCAGGTAAATAATTGTATAATAATGATAATTTCTAACTACGGATATATCCAAGGTTTTGTGACTATAACAGTCAGGATACAGAAGACACTGCAAATAAATCACTGTAAATTAATGACAATGATTCTGTGAAGTTTGAAAATTGAGGACTGATCACCTTCAATGCAGATATGACAGTAATAAGTTTCTGGTCGAGATAGAAAAAAATCAAAATGAAAACGTTAAACAAACGAAATCTTTTCGACACAAGATGGAACAGTCGCCCTTCAGCTTGCAAACTGACTCGGCAGACTGAAAAGAAATCACTATATAAATGACAAGTTCTAATTTAAAAAAAAAATATCCACATGGCAGTGGTTATAACAATCAAGATAAGGATACCTGTAGAAAATCTTTTCCAAATCTAAGAATTTTCACCACGAAAAAGTCTTCAGGGAATTCCATTTCTTTAGAGATTCTGAATTTTAAAAAGGTGTAAAAAGTATTGTTGGAATAAATTAATATTTGAATTGAATCAGAATTTACAACATTGGCTTTTTTCTTTACTTGCATCTCCAAAATGACTGTAATTTCTGGTGTTCCTAAAATTCGACAGAATGAGCCGACCATTTTACCAGCACTTTTAGCAATGGATCTTATAGTGATTTTCCAAGCGTAACTTAGATGTGGCACAATGCTGAAAGTATAGGGCACCTAGTGAGGATGGAACTTACTACTCAGTCGTAATTGTTCTCGCTTGCTAACCATTACACCACCTCGAGGTGCCTAAAGCAGTGGATCGTGTACATGAGTTCCACTTGCGGTCGGCAGTGAAATTGAGTCCCAATAGACAATCAAAACATGGAGAGCCATTGAGAATGTAAACGTTTGTCATGATAGGAGAAATTTCAGGGACTGATCGGTGACGATAGGATGATATGAGCTTGGTTTTCCTTGAATGACATAGAAAACCAACTTTCCTTGTAGTAGACGTAGCAATTGATTTGATCTCGTCGCTTCACTTCATGCCAGTGGGAAACGCGAGGCCAAGATGGCGTAGTTTTGCTTTCTTGGAGTTTAGCATCAGCCATGCTGATGGCAGGCAGAAGAACCATAGATTAGCAACGTTATATCTGTGGGAAGAAATGGCAGAATAGAAAAGAAATTTTCCAGCATAAAACAGCGTAAAAGATTTTGAACTTTGAACAAGAATGAGCAAACCATTATTTTTCCAGCATCTTTAACAATACTTCGTATGAGTTCCATTTGATGTTTGGAATTGAACTTGAAACCCAATAGAAAATCAAAACATGGAATCTCTTTTGAGAGTGTAACCGTTCATCATGACTGAAGAAAATTCAGGGTCTGATCAGTGACAGTGAAACGATATGAGCTTGGTTTTTGACTTAGTGAAAGTTACAAGCCAGTTTTCCACCATTGGACTGTTAAGAGTAAGGTCAAAAGAAAGATCAGTTACCAGGCTCCGAATATCTTGAGTGCCCCCATTAACTGTGGTATAATCTATGTATGTTTACTAATAATCTGAATATAAAACTTTTGTTCCCCCCCGCCAAATGGCTAAAATATCTCTCTGGTTTAATATGCAAAATTGAGTTATCTAGTTGGCTAATGTTTCTCAAGACTTTGTCGTACTTGTGCCTAGCTTAACACTCCCTGATACTGTAATAGTGAGTGTTAATGGCGACGAGATCCTTAAATGCTGTCAAATGCAGAATAAAAATATAAATCAAATACAGGATGTGAGATTCAATAAATTCAAGTAGGTTATATTTGCCATCTGGGTAAACAGGGGATGTTACCTAAAATATATATCTTGAGTTGGTGTCTGAAGGGCTTAGTACGACACCGTGAGAAGTGAAATTCGATATTATTTGCCGCGTAAATAAACTGGGATTATCCGATTTTGGGTGTATTTTAATAACGGAGAAAAAATATGAAGAAATGTAAACAAAAAGAGAATTATTTCTTTTCGCGATTTTTCGATAATCGTTAAAAAAAAAAAAAAAAAAAAAAAAAAAAATTATCAGATATAAAAGAAAGGTCACAGGAAAAAAATTATCGCTTGGGTTTCCGACATGAAATATACAGCCAAATATTTTTACATTATGCTTTTTTTTTTTAATCAATTCATCTCAAGCAAGGTGACAATGCCACAAAGACGCAACGGAGCTATTGGGAGTGAAAGGAAACGAGAAGACTTTAGAAGGAACCAGAAACCCAATTCTAAACAGGAAACAAGGGATAAACCTCTACCCCTGTTCAAAAGAGCGGGGAAGAGTGTGAACCGGACGATAGGCAAATCTATCTACTACTTTGTTCTTTGCTTTTGTTTCTACTCCAATTATAAAAGAATTATTACTTTACGGTCACATGATTTGTTGCCCATGTTATACTTCTTTGACGTTCTACAGACATTTTTAGTAGATATCAGTATTTGAAATAAACGCCATGTCTTCTTATTTGTATTTTTAAACAGTGAGTATTACGTCTATCGGCCTGTGCACCCAAGAAAACGTAAGGAAAATGTGTTCTCTTAATAAAGAAAATATGTATTTTATTTATAAAGTTTTCTTGAGTGCACAGACCGATAAACGTAATAACGTAATGGGCGTCTATTTCAAACACGGTTGTCCTTTAAAAAAACAAAACAAAAAACCGTTTGAAACAATAAAAATGTTGGATTAAAAATAAATTCTTTAATTCTTTCTAAAATTATACAGTTAAACTAAAAGATAATGACTGAGTTTAGCTCAGGTGACAGAAATGAGTAGTTCGACATTATGATTATATTGTCAATCAAACTTTAATTAAAAACTTGAAATATTTTATATTTAAAAAAAAAAAAAAAAAATTTCTAAAATAAAACTCCTGAGCCCCATTAGCACCCACAGAAACTTAATAAAACAAAATATTAAAAATTTGATTGCCATTAAACAAAATATTAAGAAACAGGAAAATTTTGTATCTGTCTATATTTTTGAGATGAGGTATTATGTACACTATTTACATTATTTGGACTATTGTCATCATCTTTGTTGCCATATTTATTACAACACTCCAGCCTTCTTCAGGTAGTTGGAATGTCGAACTGAACCCTTTATTTTGCTTACTGGGGTAGACTGTTTTAGTTCCATGTGCCATGTTTAATGCATGTCAGTTATCAGTTATCTCCTGTTAATTCCACTCTCCAAGTTCTCCACTGTCTTAACTGTTGGTTAGATCCAGTGGTAGGACCCAAAGAGTGTGAGTTCAATAACTGGTTAAGGCAGTGGAGAACTTGGAGAGGGGAATTAACAAGAGATAATCGATATCCATTAAACATGGCATGTGGAACTAGAACAGTCTACCCAAGTGAGCGAAATAAAGGGTTCAGTTCGAGATTCCAACCACCTGAACAAGGCCAGAGTGTACAACAGCCAAAATGTTGTAATAAATATGGTGAGAAAGATGAGAACAATAGTCCAAATAATGTAAATAGAGGAAAATTTTGTTATATACAAAGTAAAGAGTGTTTAGCAGTGATCTAATATCAATCTTTTTGTAGGAGAGTGAATGAAGTCCTTAACTTTGTTGTTACTGTCACAACATTTTGGCTGTTGTATTCTTCAGCCTTCATCGGGTGACTATTGATCTGTGTAATCTTCAGGTAATTTCCAAGTGAAACTGCAGTGGTATGAAAAGTTTAATAAATAAATAAAAATATTTCTTAAATCTGTTGAAAAGTACAATTATTAACATTAATGTCTTCATTGTTCATTTTTAAGGACAGGTCAATCAGTTAATTTTGTTTCTGAAACCAGATACCTGGATAAATGAAAACAAAAGATCAAAGACCCAGTACCAAAGCAAAGGACAATACTACTTGCACTCACCAATCTGAATATAAACCTAGGAAGAACAAGGCTTACATTTCAGTCTTCTTCACCTTTTTATCATAAAGTGAGGCAGGTTGGCCCACTTCATTATTCTAAAGAACTAATCAGAATGTTACAAAGAAGGTTAGGGTCTCTCTCTCTCTCTCTGTTCCAATGTACCATGCATTTGTTAACTGTTCATTCTTTTTAAATGTAAAAAAACAAAAACAATATTTTGCACCAACCTTGACAAACCCGTTATTCAAGCTACTGGGATAACATGTTCTCATTCTGCTATCCATGTTTAGGGATATTTCATCTGAGTTAATTGCTAAGTTATTGCTTGTCTTTTATTCCCTGAGTCTAGGGTTGGGGTTTCTTGCTCTACTAACAAACTGTAAGCTCTCTATTACCAAGGATACAAGTTTTGTTAAAATTGAAAAAAATATTGGATTCTTTTTTAATACAAACATGATGCATAGAGGGAGGTCAAATAGATGATTATATACAAATGTTATCTTATCTCACTACCAAATTTTCCCTATTATCGCAGGATAAATTTGCAAGGAAGTTAATCCTGTCTCACGAGGAAGACTGGTACAGCACAATCTTCAATCTTGCCTTTACTACAACTGTTCTCAAACTTTACTTACAAACAGCATGCTTTAGAACATGTTAAATTATTTTAATGCATGTCGTACATTATACTGCCAACTACAAAACTGTGGACTTGTTATGCACTACAGACACTCAGATATTGCAGACATCACATGTATTTAACTATGACTATACGACATCTGTGTAAAACTACCTTCACAGGTATGATGGCAAACTATCTGGCGGTCCGAAAGTCTTGTCACCCCCATATAACAATTTTCTATTTCCAATGGCTGAAACGAGCTGCTACAGTTTGGAAGCGAGACTGCTTGCAAGTGTATGAACAACTGATTGTGTGCATTCTGGCAAGAGCATGGAGGATGCGTGACATGACTTCATTAATATTTCTATTATTACTTTTTGGTATGGGGGTGACAAACCTTTCGGACCCCCCTTCACATCAGGCAGCAAGTCCTCTGATTGGGAGTTTGGAGGTTTTGAAGAGCGTGGAAACCCCCTTTTAATTACTGTTGTCACCAGGTCTACCCTGACCCAGGATTGTAGCACCTGATAGGATCCCATATATGGGCAATAGTATGAAATTGATTTTTTATGATAAATTACCAACCAATACCTATTCGAATAGTAAAATTACCAACAATACCTATTCATAGTAAAATTACCAAAAGACAAAATTACCAAAATACCTATTCAATACCAACAATACCTATTCATAGTAAAAAAACCAGTATAAAATTGATTTTTTATATAAAATAAAATTACCAACAATATCTATTCATAGTAAAATTACCAACAATACCTATTCATAGTAAAATTACCAACAATACCTATTCATAGTAAAATTACCAACAATACCTATTTATAACAGAATGACCAATAATACAATTTTATCTGCAGTTGAACACATAATAGTGCTCAAAATATATTTAGTTGAAGCCATAAAATTGTCTAAACTATTTACATTTCAGAATTAAATAACCCATAGAGGTGTTGATATACCACTAAACAAAATCAACCAACCAACCACCTTCACAATTAATGAATAGGACCTGTATGTGGTGGATTCATGACTTACTTGAGTACAGGACAAGTGTCCATGTATTATGTTTACCATATGAGCTACAATAAAACATATAAAAGACAGCTACTAATAATGGTATATGATAATTTTTATACAGGGATTTCCTGAGACATTGAAAACTATTTCAAGGGTTTCATAAGAGTAAAAGGTAAAGAAACGCTGTAATAAACAGACATCACAAAGGAACACCTGTTGTTCTAGCATAAAGTCATGAGTCCTAACTTTATGGGCGGATAGAAGCTCTTTAACCTTGGTTGGCAATCTATCTAAAAGATAGTGTCTCAATAAAAAAAACAAAAACATTCATCCCCTTGCTGTCTGGTCAACTGTGGGGAGGTATTGGCATAAAAAACTCAAAATAAGTTAAATTCTTTAAAAAGTCATGTGAGTTAGCAATCTACTACAGGGAGATAAAAGCTCAAAATTTAATCAGTTAAAATGACCAGATTATCACAAAGACTGTGTGTCACCATTTGATAGCCAACAAATTAGTTTCACCAACCAGTTATCATAAGTGGGTTTAATATTTATCTGGTGCTCAATTACGATGTCCTTGTGCCAGACTAAGCTCTGTTTAAGAATTACAATTTAAACAAGTTTACTTTTTCCTTGGTTTTATCTGAAACGAAATTAGAATAAACAGTGTAAAAAAAAATTTCCTTCCATCAAAAACAGTTCTTAAAATATTCCTGAACAATTTCCTCTTCCTAATTGGGTACAAGTGTCATGTTCTTAACCATTTCCTCTTCGTTACTTTTTATAGGACATCTCCCGCCTTTGCAGGGGTTGAAGTGTCTCATATTTAAAAAAGAACACGCTTGCAAATATTGCCTAAAAGTGAAATAATGCCTTGATTTTCAAAACACCAATTATGTTTTAGCAAACGTTTAACAACAACTATTTATATGCGTGTTTTGTAACCAAGATTTATCAAGGGGACTATTTTTATCTTTTTAAAATCTATACAACACTGTGGCTATTTTTCACTATCAATTAGTATTAATTAAAAACTTCCTGTCTAGACTGCCTCTAAACTCTCTAACACTTAATATAGCTTGAACGTAATCAAAATCTAATGTTACTAATTTTTATGTTATTGTTACATATTCAGACCTTTTCTTTTTTGTTACTAGTTGTCACTCATGAAATTATGAGATGAGTCATTGTCATTACTCAACAAGATATTCAAACTAATATCCTCATCTTTATTTTTTTTATCACTACAATTTGATCAATGGATTCTTTAGTCTTCCAAGTTGTCTTAAGAATCCATTTTTGAAAAAAAAAACAATCACAGGTGATCTAAAATGAATTCTTTACAACAATGTGGAATGAAAATTGTCAACAGGAAAATGAAATGAACCACATTATTCAATCCAAAGCCTAGTCTGCATTTAAAGAAGGTGATGTATCTGGTGTAATTTTCTTTTTTTTAATCATTTCACCCCCCAAGAAAGGCAATAAAGCCACTAAGTTACAAGGGGTTGCTGAGTTAGAGAATATGAAAAAAAAAAGTTAGAAACATTACTAAAGAGAGAGGACAATAAAAAAAAAACAGAAATTAAGAAGATAGAAGGTAATTGATTGACATTGCATTTAAACTTTTGAAGATCAAAGTTGTCTGGAAACCAAGTGGCCGGAAGAGAGTTCCACAGGTGAGAAGTATGAGAAAAGAAACTGTTAAAATAGAACTTACAGATACATTGAGCCATTTCAACTTTAAAATGATGAGACCTTGCTGTCAATCTAGTACTATGCTTAAATTCATGAAGTCTAGGTACCATAGAGGAAAGTTCATTAGAACAATTACCATGGAAATATTTATAGAAATGTCACAGAGAAGATACATTACAGCAGTGGGGAATTGAGTGGAGCCAAGATGCCAGGTCAAGACTAATAACCTTTGGATTTTATGAAGAATCACTAAATATATAGCAGGTGCACAAGATCAGATGTACCCACAATATTCTAAGCATGAATGAATGGTAGACTTATAAATATGTAAGATTGGTTCCAATGAGAAAAAATGTCTAGCATGACACAGTGAACAGCTTTCCTTGAATTGTATTTTATGAGCTCATTCTGCAAAATTTGACAATGAATTCTGGCAAATAACTTGTCAATTGGTCAAGACAGTAATCAATGAAAAATGTCCAGAATTGCCTAATCAGAAAGATGTCATCTTCCATCAGAACAATGCCAGACTTCATGTCTCTTTGCAGACCTGGCAGAAATTGATCTAGCTGGGCGAGGATGTCCTCTTGGACTTGTTATACTTACCTGACCTTGCAACTTCAGATTACCACTTATTTTGGTCCCGACAAAATTCTATTAATCCTTTTCATTGCCCAGCTCCAATTTTACCAATTATGGCTTTTAAGACAAAACAGAAACTATGATCTGTAATGGGAATTAAAACAGGGATTCCACCAGCCCTGAATGCATCATAAAAATTCAGTATGTGGAATTAGTAAATACTAAACAATTCAAATACCTTGGTGTATGGATCAGTTATAACAAATTTAGTAGAGTAGATAAGGCAAGTGAATATAGGATAAGCTGCACTAAGGATAGTTTTGCCCAACACCATAAGTTGCTACAAAACCAAAATATTAATCTAAAGACTATAGTCATGATCTTAAATAGCCTTGTCAAATCAAAAGTTTCAAATGGTCATTATGTATGGTGTCAAATCTGTTCAGAAATATCTAAAGTGTCAGCTGTGTACAACCACTTCATTAGCTCAATGATTAAGGATACTTTTGAGCAAACGAATTATGTAGGTTGTATTGAGGACCATCCTTCTTCAAATATCATGGACTGGTACTAAAGAATCACAAAGATCTGTACCAAATCAGAGAAACTGCATCACTTGTGGACTTTCATCAGCAGCAACAATTGAAATGGATGTCATATGTATCTTGAAGAGAAAATAATGACATAATAAAAATGTCGACATTCCACACTGCTTCAAATAAAAGGTTAGGAAGGAAAACACCATCAATACTGGAAAGAGCAATAACAGTTACTGGACTTGAAAAATCTATTTTCCTGAAGAAATGTTTTAAGAGAAAGACCTTATGAATTTCAACTGAAAATAGCATTCTCTACTAGGGTAAGAAGGGAATGTTTTATATATCTTATCACATAGGGTAAATACAGAAAAGGTTTCATAAATCATCAAATAGGATAAATACAGAAAGGGTCTTATGCATCACCAAATATGGTAGCATAAAGGTCTTATATTCCATCAAATATTAGCGTGCAAGAATAGTATGCTATCAACTAGGTTAAGATATAATATTGTTAAAAAAAGATAAAGAAAGAAAATAAAAAAAATAGACTAACTTTTTATTTTGCATTCTTTCTTGGACCTAAATCATTTTACCAATAGTTTTGGTCAATCTACTGAAACTTTTCCAAATTGTTTGTAAGAATTGCTTGCACTTCCCAAATATAAAAGATCTTATTAATATTAAACTCTCTTGATTTAATTTTTATCATGTGACCTACTTTCTTCAGAGACTTTGATTTGAAATTGAAAAATATCCCCTCCACCTCAGAAAAATTTCAAGACAAATTTAATGAACTGCAAATACTTGTTAGGTCACTCAAGGCGTGTTGGTGACCTTTGTTTAAAAGCCTTACATAATTTGATTTACTCACAGATCAAGAAAATTCTTCGACTGAATAAAAATAGAAAAAAAAATTAATGATCAATTAAATTTTTTTTAAAATTAGCTCCAATTGAAAGGAAAAAATCTCTGTGAAATCAGACAGAGATCATTGAAGTGGGTGCTGAGAATACGATAAAACCAAGAGACGAGTTCTAAAGACAAAGAGTCACTTTTCAATCAATGGTAGCGAGAAAGAAATATAAAAAGAAACGATTCTGAGATAGAAAGCCCAAAAATTCACTAAGATCAATGGTGAAATTTTTCTTTTTTTATTCATTTACATTTTTTATTCATTTGCAGTAAAATTCGTTTCAGATCTCCAAACATCTTTGATTTTTTTCTCCCTTTCCTCTTTTTCCAACTAAGCTAAATAACCTTTGAACTATTTATTTTTGTTGAAATTTTCTTTCACTTACTTCTGTCTGAACCATCAGATGGTCATTCTCTGATTGTTAAATAAAACTGTAGTTCAGAAATAAATAATCAGTGTCTGGTGAGATTTGAATTATCTTTATAAATGTTTTATTGCAAGAGTAGTTCAAAGATGCATAACAGTAGTGAAAGTTGCCTTCCAGAAACTAAGCAAAGTATTAAGACAAGAAAATATCATTAGAATTAAAAAAAGATAACTTAACTGTTATGTAATATGAATGTAATATGAATGCTAGATGATCCTCTTACGATGAAGAGGAGACTTGAAACTATAGAGACGTGGTTCTATCTATGAATTTAATGCTAAGAATACCAGGGACTAAAGATGTGATCAATAAGGAAGTTTTAAAGGAGACAGGAACTACAAGAAATCTTATACTTACAATCAGAAAGAGACAGTAATCTAGTTTTACTGTGGAATGCAGAGAATAACATGGAATTAACATGTGAGCAATAAGGAAGATTTAAGAAAAATAGGAATTACAAGGGAACTCATAATTACAATCAGAAAAAAGGAGGAACCTCAAATCATGTCTTTAAAAAATTAGGCAAAATATGAAGACAGAAATTCTTTATACTAGAGGTCTGCTAATGCAAGGCCCAAGAGCCACTCAAGGTAGAGGGTTACTAAATGAGGTTGTTGCAATGGTGTACGTGGAGGTAGTAAATGATGAATATTATGAAGATGTGTGGGATAGATATTGGTTGACCCTAGATTGAAGAGGTTAAAATTGTAGTGATTGGTGAAGCATCCTCTTGGAAGTCTTCCTGGAATTTATCATCGGTGGATATATCCTTAACCACATATATGGATGAGTTTGCGTTAATAGCATCAACTGAAAACTAAAGGAACTCTTAGATAAAAGAAAAGGAAAAAAGGAATTCTTAGTAAGAGAAAAGGAGAAGAAAGTCAAGATTATTCTTATTAAAGAAGTCAATTCTTGAATAGCTCAAGTTATTACAATCTCGCTTGCTATGGATTAAACTCATAAGTCCCAGCCTGAACTGTATCTGCACTTCAAGCAAAGAGGCTGCCCTATAATATTTACAAAAAATTATTTGGTGTCATTAGATTTCCCAAATCACAAATGACAAACAGTTTATTCTCATACTGCCTATATATATATATATATATATATATATATATATATATTATAAAGATATTTTTATAGGTACAAATATTTAATGATTAAATACAAAAAATGTGAAAAAACTTAAAACTTAATATTACGAGACATTAAAAAAAAAAACGGGTGAAGCAACGGTTTCGCTCCCGCTCTTCAGGCTTCAATGGGAGATTTAAAATTAAGACAGAAAAATGTACAATAAAAGGAAGTTGTAAAAAAAAAAAAAAAATATGCAAAAGGAACTAGAGACAAATGACAGCGAGTCCCAACAAACACTCACGTTGTTTGCACAAAGAAGGCTTATGGGACCTGATGTAAAGTGCCTCCAGAACCTTTACATGAAATAAGGAGTGAGACTGGGACAACACAGTGAAGCAATCAACACTAAATTTGGCTGCACAATCTCTGTTCTTTAATAGGTGTTCACATATGGCGGAACTATAGGTGTTTGGGACGAGTCCATTCAAAGGCAGGGTGTGATTTCTAATTTTAGTAGGAACATGTTGTTTTATTCTCATAAGCGTTGAGTTGTTCTCCCTATGTAGTCGGCTCCGCAACTACAAACGTATTTATAAATAATTGAATTAATTTGATGGGGAGGCAGAATGTCTTTACACGCAGATCAAAACATAGGCTGAGTTTGAAAAATAATCCGAACTTCAGCAGAGAAAAAAAACAAACATTTTTAAATCTCCCATTGAAGCCTGAAGAGCAGGAGCGAAACCGGTTGCTTCATCTGTTTTTTTTAATATGTCTCATAATATTAAGTTTTATACTTTTATTTCGAGATTATATATATAATCTCCACTTTTAATTTTATTATTCACTCAGTAATGAGATTAGGTTGTAAAAAAAATTACATGGCATTGGGTAAGTCTATTTTTATGGACAGGAAAACAAGCAGAAGTCACATTTTCATTATTATATTTGCTAAATTTCCTTAAAACAGTCCAGCATTCAGGAAATATGTAACTGCATTTCACATGAAATCAACTTAAAACTTGTGGCCTTCAGAAAGCATGTTAATTGTGCTTAACAACATTTTATTTATACTATTTACATTATTTGGACTATTGTCCTCATCTTTGTCGCCATATTTATTACAACGTTTCAGCCGTTGTACTCTCTAAACTCGACCATGTCTCTCACACCACACCTTGCTTCCATCTCTGTTAAATTATATAAACTTAATACTTCCTGTCAAAAGTGTAAATTTTCATTTCACCTTTTGGAAGTGATGTCTGATGATCCAGGGTATTTTAAAAAGGTCTGATGAAATAAACTATTACAATGGAGCCATAAAGTGGTCTGTTTTTCTTTCAATATATATATATATATATATATAGTGATTTTCCAAGTGTAGCTTAAATGTAGCACAAGCTGAAAGTAAGAGGCACCTAGTGAGGATTGAACTCCCTACTCAGTCGTAATTGTTCTAGCGATACAAGCTTACTAACCATTACACCACCTCCAGGTGGTCTCTCTTTCTATATATATATATATGTGTGTGTGTCTGTCTGAAGCAAACATAGAAATACATTTTAAGTCTAAATTTTGGGCAAATAATTTACAATGATTGATTAGTTGATGTCTGATACATGTTATTAATTTTGGTAGTAATTGACATAATGCAATTATTATTGCATGCATTTTGCCCATTCATTCAAAACTATTTCCACAATCTGAATAATAATTTGATAAAAAGAATTATCTGATATAATGGAAAATGTCTGGAAACTTTTTTTTTTTTTAAATTCAAATATAACTTTTTCTTTGTAATTTTCTTTTAAAACTCTTTTCGGAAAGATAAATTTACAGTTGAGGAAAAGACAAAAAAATTCTGTAGAATTCGGACTTAATCTTATATTATCTTTCCAGTACTGGGTTGAAAAATACTTTGAGAGAAATACATCATTTTTCAGCAGAAAAAAACAGCAATGAAGAAGCAACATGGAGAAATTTTCTTGGCATATATTTTCAAAATTAGATAAAAAATCAATGAATATAGATTCACTAATATATTACAATGCAGTTTTATTAAAGTTAGTCAAATTTTGACAGTAAATTCCTTGATCCTTAACAACCAATTGCACATAATAAAAACTTGCATAAAAGATTCAGGATTTTTATAACTACTATTAACATTATTACTACTCGTGTTATTTTTACTATTAATATTACTACTACTGTTATATTACTAATCATATTATATTATTAATACTAATAATATACTACTACTAATAATGTTATATTACTAACATTATTATTACTACTATTATTACTAATAGTGTTATATTACTAATAAGAAATTATTTTTACAACTATTATTACTAGTGCTATTAATATTATATTACTATTATTATTTTACTACCAATATTATCTACAATTACTATTACATTACTACTAATGTTATTTTTACAAATATTACTACTACTAGTTCTATTTTTACAACTAATATTACTATTATTACTACTACTGTTATTTTTAAATTTTTACAAATTTTAACTACTACTATTATTATTTTACTACTAGTTCTATTTTTACAACTAATATTATTATTATGTTATTTTTACAAAGTTACTATTATTTTTACCACTACTATTATTACAGTTACTACTAATGTTACCATTTTTACTACTAGTTATTTTACTATTACTATTATTGTTATTGGTACTGTTATTATTATTATTATAATAATTATCCTCATCTTGCATTTCAGTTGCATTTTATTCATGCAGGCTGCATTTTGTCATATTGATTACCAGAAAAACAGCTTTTTTCAAGACAAGTGATTTTTGTACAAAGATTTTATTTTTTTAATCTTTACACTTGTATGCAATTTTTAAACATAATTTGAAGAAGATATACTGTTTAAACTTTGTTAAACACGATATCTTTTCTTTTTCTTAAATTTCACACTTCTGTAAGTGTTGCAAAATATTGAAACAGTTACATCAGTTATTTATTATTATTATACTATAATAATAATATTTTGCATGTTTGTTGGTTGGTTGATTTTGTTTAGCAGTATATCAACCTCTATGGGTTATTTAATGTTGATATCTAAATATTTTGAACACAATTTTATGGCTTTAGCTTAATATATTTTGAATGAAATTGTATGCCGTCAATTACAGATAAAATGTATTGCGTGTCATTTTGTTATAAAATGTATTGTTGGTCATTTTGCTATAAAATGTATTGTTGGTCATTTTGATTTAAAAACGTATTTTTATACTTTCATAGTGTTTGGGGGTTCACCATTTTTCCATAGCTGGGACCCTAACAAGTGCTACCACCCCTGGTTTGTGTGTATCTGTGTAAAATTGCAATTAAAAGGTGCTTCCATGCACTTCAAAACCTCCAATTTCACAATCAGAAGTGTTACTGCCAGATGTAGTTTTTCGTCATACCCAGGATTATGCGTGTTTTTACCAGGATTCCTTTTCAGCTTGGTTGAAATGATTTATGTTGCCAAGAAAGAACCACATCAAGAGTTAATAGCAAGTGAAGTGCGCTCAGGTCCCAAGGAGCTGTGTCTCTACAGGTTATATGTTCTCTTTAACATTATAAAATTTTATGATTTCTAAATCTATAAAGATTGGAACAAGAGAAAAACTTTAAAATAATTTAAAGAGATAAAGGTATATTTAGTGGTTCAGATCCAAGGAAACAACTGATGCTTAAGGCCAGGTAAAAAAAAAGAAGGTAGACTATCAAATGCTGATTTCTAAGGATTAACTGGCCAACCCCACTGAAAAGACTGATGCAGCACAATTGTTTTAAACAGCATTTTTTTCTCTTATTTGGCCTTGTGCCTGTCTAGGCTAAGCTTAGTAAATATCAAAGACACCCAAACTTGGAACCTGACTGCCAGGCCAAATATAATTGCAAGACTGGGTAGAGGAAAGAAAAAACAACCCCCCCCTGATCTGATCTTTTCAGTGCAAATGTTATGGTTGATACACAATTTAGACACACAGAAAAAGTGTTGACATCATGCCAAATAGTGAAAGGATAATCTTGTAAGCTAATTTTCTAATGATAGCCAATCAGCTGCCATGTTCCCTGCAGAAACAACAAAGCCAAGCTGATCGATATGGCTGCATGGATCAATATGGCTAATACAAACACCCACAAAAATAACAATTGAAATTAAGAGGGTGGGAGCAGTTTTCGGTCAATGAAGAAAATGACAACTGCCAGGCAATTCAGTAAATTATCATCTCGTGTCCATTTAATTTTCTGTTTATTTAATAACAACGATTGTCAATTGTTTACTCAGTTACCAATCCCATTGCAATATAAATAAGAAGGAACTTATGATAGTGTCTGTCTATTGAACAATTATAAATTCAAAGCATGAATCTAACTCCAAAACTAGACTTATAGATATAATTATACACTATTTACATTATTCAGGCTATTGTCCTAATCTTTGTCACCATATTTATTACAGCATTTCAGTCATTGTATGCTCCGGCCTTCTTCAGATGGTTGGAATGTCAAACTAAACCCTTTATTTCGCTCACTGGGGTAGACTGTTCAAGTTCCACGTGCCATGTTTTAATGGATGTCAGTTATCAGTTAATCTCCTGTTAATTTCCCTCTGAAAGTTCTCCACCAACTTAATCGGGTGTTGAACTCACACTCTTTGGGTATGTCACTGGATCTAACTAACACCTTTATCCACTGTGCCATGTGTCCCCAAGGATGTCCAGTGGATAAAGGCTGGATAAAAGCTGATATCCATCAGACATGGATTATGGATAAAGGCTTAAGTTAGATCCAGTGACAGGATCAAAAGAATAATCAATCCTGACCTGGCATCTCAACTTCAGTCAATTTCTCACAGACTTGATGTGGCTTCCCTCTGTCTTTTCTTCAAATACGGCAACTGCTCTGACAAGCTTTTTTCCATGATGCCCCAATTACATGAATTTAAGCATGCAACTAGATCGTCATCTATGTCCCACCCTTTTACTGTTGAAATAGTTAAGTGTAACCGCCACTTCCACTGCAACAGTTTTTCTTGCATTTCCTGACAGTGAAAGTCCCTTCTACTTGCTTCCTTGATAAATGCAATCTTCAAAAATTTCAAAGCCTTACCAATTGCTATATATATATATATATATATATATATATATATATAACATACACACACTATATCTATACTTGTCAGCTGTCAATATACCTCAATAACACCCTCAAGCACTTAGCCTTGTGGTGAGTAGAATGAAGAACAACGTGTTTTAGTGGACTCAGCAGTTTTCAATCATTTTGTCTGAATTGTCTTCAAGAAGCAAGAGAAAGATCTAAAAGGTCACCCAATCTAACAGTGATCTCATCCCACAATCCTTACTCTTGTTCCATATGCAGCCTCCTTTGTAAATCACTAGTCGGTTTTAAGTGGCACTTAAGATTGTTGCACAAAATTAACTGAATTAATTAAGTTGTCAGATTCTCATATGTCGAAACTGACTGGAGAGTCCAATATATATATATATATATATATATATATATATATATATATATATATATAAGGTTAATAGTCAGATTTGAATTAGACCAGAAAACAGTAGTATTAAAAATTAAAATGTGCTCAATACATGTGTGAAACAAATAAACTAAAATTAAAAATAATATGTAAAGCTTTTAACTTTAAAATCCAGAGGTCAGTTGAATCCACTATCTTGGTTTCAACCTTTTGTGATGTCAACAAACACTCGTTCCCACTTTTGTAATGCTAACGAATACTTATTGTCACTTTTGTAATGCTTGTTATAGTAGAGACTTTGTAATTGCAGATACAACTATAGTACGGCATTGAACAATGCTGGTATCAGATGCTTTCAAATATCACTTGCACTAATAGTACTTGCTCAAAAATACTCGCTTGACAAGTAGACGATTGAAAAATATTAGATCGAATAGAGAATAGTATAGTGAATAGAGTAGAGAATAGTGGTTCATATAGTAATAGAGGATAGAATAGAAATGGCTTATCCCATAGTAATAGAGGATAGAATAGTAATAGAGGATACAATAGAAATGGCGAGGACATATATAGTAATAGAGGATACAATAGAAATGGCGATCCATTATAGTAATAGAGGATACAATAGAAATGGCGATCCCGTACTATAAAAAGTAATACAAAGGATACAATAGAAATGGCGGTAGATCCATATTTTTATGGTAATAGAGGATACAATAGAAATGGCAATTCATATAGTAATAGAGGACACAATAGAAATAATGATCCATTAGACACACACTAAACTCCCATAAATGCATTTCCTCTGTGGTCTACTTAATTCAATAATGGGATCGCCTGTGTTTGCTCACTGACGATCTATGTTCAAACTCAAGTGTCAGCAGTGATACTTTAATCCTATATAAACACACCTTATGGTATCCTCAGGTGATTTTTATCAAAAAAATAATTTGATAAAAATTGCTTGAGGATATCATTTTAAGGTATTGAAAAAAGGTAGTAGATTCATTTAAAAATTCTTTGAGGATTTGTTGAAACATATATATATATATATATATATATATATATATATATATACACACACACACACAAATAAGGGGACATTTAAGTCAAAACAGCAATGGCCTAATGGTTCCGTTTAAGCACGAAACAGACAGTCTCAAACTTGATTCTCAATTCCACACCTGAAGTTTGTATTGTGCATGAAACTGAGTTGTGCTACTGGTGAGGATAAAAATGTATATTTATTAATATATAATTTATAGTTCTGTTATATTACATCAAGCACTATTTCATTAATACCAGCACTAAATATGTGATATTATATATATATATATATATATATATATATATATATATACACATACATACATACATACATGAATTTTAAATGAGTGTTATTGCTGAATTAATCATATTATTGCTTCAAAGCGCTTAATCTCTTTAAGTGGCAATTATTTTTCTTTTCATTGGTTCTTTTTAATAAACTGAGAGTTAAGCTTCGATATTGTCCCTGCTGCAACCTTTAAATAATCTCTCTTTAAACCGCAATACGTCACACCAGTTCCAGTTCTATGTACCTGTTGGTGGGAAGTGTTAAAGCCATTAATGTGGTTATTAAGCATTATGTACTTTTAGCTAATTAATCGACAATTTTAATTAGCGATAAAAATATGGCTTATAATCATTAATATTTAAATTTCTATAAAACACTGCAGAAATATTACAAAACCATGAATAGTAACAAATTCTATATATAATAATTTTTTTCTATCAATACAAGCTTCCAATAAACCTTTATTTATAAATTAGACAATAAGAGATTAATGGCAGTAACAAATAATGAAATAAAATGATGTTATATGTTGCTCCAAATTAGATCTCTCTATGATTCATGCTACATCCTGTCATGGGTATGATGATAAACTATATCTGTGTCCTGGGTAATACAATAAACTATGTCCAGCAGCAAGGCCTCTGATCAGAAGGTTTTGAGGAGCGTGGAATCACCTCTTAATTGCTGGTGTTTCCAGATCCACCCTGACCCAGGGTCGTAGCACCTGTTAGGGTCCCAGCTATGAGCAAATAGTTAACTCCCAAACTGAGGTAAAAAGCATTATGAAAGTGTAAAAATAGGTTTTAATACCAGAAATACTTTGTAAAAAAATTATTACCAGAGATAAATTATTGAAGGAAAAAAAAAAACTTACCAGCAATATATTTTTGAAAAAAAAAATATTACCAGCAATGCATTTTTTAAAATAATATTACCAGCTATACATTTTTGAGGAAAAAAAATATTACTAGAAATAAAAATTGTTGGCATTAAATGACCTGAGGTTGATAAGCCATAAAACAAAATAACCCAACTCATGCTACATCAAAACATATTGACTAGATGTGAACGCTAATAGTACCCCCCCAAATCACCCTCTTCACATGAGTTCCAAGCATCACATTTAGCTCACAATAAAAAAAAATACAATATTAAATACAATATATAAGGATCCAATCACAGACATTGCCACTAAACAAAAACATGACAAAAAAAAAAAAGAGTTATGATCCACCCCATTGGCTTTTAAGAATGTCACAACACTGTAAGCAGTCGTGGTGAACAGGCAAACTAAAAGCATCACCACCTGTAAACTATGCAACCAACCAGGCACACATATCAGGCCCTACTGACTCTCCACATCCTCCAGGTCACTTCCCTCGGACATAGACATTCTGACTTGATCCTTTGTATTAGCAATATGAAGAATAATATCTTAACAATTCTTGTCTTTTTTTTTGCCTCACCAGTGCTACTTTGTTATCTCATGCTACCACAGACATATGTGTATATAACAACTATGTCAACAGACTACAATAAAAATTATGTAAGTGATATATAACATTTTTACTTTGTGTGTAAATCCTTGTAAAATAAAATCCTTATATTTGCCTTGATAAAGTCCCTTCGAGGATGAAATGCATCAGCTAAGGTAAATTTTCCTTTTCTTTTCATATATACAGTGCAAACTCAGTTCTCAAACATCTCACATCTTGTACAAATCAGTTTCTGAACAGAAAATCCGAGGTGAAAATGCCTCGGTTATCAGACAAAATTTCAGTTCTCGAACAACATTGCCAAACTGAGCCGAACCAAGTTAACCTGAATGGAATTAATTCTAAGCCGACTGCTATGTTGTATACATTCGTGTGTTATGGTGTGCTTTTCTTTTCTAATTTTATTGTACTGTTATTTTTTCCCCTACATTGATTCCTACTGGAAAAATAGTTTGGGTTTACAAACATTTCAGGTTATGAACAGCCTTCAGGAATGAATTAAATTTATGGGCTGAGGTTCCACTCTGTGTGTGTGTGTGTGTATGTGTATATATATATATATATATATATATATATATATATATATATATATATAATTTTTGAAATTCTTATAGAAGTTCAGTTTGCTATGTAAATTCATTGGAAACTGATCCCAATTACACAAGCAAAAAAAATAAATAAATAAAATAAAGGTAAATAATGATGATGATAATAATAAGAGAAAGGTAAGTAATTATGTGCCTTATTGGATTATTTTTACATATCAGCATTAAGTAGAGAATAGCGGTCCATATACTAATAGAACAGGAAAAAGGTAAGTGAGAATATACTTGAAATATTAACTACAAAAATATTTAACTTAAGATTTTGTAAAGTTAGAATATTTTTATCATGTGGTATGATCATCTCTCTCACTCTTTCTTTCAAATATAAGTGGACACTGAGATCAACATCAAGCAGTGATGGTCTGTTTTATTCTTGAACCACAATCTTCATGTATGGTGTATTTTGGTGTGACTATTTATATATGCTGGTCAATGGTGCATTATGGGTAGTAAGGTCTGTTGTTTTAACTTAACAGTTAGTCGGGTGGTAATGATTAGGTTTCAAATTATTCTTAAAAGCTGTTGGATAGAAATTGTGGATTTTGAATGCAGTCATTTGTCACTATTTTATGGTGTTTAACTTTTTTATTCATTATTTATTATTGATTACTTAGTTATTTGTTATTGATTATTTTTTATTTCATTTACTTGTGTTTATGTGTGAATGTTTTGTCTGTTAATTTTTTTATTATTTACATAATTATTTAGATTTTTTAAAATTAAAGACTATCACTGCTTTGTGTTGATCTCAGTGTTCCTTTTCATATTTACATACAAAGTCTGATCAAAAAGTATTGGGACTGTTATGTTAATGACACTAAAGTACACAGTGAGAAGCTGCTTGACGCAGATAGACCTTGAACTCTGTTGCATGTGTGCAATAAGTTATGACATTCTTTCTCACTTCTGTTGTTTATAGCAGTATTTGGAAGGAAAGTGTGTAGAATGTGGTCATCTCACTGGTACTTGGAAGGAAAGTGTGTAGAGTGTGGTCGTCTCACCAGTACTTGGAAGGAAAGTGTGCAGAGCGTGGTCATCTCAACAGTACTTGGAAGGAAAGTGTGCAGAGTGTGGTCGTCTCAATACACCACAGAGCTTTTATCAGTAACTGTGGCAGAGAAAATTGAGCAGAAAATCTGCATCAACATTTGCCAAAAGCTTGGTGATACTTGCACAGAGAGCTACGCAATGTTGCAGAAAATGTACGGTGAAGTGTGTATGAGCTGGACATGAGTGTACAAGTCATTCAAATGTTTCTGAGATGGTTGAAAAAAATGACACACATTCTGGGAGACCTGTGGAACTGATGAAAACATTTCAGATATATGTGTAGCTATTTGGAAAGACTGTTGAGTCACAATGTTTGAGTTGTTGGCAGATGGGGACATTTGTTACAGTTCAATTTATTCTTACTGAAGATTTGAGAAGGAGATGGTCGTCTTCCAAGTTTGTGCTTTCAGCTGACGAAAAAGAAAATTGTGTTTCAGCTGTGCAGGGTCTCCATGATTGTGTCAAGGAAGATGTAAACTTTTAGAAATCAGTCATAACAGGTGATGAATCATGCATCTATGGCTATGATGCTAAAATTAAGGCCTAGTCTTTGCATCGGAAGATCCCAAAATCTCTGAGGCTGAAGAAAGCATGTGAAGACACTGTTGACAGTTTTCTTCAGCTAAATGGGCATTGTTCATCATGAGTATGATCTATAAGCCTGTAAATGCTGTTCATTGGAAGAAGACAGAATTGCATGCATCTAATGAGTGAAAACCTCATCATGACAACACACCTTTTCATTCAGTACAGTACAACTTATGCAGTAGTTTTTGGCCAAGTACAACAATCCCCAGGCAATTTTTTCCCCTTTCCAAAAATCAAATCCCACTTGAAAGGAAGAAGATTTCAAGACATCAACAAATTCCAGGAGAACGAAGCAGCTGCTCATTATCTCCAAAAAAAGAAAAAAAAAAAAAAAAAAAAAAAAAAAAGAAAAAAAAAAAAAAAAAGGTGATTCATGCTTCCATCAATGGAAATGATGCTAGATAAATTGTGTGACTTCAGAAGTGGACTACTTCAAAAGAGATTAAATGCTGGATTCATATGTGTTGTATTTTTCTTTTTAGAGCACCAGTACCAATACTTTTTGATCAGACCTTGTATGCCTTATTTCTGATATTGTGCACTTTACCCATAGCATACCATAAAACTATATTTTTATCATGTCAGAGCATTGCAAAAATTTCATATTAAACTTTTGTAGTGAAAGAGAGAATCATCTACCTTGAAAAAGAGTTTGTGTTTTATGCATGATCTGCTGGAGGAGGATTAAAGAAAAAGTAATTAACGAAAATCTGCTACTTTAACAATCAGAATCTATGCTAATGTTCTTTTCTCCCCTGAATGGTGTGGCCAATCAGAAAAGTCACTTAGAGAATAGAAGCCGTTGTTTTTTGCTTATTGGCAATACAATATTTTCAAAGTTTGGTGGACAAACATGTGTTTCTGCTGGTGAGAAGGTTGGATTTGTGATCCCATTGTGTTGTTATTACGTTGCCTGTTGGACTGTTATGATGGACTCTTGTTTAAACTGTGAATTTGCTACAAGTGTTGTGGACCTATTGCAGGCATTTATTGCTACAATAAGTTTACAGTTTGTTTTTTCTTTACAACAACTTTTGAAATTTTCTAATTGGGCACAAATTTTGCAATGATCTGATATGATGAAAATATAGTTTTTAGTGGAGGGCTTGTGTAGGTAAAAGTCAATTTATGATTAATTTACATAAACTGAACCCACCTCTTTAAGTGTAGGAAATTTAAAGAAAAAATTGTTCTGGAGTGCTTATCAGATATATGAGGGGAAAAAAAATTGCAAAAAGTGATAATTTCTTGGAGAGGCGCATTTCTGTAGAAAAGTGCAAATGTCTATGCAGATTTATAGAAGAAAGACCCTACCCCCACCAAAAAAAAAAAAAAAAAGAAACAACAATGCTATCCCAGAATTCTAAGCAGAGCTGGTGAATATCTAAAAGACTCATAACAAATAGCATCTCAGATTTTCTAAAAGAACTTCAGCTCATCATTCATATTAATCGACTGGAAACACCGAACAATGGTCAGTCGAGAGGACAATTTTGCAGGCATTTGATTGGTTAGATTCTGTCATTCAACAACAAAATGCTTTTTGGCCTGGCTAAATGCATCGGTTCAATAACAAAGAAATGGATATGCTTTGCACACTTGGTGGGGCCTCTGTTGACCAACAGAGTGGAACAAATCCAAGATGACACTCAGACCAGATGGCACCATGGAACAGCCATAGTGTTCAAGCAATGAATTCAAGTCTACCATTTTAATACTTATCAGATAGCCCATTTGCTTGTCTAGAAAGTTTAATCCTCATTGGGAACTCTAGTGCTGTGTCCTTGTGCCAGTTTAAGCTGAGCCATGTAAATCTTTCATGTGCAGATGCAAGTTTGTGTAATGATCTATCATGCCGATTAATGATAAAATGAAACCAAATCTTTCATATTCATACATTTTATTCAACACCTGACTTCACCAATTATTGCCAGCCGATTGAGGATTGTAATTCTGGGCCTCTCATCTGAAACATCTTCAATCACTAAGTGAAAAGATGCTTTCCAAAAGGTAAGCAAAGTATTAAGTAACAGAAAAATATTGTTAGAAACAAAGAAAAGAGTACTAAACTTATGTAATATCAGTGCTCCTATATGGCAGTGAATGGGAGACAATCTCTTCATGGATGAAGACACTTGAAACAGAAATGTGGTTCTACAGAAGGATGCTGGGAATACCATGGACTGAACAAGTGAGCAATGAAGAAGTTTTAAATACAATGGAAACAAAAAGGACCCTTAAGATCAGAAAGTGACAGTTGGAATTTCTGGAGTACATAATGAGAAAAGAAGGCTCGGAAAATCAGTATTCACAGGACAGATTGCAATGCACAACCTACATTACAAACTTGAGTGAATGGATGGAGTAGAGTTTGGGAGAGATGGCAAAAATATAAAAGTTATGTGCTATAAAGGACAGGAAATTGTGGAGAGCCATGATCACCTAGATCCTGAATGGACATAACACATAGAAGAATACAGCTCTTTTCCATGTTTGGATTCTTTTTTGTATCTAGAGACTTGACTGCAACTCTAACCAATGCTTGCCTACAGGCTTGACTGCAAAGCTGACTAATGTTTGCCTATAGGCTCGAGTATAAACATGACCAATAACTTGAGTATAAACATGACCAGTAATTGTTTATAGACTTGAGTATAGACATGACCAGTATTTACTTATAGACTCTAGTATAAACACCATCCACATTTGCATAATCAAAAACAGATTTCAACATTAAATAACTCAACAAGAGTTGATAGGATGTAAAATTCCCCAACTCGAATCATTTTTATTGTAGATCTTAACCTCAGTATAGGATTTTTCTTTCCTTACTAAATTAAAATTTTTCACCTTTTAAAGGAATTTTTTTTTTTTTAAGCATTACGCCCCGAGCAAGGCATGAAGCCAATAGGATGCAGGGGGTTGCAGAAGATTTGGAGCGAGAGCAGATATGAATGATAGAAGAAAGGATGAGGAGAGGGATAGTGGATAGATCAAGGTAACTGGAGATGTCGATTGATATTACATTTGAATAGTTGGAGATTATAGCTCTCAGGGAAACAGTAATTGGGAAGGGTGTTCCACAGCCGAGAGTTGCAAGGTATGAAGCTATTGGAGTAGAAGAGATGGCTACATTTAAAAGTTTCTACAGTGAAAGGGTGGGAGCGGGATGCCAGCCTTGTAGGACGCTTGAATTCATGGAGTCTGGGAACCAGTGAAAGCAGCTCATCGGAGCAATTACCATGAAAGTAATTGTAGAAAAGACAGAGAGAGGCGATGACGCGTCTGTGAGAGAGTGACTGTAGACGAGACGTCAGATCAGGGCCAATTATATTACATATCTGTCTCTGGATCTTGTCAAGAACTCCGAGGTAAACAGAAGGTGCCCCAGACCATATATGGCAGCAATATTCCATGCAAGGGCGAATGGTTGATTTGTAGATTTGAAGTATTGATTCTGGGGAGAAAAATTTCCTGGCGCGGCACAGAGAGCCAACTTTCCTCGTGGTGGAAGAAGCAATTGACTCAATGTATCCATCTCAGTTCAGCAGTCAACGTGAGACCGAGCAGACGCAGAGAGTTGCTCTCAAGAAGTTGACTATCAGACATTCTAATGGGGGGCAGGGAAGGATTTCTATGGTGATTAATAGAGAGTTGTTTAGTTTTTGAGGCATTAAAGTTGACCAGCCAATTCTTGCCCCAATTAACAACCAATTGGATGTCCATTTCAAGACAAGCGGCCAGTTCAAAGCTTCTGTTTGTCTTCCTTGAATTGCCAGTATTATTGGGATCATTGCCAAGTAAAATTTGGCAGTTGTGTTTTTTTTTTTTTAATGGTTTCATCCAAGTAAGGCAATAAAGCCACTAAGATGCAAGGAGTTACTGGGAGTGAAAGAAAAAGAGAAGATTTTAGTGAGGAGAAAAGACAATAAGGGAACAGGTTTTGAGAAGACAGAAGATGGCAATTGCCATTACATTTAAATTTTTGAAGATTGTAGGTGGCAAGAAGCCAGAAGAGAGTTCCATGGGTGAGAAGTGTGAGAAAAAATACTATTAGAACTTATTGTTACATCTAGCTAGTTCAACAGTAAAATGGTGTGACCTAACTGCCAATCTAGTAGCATATTTAAATTCATGTGGTCAAGGTGCCAAGCAGGAGAGCTATCAAACAACTCATGAAAATATTTGTAGCAAAGATAGAGGGAAGTCACATCATGGCAGTGGCAAAGTGTCTCAAGTGGAGATGCCAGGTCAGGATTGATTATATTACAGACCCTTCTTTGGGTTTTGTCAAGAATATCTATCTCTCTCATATATTTTTGTAATGCCCATTGTAGGAAAGACTTTGTAAATCACAGATACAAGAATAGTAATGCAAAATAATTGGTCAGCCGATGCTAATTAATTTATATATATATATATATATATATATATATATATATATTCTTCCTTTATAAATCACATGATCTAATTATTTCAAGATGAGGTTGACTGTGCCTGCTCTCTGGTGATCCATATTTTCAAACCCAAGTGTCAGCAGTGACACTTTATATATATATATATATATATATATATATATATATATATATATATATATACACACACACACTGGATACTCCCATTGATTTTGACGTATGCAGGTCAAGCAAATCAGTTCCTAGAAAATGACAACCAGACCATCCGCACATATGATTTGATTATAGTGGTGAAGGCTTTGTGCAGAACCAACCACCCTTTTCAAAGAGCTGAATACGCAGACCTGGTGCACTATATGCACAATGTCCCCAAACAACCCTCCACAGGTTTTGAATTCAGGGTTGTCCCTCTAGACCAGTTGCTATCCAAGGCTATAGAACCCAGTCTGTCATGCTATTTACCCATAGCTGGAGGGGAGAAGAGGAGGATTCATACCTTTCCCAAGGGTATTAGCATGTGAGTGAATATAATGGATCCAACTGGGATTTTCAACATAGCTCTCCAATTTTAATCCAAAGGATATAGATATGGCAATGTGCTGAATATACATGGATCAACTAGGGATAACATATACACTATATATGCACCAAACTAGATATTAGATAATCTGAGATGCTGCTCATGATATGGCCCACCACACTAGATATGGCAAGAGCACCACACTAGATATGGTGACATTATTGCAAGATACATTCTGGCCCACCACAATGAACTGACCTTCCTACTAGTAGACCTAGCAGATGATTCAATATAATTGTTCCATTTCATCTCAGAAGAAAATGTGAGCCAAAGAAATCACAAATTTGATTGGAATTTCTGCCTGCTATCAGCCATGCTGATGGCAGGCAGAAAAGTTTCTTAATGGTAATTAAATTAAAAATTTTTTTGAGGTGTTAAAATTTACAAGCCATTTCTTGCCCCAGTTAAAAACTGATTTGAGGTCCTTTTCAAGAGCAGTTCCCAGATTTACTTTGTTGTTAAGTGCAAGAAAATAAATTATTAGAGTAGAACTAATAGTTTCATCTAACTAGTTCAACAGTAAATTGGTGAGACCTAATTGCCAGTCTAGTAGCATGCTTAAATTCATGCTGTCAGGGCACCAAGGATGAAAGCCCATCAGAACAATTGTCATGAAAATATGTGTAAATTCTGTATTTGAACATGAGTAACTGAAACCCCCCTCCCCCAGAAAATTAAACTAACTATTGTATAGTAATTTGCATATATCAAAGTAATTTGTTTTTAGTTCTTGGTGTTGAAAGATTAACAATAGAACTCAAGATTGTACTTGTTTGCTTGGAAAAAAAAAAATCTGTCAGGCATCATGAGGCAACTGATAATTGTATGCAGAGTTCATATTGGCTTCTTGTCTAACCAGAACAAATCAAGGCCACTTTTAATGGGTGATTGACAGATGTCATTCTGTTGTTATTAATCCTGAAGGCAATTTAGCTTAAGTTTTTTTTATGATCTCTAATTAGAAGACTATCAATAAAATAAAAGCTTTTAAATTTATTCAATTAATTTTTTTTTTTTTAATTCTTTTTTATTGTCCTCAAGTTGGAAAATTAGTTAACTTAATATTTCTTAAATGTTTCCCTTTAAACTTTGGGATACAAACTACTTTTCAAGGTCATGCACTTGACTTCTTGGATTAAATAAAGTCAACAAAATAAGCATATTTTATTTCTTTTTATATTAAGCTGGTGCTCCCGTTACATATTTAGAAATTGTTAATAAAATCCAAAGAAGAATCTGCAATGTTATTAGTCCTGACCTGGCATCTAGGCTTCAGTCACTTTCCCACTGCCATACTGCATTATTTTCATGGTAATTGTTCTGATGAGCTTTATGGTAGCTAGACTTTATGAATTCAAGTGCAGTACTAGATTGTCAGACAGGTCTCATCATTTTAAAGTGAAGATTGCTCGATGTAACCTTAACTTCTATGCTAACAGTTTCTTTTCTTGCACCTCTTATTTGTTAAACTATTTTCTAGCTTCTTACTTTTCAGTCATGTTTGATCTTCAAAAATTTGAATGTAGTGTCACTTGTTATCTTCTCTCTTAATTTCTTTTCTTTTATTGTTCTCACTCCTTAATAATGTTTTTCATATTGTTATAGTGGAACACACCTATTCTATTGTTAATAGACTCTCCCACCTATAATAAGTAGGTGTAGTAGCAGTCACTGAGTGAGTTGGTCAGTCAGTTGATGCCGGACGACCATTAGTTGGATATTAAAGTATCAGCCACCCCAACTAGATTACTGCGTCATTACCTATTATATCAAGTTCCTAACATTTTGTACGTTGAACCTATTTTAGGACCGACTTAGTACAAATACAAGATTCCACTGTGAAACTACTCTACAACACATATATACTTTCACACTATTTAATTCACTGTGTCTTAATGAAACAATTAAAAAAAAATGTTTGTAGTTTGTAGGCAGATGAGCAAAGCTTAGACTCAACCAGATTTCTCTTAACTTCGGTCTCAATGAGAATGTAACAAATTTTTGTCTTGTCTGCATCTTCCCATACGGTCATCCTCTATCTCTTTGCAATCTGCCTGACTTCCTCTTTTACATTAACTACACATCCATAGGAATATTAACAACCATAAACCATTTACCCACAATCCATCAGTGCTGTCCATTTATTGTTGTCATTATCAGTATTTAATAACACATCCTATTTGTTTAACTTATCTGTTGATTCTCAATAGGCAAATTAATTTTTTTTAAATGTGCAGTGAATAGCCATGCAAAATAATTGAACTGTCCAACAAACAGAATAGAAAAAGTATGTAATGAGCAATAATAAGAAAAAAAGAAAAGAACAAGGCCAAAAATAATATAAAGCAAGCAAACAATATATATACAAGGCAAAGCAACAGTAATAGGGAAAAAAGTTCACAAACAAAGAATTGGGGTTGACACACAAAAGCAAGTTTGAATAAATAAAGAAGTGTTCTGACTTCAAGACAAGTCAGACTGGGACTGAGTCAGATAAAACTGAGAACTTGGCTTATTTTATTGGCTAGGAAAAAAATCTCAGCATGCATTTGTGCACTTCTGCCTATAGATTGGGGAGGAGCAAGTGTTTTGCAGTCATTCCTAACAGAGATTGGAATCAACATGCCCTCAACGGAATGGCTGAGTACACTCATTTTGCATCCCGTAACTCCCACTTTCTATGGGGCCAATAAATGCAAACATTTACATTATATATATATATATATATATATATATATAAACATTATTTTAAAAAATTTTTATTACATCATTTTTCTTTTAATTTTTTTAACAGATACATTATATTATGTAGTGACTGGAAAAACATTCTATCAGGAATCTGTTGTACAAAGCAGCTGTTATTGGGGAGAATCTGTCTGAATGAAACTTCCTTCTTACTAATGAATGATAAAGAGAATGAGGAGGATTTATCCATATGTACATGGTATGTCGGGTCCCAACTGTAAAGGTTAGGAACTAGTGGAACTAATGAATGTAGATTTTCAAGACACTTGGCATGAAAATAATGATAAAGTAGCAAGAGACTTGCAATGTTTCATTTATGGGGAAAGTGGATGTAGGGTGGAAAACAATTCAACCCCCAGAAAGCCACTTAGACCTAAGGATCATCAAATGCAACATATGACCCAGGAAAGTCAAAGACATCATCAGCTGAAATATTGCAAGGAAAAAGAAATACTTACAGATCATACGAGTTTGGCTGAAAAGTTCTCAGCCCAACAGACATACAAAATCTGACAAAATGATCAAACATCAGGTTATTTTAAGGGAAGGAATTTTTCTTTTTTAAAACTTATGCTAGTTTCAAATACTGGTTATTTTGGCATTGGATGTGCAGGTGGTGTAAAGGATTGTGGCTTTGATTGAGAAATTGGAGAGTTTGAATTCCAGTCAAGTTCGTTACATTCATTTATGTACAAATACTCTTGGGAAAGGTATGAATTCATCTCCCCTGAGCTATGGGTTAAATAGCAGGATAGACTAGGTCCTATAGCCTTAGTTGGTAATCAGTTTAGAAATGGTGACTTGATTAAAAACACCCATTACCCAGCAGCCTAGGCTACTTGTGAGAATACATCGGCCTGTTGGTTTCAATCCAGAAGAATAACTACAAAAAGATTCTCCTCCCCAAATTTATAGACAAATCAGACAAATGCATGCTGGGATTTCTTCCTAACCAATTTTTGGTTTCATCCACCATATTTTTGTTCTTATTTTGAATTTTAGAAGGCTACAATCATTTGACCATATCCTTTTTGTATGTTAACACCATCCTTACTTTGAGAATTTTTGCCTTATTAATGTTACTTTGCCTACCATTTTTTAAAATAATTATCAAGATGCAAGGGGGTTACTGAGACTATGAGGAAAAAATACTATCAATCAGAGAGAACAAGAAAAGAACAAGAATTAAGAAGACAGAAGGTAATGTGAGAAGGGTGAGAGAAGAAACTGTTAGTATAGAACTTACAGTTACGTCTAGCCAATACAACTATTGTTTGCTTAGTTTTATTTTCGCCCTGTTCTTCTTCCTTTTATTATTGTTCAATGGAAACTTTGTCTACTCCATTTGCTGAGAATTTTTGCCAATTAGACTTGACCATAGTCTATTACTCTACATGGCGCACAAAAATGCGCAGTGAGTCAAAGGTTTTTCTTAATTCTGGCTTTTATTTCAAATACCTATTTTATCCAAGAATTTTTTTGTGTTGATTATAAACAAAGGTATTTATGTCTCCTCACACAGACTGAGCCTAATATTTTCATTCATACCTTAATTTTTTTTTTTTTTTTTTTTTTAAATCAGTTATAACTGGTTGACTTAGGTATCTGCTTCTGAATGATAGTACCCTTGGCATCCCTTTTGTGCTGTCTGGAATTTTTCAGTTTATATTTGAAGCAGCATGCATATAAATACTCTATATTCTTACATTTTGGCACCTGAATTATGGAAAGCTTAGGAATTGATTATTTCTGGGTTGACTGAGTAAATTTAAGTGCAGAAGGTGGAGACCGCTTGATAGTAAACAATGTGGCATCTTTGAGAAATAAAGTTTGTCACTGGATATTCAGAAGAAACTACTTTTGATCTCAGAATAACAAAGAGAAATATGATTACTGTATATACTCCTGTATAAGTTGACTTTATGTATAGTATGGCCTCTGAATATTTTGCATGAATTTTAATCCCACCAGAGGAAAAATTACCAGTGTATAGTACAACCAGTCACTGAAAATGCATGATTTATAACCTCTTCAAAAAAAATTCCCAGTGTATAGGGCAAAACCCTATTTTTGTATAAAAAATTCATCATAAAAACTCACATTATACCTGAGTATATTTGGTACATGTAAGGGTTTATCAACAATCTATATATAAAATTCTGTGTGACTTCTGTTAATTTATCCATCCATCACACCCTCTAAAGTAGCCATACATTGACTGATTAAAACCAAATTTTAGGGAGAAGGGCAAACAGGTAAATGTGTATAGAGAACAGTTGTTTTTTGTCATATAGCACATAAATGAATATAATCATCCATTTATGTAAATAAGCAGAATTGAGCAGAATTAACATTAGGTCATTTGCTATTTGTACCTGCGTGTAGTAACTTACCTATGACTTACCTATGAGTTTGTCTTTCTTATTTATTTTCCACTGTTATCTCGAAAACACTTAGTGACGAGAATAAAACAGTGCCTGAATGATCACCAAAGTTAAGCAATATTTCATCAGTTGTTTTCAGACAGACTGTGGCATTTTCATATAGTACATCAATGAATGTAATCATCTGTTTATATAAATATGTGGTAGTTGAGGAAAGTTAGCATTAAGTCAATTGCTAAGTATACTGTCATGTAGTAAACCTATTTCATTACTTACCTATGAGTTTGTCTTATCTATTTTCCTCTGTTATCTTGAAAACACAAGATACAGTTTTACTAGAGTGGATAGCTTTGTACAATAAATTTTTATTCATTTTTTGGAAAAATTAAGTTTTATTATTTAACATACAAAATACTCTCACTATTTTAAAAACAATTTAATGATTAAAATAACAAATAATAAAATAGTACAATTATAACAATGGGACCGTAATAAAAGTTATGTGACGGATAGAAGAGTCATTCTTACTGTAGATCATATTAGGCACAGTAAGAGATTAGCAATAATAACTAATAACAGAATAGAATTATAACAAATTCTTTTGTATCAAATACAATTATCATCTGGAATAGGCATATCAGTGGGAATTATTAAGTATATAAAATAAACATACCAGATCAAATAAATATTATACCAGGAATATTTATATTAGTTTAACAAATGTCTAACAAAATAATCATGAAGAAAATTATCAGAAGAATATTAAGTGGGCCATTTGAAATAAGAACTTCACCAGACAAGAAACAAAATGGAGGAAAGAATTTAATGTTTCTGGCATTTGTATTGGGTACACAAAAGTCCCACAGGTCTATGTAGAAAAATAAGTGCTCATTTATTTTGGTCCTGTGCCAGTCTAAGTAATACTTAATGATCAAGGTTTACAGCCACATAACTTTCAAACACTGGTTCCTGTATGATCACTGAAGTTAAGCAATGTTGAGCCTGGTCAGAACCTAGATGGGTGACCACTTGGGAATACCAGGTACTGTAAATTTGGATGTGTGAGTGGTATACCTTACAGTCATATCACATTGAAACACCAATTCTAATCTGATCACTGAAGTTAAGCAACATTGAGTCTGGTCAGTACCTAGATGGGTGACCACTTGGGAATACCAGGTGCTGTAAGTGTGGATATACAAGATCCAATTCTAGTTGGATTTGTTGCATTCACTTATGCACAAATACCTTGGAAAAGATATGAATCCACTTCTCCCCCTAGCTATGGATTGTAAGGATTGGATCACTTCTTCACCCACTAGCTATGGATTGCAAAGTTTGGACCCCTAAGATGATTATTATCTCAATAAATTTATACATATATATATATATATATATATATATAGATAGATAGATAGAGGCATTGAATAACCTATAGAAGTTAATATGCTACTAAACGAAAACAACTCACCATAAATCAGTGGTTTGCTTCTTGTATTGCCTTAAAAAAATAGCCTGCTTTAACTTCTACCATTTTTTTTCTTTACAAGAGTTAGATCAGACCAAGAATGGAGCATTGCTGACATATAAGAATGGTTATGTTCGCTTATCGTAGACTTCACTCCAGTGTTTTGAACAGGATTAGAGGTTTATCCCTTTTTTCCCTGTTTAGGATTGGGTTTCTCATTTCTTCTAAAGTCTTCTTATTCTCTTTGACTCCCAGTAAACCCTTGCATCTTAGTGGCATTATCACCTTGCTTGGGGTGAATTGATGAAAAAACAAAATTAAATCACAATCTGCACAACATCACCAGGGTTCAACTCTCACAGTGAAACTTAAATGCACTCTGATCCAACCAAACTCTCCATACTCTATGAGTTCACTCTGTGCAATTCACTATTTATTACTATTTCCACTCATGCATACAAATGATTGAGAGTATCAAACAGCATAGTGTCATGCATATGTAATGGAACGATTACAGATGGCCACTCCTCGCGATAGGTACATGCCCACTTCGCCCGGTGAGGTAAGTGCATTCTCTCGCTACAAAAAAGAAAAAAAAAAAAAAAATTCAGGGCTGGAGCTACACGATCTTTACTTCCCGGCCCTGACAGAATTCAAAAACGTTTACATGGTCTTGTAGGTGATGACATATTTTACACCTGACAACCCCCCCTCCAGACACAATGTCACAAGCCATTTCCCTGGCAAATTTTTCAATGAGTTCTTTTCTTTCATGTCATCAGTTCCAATCATTACAGCCCATACCCACATTGATATGTCCACAACGTTGAATCCCCCTCCAATTCACTACACATTCCTTTGGTAAGAAGAGCACTCCACTCGGAAAGCTTCTCTCCAAGAACAGCTACTTTGTGGAACAGTCAGTTGCATAGATGCCTCCCAGAACATTCCAATGTTAACGGCTTCAAAGCAAGGATTAGTAGTTATATATCCAACATAGACCCTCAATTTTTACCTATCACAATGAACGAGTGTTCCCTTGAGCACTGATTGGGACTTAAAATCCACCCAGACCTCAAATGGAACTTGATCCATCACTAAAGATGGTGGAAAAATAGTCTCTTCTCTTTACTGCTCTAGTAAATGCCAGACAACTTCTGTTGTCATCTAGATTTACAAGAGCCAAATCAGGCTAAAAATGGAGTACTGCTACCACATATGGGCAGGAGCTATACAGTCTTCACATTCCAGTCTCAATAGTATCCAAATGTATCCTTGTGGGTGATGAATTATTTTCCATTCTACAACCCTTTTCACCACAGACGTAACATTGCAGGCCTTTTGCTGCTCTATTGCTTTTTCTATTGAAAGCGTTCAAATAAATTATATTTCAAACTTAGTTTCATCAGTTCCAGCCTTCACACCTAAGACCTGGCACAATGCTCACATTGTAGTGACCCACCCTCATTCCTTTTGTATTCCATTGGCGAGATGTAAGTTCAAGCAACCTCTTCCCACAAATGGCTGCTTTGTGGAATTGACTCCCAAGAGGATACTTTCTCAACCTTCTACCTCAGGTGGCTCTTGGGCCCTTCATAGTGTGAACATCATTGTAAAAAAAAAAAAAAAATAGATATGATCTTCACTTACAATTCCCTCTCTTACACTCTACATTGAGTTTCTCTTGAGCCTTGTAATGGGTAAACAGTAAAAAAACAGAATGAATTTATTTAAGTTGCCTAATAATCAAGTTAACTACACTTCCATTCTCCAAAGTGAACAACATTTGATGGATAAAAAATGAATCTAAAAATGTTCAACTTCAGGTTCCTTGAGTGCATAGATTGATGTCTATGAATTACTGCAACAACTTTCAGCTGAGGTTAGTTTGGAATTACCAGAGCATGTCTCCGTACAAGATTTCTTCCAGGTCTCCCAACATTCCAGGTAGGTTAGCAAGATTAACAGTTGTGAGAGATGGGATATGTGTCTTTGCCAAACACTTCTCAGGTTAGGTTAGGTTTCCATGGGAACTGGCTTCCTGGATTTAGTGAGCAGCTGATGGGTAAACAAAACTGAAGATGGGTTTTCCATGTTTGATAATTTAACCCCTTTCAAAGCAACAATCCATTTGTTGCAACAAACAAGAGAGAAGACTGAATATTCTGCATAATTGAATATGGCATAAGGACAAAAATATGGAGTTCCTGCAGAGGATTGAATACACATGAGTATTGATAATCTGCAAGACTGGTGTGTTAACTGCTGCTACAGAGTGAGGTGTTAAGTAAGGTTCTTTTTTAAACTTCAAACAAAAGTATCTACAGGCCTTGTGATGAAGGCAAAACCAGGAAACTAAGTTTTATATATATTCCCCCCCCCTTTTTCCCTTTCCTATAACATTTCCATTGAGTTGACCGATTAAATAGGTCAATGTCTGATCCTTATCCCCTCCTCCTCAATATTAAGTATTGTAATAAAAATAAATTTTAAAACTCTCCATTCTCTCTATAAACTCGACCATGTCTCTTACACTATTCCTCACCACCCTCTATATCAACTTCTATAAGCTTAATACTGCCTGTCAAAAGTGTAAATTTTAAATTCCTTTTTTGTTTCAAATCTGAAAGTGGAGTCTGAAGATCCAGAGAAATATAAAATTCTCTGGTGAAATAAATTATAACTAATGGAACCTTAAAGTGGTCTGTTTTACTTATATATATATATATATATATATATATATATATATATATAAATATATATATTATATATTTAACCCAGCTTGAAGCAGATGGAAGGTATAATAGCTTTTTTCATTTCTTATATTTTGACCAGTACTTCTAATCTCATTTAAGATCATCTTCAGGGGTGAATTGCTAAGACAAAAAATTAATATTATTGATAGTTGTGATTTTTTGTAAATGCGTATGAAACACTCTTAATTCAAAATTTAATGTTATCTAAGGGAGGTAATTTAATTTATATTTGTAAATTCTAAAAAATTACAATTTAAATATTTTAAAACATTGCTGTTATAAGTGTAATTTTAAAAAATTACAATTTACGTATTTTAAAACCTTGTTACAGGCATTTGAAAGCATTGTTGCTATACTCATAATTAATCTTATTTAGTGCTGGCTGTATTTTTTATGTAGAGGACTTCAAGAATTTGAAGTTTTAGTTTCCTATTTTCAAAAGAAATGAAAAAATAAAAGAGTTTAATAACATTAAGAAATTGATGTGTCAATTTCAAAGGATTACACTAAAAATAAATAGACGTGTAACTAGATTATTGAACTAAACATGATTGAATGAAGATATGCTGCATATATATATATATATATATATATATATATATATATATATATATGAAAACCAAGCTATTGGCAAAACATTAAAAACAACCCTACCAAAGGAGAACATGAAACAAAAAAAAGAAAAAAAAAACACAAAAGAGAAAATGGGCAGACACTTATATAAAAGCATAAAATGCTCAATGGCCGAAGAAATAAAATAAGTCAGAGCAGTAAGACTCATATATTATAATTTTTAAATACTGACAAAAACAACTTGCTCACTACAAAAGATGCATTCTTGTTTTGATGCTGCTAGAGTGAGCAAGTTGTTTTTGTCCGTATTTAAAAATTATAATAAATAATTATTACTCTACTCTTGGTATTGAGCCCCTCTTTTGAATTAATGCTGTGAACGTTAGAATTTATATATTATTTTCATTTGCATTACATTCGGATATATATATATATATATATATATATATAGTGTGTGTGTGTATGCATGCATGCAAATATATAGAAAAATAGGAAATAACTGCTAGGTTAATAATCCAAAGTTCTTTATTAATTTTATTTTTATTTTTAAAAAACAGTGCTCAATACGTAAGTAGAGCCTACATTATAATTATTTTTTTTTTAAATATTTAAAAAAAATATGATTCCATCACTACATAAGAGTTCTCTTTGAAACATGAGAACTCTTATGTGGTGATGGAATCACATTTTAAAAAAATAATATATATATATATATATATATATGTGTGTGTATATGTATAACACTAATAATAAGTATATTTTGTACATCAGCATTTGGTATGCAAAATATATATTTATTATTAGTATTAATTTTAGCTCTGTTGTTATTGAAGGCTATTTTATTACCACCAACATTAACTGTAGATTGTATTATATGTGTGTGTGTATATATATATATATATATATATATATATATATATATACACACACACATATAGATGAGGGAGAGATATCTTCAAATACAAAAGTAAATTGGTAGAACTTTCTTTTTTTTTTAATCATTTTACTCCAAGCAAGGCAATAAAGCCACCAAGACACAAAGAGTTACTGAGTGTGTAAGAATATAAGAAAAAGCAAACATTAAGGAGCAAGAACAATAAAAGAACACAAATTAAGAAAACAACACTTGACATTGCATTTGAATTTTTGAAGATCAAACTTGACTGGAAAGTAAGAAGCTTGAAGAGAGCTCCACAAGCGAAAAAAGAAAACACTCGCATAAAACTTATGGCCACATCCAGCCACCTTGACTGGATCATCAAAATCTGGAAAATCAGGGTACAGATGATAGAGGAAAAATGTATTTCTATTGCATGTTAAATTCTCTGAAAATTCCACCATTTAAGTGAAAGGCATCTTCTAAATCGTTGTTGTTGTTCCAAAAGAATACAAAAACTTTGCTCAGCTTCTGTCAAAACTGACGTCACTTAATTTCTCTGTAATTTGTCTCCCGAGTTATAATTATCATATGAAAATGGTTGACAAATTGGACTGTGAGGCATTTTGGGTTGATCAGCACAAGAATGTTTATCATGGAGATTGCCCTTCTGAATGGGCATGTGAGCAAAGCATTCTGGGTAATATCACATCATATCAGATTAAAAGGAAGTGAAAGAAAAAGTAGAGACAATGAAGTTATTGAGAGAAGTTATTTTGTGTTAGACACACCACAGCTGCTATGGTTGCAGTACATGCAGTATTCCTATGACTAATGAGTTACCAAACTTTTGATGCGACAAGGTTCTTTGGTATCAGGTAGTTTAGTTGAATATTATTACTAAAGAGCGAGTTTGATCCTCACTGGGTGTCTCAGGAGTGAGTGTATATGCAAATACACTAACTCTAATAGAATTGTTTTAAGTATTTGCCATTAGTGGATGAAACTTTGAATTGATTTAAAAATAAGAAAAATGGCAAACATGGACTTTTGTGTCTGCAAAAAAAAAAAAAAAAAGAAAAAAGAAAAAAGAAAAACAAAGTGTCAAAAGGAGAGATTTTCTCACGACATGGCTTTTATTTTAACTGAATCCTTGGAAATGTCTAATGTTTTAAAAAGCAATGATTAGAATTGTAATATAACCTAAACATATGATGAAAGCAAATTTATACATTTTTTTTGTTCTTGAGAATTTACAACAAAAATAGTAAACGCTATCAGATTGTTTATTTACAAGAATAATTTTATATTTACAACATTCTAAAAACTGATACAATTGTATTAAGACTAGATGTAATGCAATATTTAACATTTACCAATTTATAAAAAAATAAATATGAAAACAATTTTTTATCCATAGATTTATAAACATTTGCTAAATTATTAAAAATTGAATCAATTGGAAATTAGCCAAAGTTTACCAACCATTCCAATAAACAATCTAATAAATATTGATTATTATTTTTGTTGTAAATTCTCAAGAACAAAGAAAATGTATAAATTCACTTTCATCTTATGTTTAGGGTTTATTACATTTTTAATGATTGCTTTTTAAAGCAATAAACAGTGGAGGAGTGAAGGTAGTTAAAATAATAGCAGTGATAATGGAAAACTATTCTTTTGACACACTGTTTTTTTTGTGTATAGAAGGTCCAACTTTGCCAAAATTATTAAATTATTAAAAATTAAGATTATTATTATTAAAATATGTGAAGCAACTATAAGGGAATCCTTATTGTTTACCATTTTATAAAATTTGAATCAATTGGCAATTAGCTGATGTTTTGCCAACCATTCCAATAAACAATCTAATAAATGGTATAAATAAATAATCCAATAAATAAAGTGTTTATCATTTTTGTTGTCAATTCTCAAGAACAAAGAAAATGAATAAATTCACTTTCATATGTTTAGATTTTATTACAATTCTAATCATCACTTTTTGCAATGCAATATTTAACATTTACCAGTTTATAAAGAAATAAATATGAAAAATTTTTTTTATTTATAAACATTTATTAAATTATTAAAATATGAGAACAAACTACAAGTAAATTCTTTATTTACCATTTTATAAAGTTCAAATCAATTGGCAAATTATCAGATGTTTTGCCGACCATTCCAATAAACAATATAATAAATGGTATAAATAAATAATCCAATAAATAAAGTGTTTATCATTTTTGTTGTCAATTCTCAAGAACAAAGAAAATGAATAAATTCACTTTCATATGTTTAGATTTTATTACAATTCTAATCATCACTTTTTGCAATGCAATATTTAACATTTACCAGTTTATAAAGAAATAAATATGAAAAATTTTTTTTATTTATAAACATTTATTAAATTATTAAAATATGAGAACAAACTACAAGTAAATTCTTTATTTACCATTTTATAAAGTTCAAATCAATTGGCAAATTATCAGATGTTTTGCCGACCATTCCAATAAACAATATAATAAAGAAAGTAGGTACATAAACAATCCAAGAAATAAATAAAAAATGTTGATTATTTTTGTTGTAAATTCTCAAAAACCAAGAAAATGTCTAAATTCGCTTTCATCATAGGTTTACCTTTTATTACAATTCTAATCGTTGTATTTTAAAACAATAAATATTGCCGAAGAGTGAAGGTTTATCCATGTTTGCCGATTGTGTCCTGAATGTGTTTTTTTTTTTTTATAAATGTGGTATTATGATGAAAGGATTATTACAAGCGAGATAGGGTCAGTGAATGGGATTAGCTAAATAGAATTTTAGAACAAGTGATGTCTAGCCTCCACCATAGTGTAAATAAACAATCTAAAAAATAATGTTTATTATTTTTGCTGTCAATTCTCAAAAACAAAGAAAATGTATAAATTCACTTTCATCATAGGTTTAGGTTTTATTACAATTCTAATCATTGCTTTTTAAAAGAATAAACATTAGTCAAAGAGTGAAAGCAATTAAAATAATAGTGGTGTCAAGGGAAAAGTTCTCCTTTTGACACTCCTTTTTTTTCAGACATGACAGTCCATGTGTGTCCAATTCTCTTTCTCTTCTTGCTTCAGACACTAAAAAATGCCCCAAATTTGTTATTATTTGCACATTGATGTCGTTCGGATATTAAATTTGTGTTATACTTCAAATCCATTCAACACTTCTGATTTCCTTCTGTAATGACACACTATTTAGGTTTTAACCACTAATGCCCACCACCCAATTTTGGGCTGGCCGGCATTAGTCATTCATAGGTAAAAATAATAATGAAACTGCGTATTTCAAAACCTATAATTAATACTGGATTATTTATGAACATATATTTAATAATGGATTTCACACTTCAACATAGTGTAAGCTTGTCTCACTAGATCAATTATGACCGAGTTGTGTGTTCATTTCTAACTAGTTGCTCCATATTTACTGCCTTGTGCCACATCAAACCTGTGCTTAGTAAATGACTATATCTTAGTGGTACCAGCACTTCACTATGGTGCATGATTACAAAAGTTAAGCAATGTTGAGCCTGGTTGGTACTTAGATAGGTAACTACTTGTGAATATCAGGTGCTGTAAGTTTGGATGTGAGGGTGGTGGAAATGATAATGGCTTGGAATTGAAAATTGTAGAGCCAAGTTTTAATTCTAGTCAGGTTCATTGCATTCACTTACATGCAAATAGCATGCAAATTGATCTCTTCTCCCCGCAGCTATGGGCTAATTAGTACGAGTTATATCAGTAAATCTCCAAAAAGTTCTTACAATCTAAAAATACTTTAAATAACCTGAGAAATGCTGATAAGTCATAAAAGGAAAGTCAATCAAAATTCACTGTGGTGTAACGGTTAACAAATTTGTCTCACAAGATCTGTTAGGAGTGAATAGTGAGTTGGATCTTCACTGGATGCTCTATACTTTTGACCTTGTGCCACATCTAAGCTCTGCTAAGTAAATCACTATTTAATAGTGGATTATTATTTTATAATCAATAACGGATTTGTGGCGAGATTGGATTTATTAGATAAATGCAAAACAGCCTTAAACATCTCAAACAGATTTTCTTTTTTAATCTATTCACCTGAAGCAAGAATCTGACACTACTAAGATGCAAGGGGATACTGTGAATAAAAGAGAATGAAAAAAGTCTTTAGAAAGAAAATGAAAAAGTTCTATGCTAACAGTTTCTTTTATCACACTTCTTGCTTGTGGAACTCTTCCAGCTTCTTGTGTCTTTGTCAACTTTGATCTTCAAAAATTTAAATGCAATGTCAACCATTATTTTCTGTCTTCTTAATTGTTGTTTTTTTGTAGTCTTCTCTTAATTTCCTATTTTTCTCATATTCTCTAATGCTCAATAACCCCTTGCATCTTAGTGGCTTTATTGCCTTGCTTGAAGTGAAATGATTAAAAAAAAACAAAGAAAAAGGAATTGGGAAACCAATTCTAAACAGGAAACAAGGGATAAATCTCTATTCCTATTCAAAAGACCAGCAGAAAGTGTAATCAGATGATAGCCAATTTTGTGGAGAAAAGACAATATGTTTAAAAAAAAAAAAAAAAAAAAAAAAAAGTACATAACTTAAATCTAAACAAACTGTTGCAGCAAAATGCTAGTGTGAGCAATTCTTATACTTAGAGGATCACTGTTTGACTGCATTATAAGTTAAATACCTCCACCATGTTTGAGATATTAAAAATTCATCAATACCTATTTTATAATGGAAGACAATTTTTCAGAAAGGTGGTGTGAAGTCATAGAAAAGCAAGAAAATGTTTACATGACTGAATAATGATGCTATGACTTTATATGACGGCAAGCACAATTTATTTGAAAGGTAATGTAGTCATAGAAAAACGAGGAAAATACTTTGATCCTTGTCTAATGATGCTATAAATAAGACATTGACTAAAAATCATGAATAGTTTTGTGTGAAACTAATATTTACTCAGTTTATAATGTATCATTTTTTTTTTATCCATGTCAGTTCAGAAAACTTATAACTTGCTCCTAATGGTCTCACTTAGGCTACTTGCCATGACGTCATTAGAAATTCTCCTCGACTGACTCCAATGGACTGGTATTTACTGGTTGCCCTAGATGCAACACAAAGTCAAGTCTACTGTAGGGAACCTGAGCATTTCCACTCATGCCACTGATCAAAATTTACCCAGCCCCCCACCAAAGTGGGCTCAGATACAGAACTGGTTTGTTTTTCTCAGCTTAGTCTCTATCCAAAGACAGAGCCTGACTATCATCCTACACCTAAAGATGGAAGTCTTGTCACGAGCCTGAGAGAGACTGTGCCAGACTTCACTTGAGTCACTTTGAGTTCTTTATTTTAGGCATCTTGCCTAGTTCATTTGTGTTGCTGGGGTGTCAGATTTATTCCACAACAAAAACAGAATGCGTGGTTGTTAGCAAAAGAGACAGCTCAACATACAAATTACAAATTGGAGATACCAAAGTCAAACAAATACAATTTAAATATCTGGGAAATGTTTTAACAGAGGATTGAAAGTGTAGCACTGAAATCTGAAGGTGCATTGGGATAGCAAAATATGCCTTCTGAAAGCTAAGTAAAGTATCAAGAAAAAGAAAAAAATCATTAGAAACAAAGAAAACTGAACTGTTATGCAATATCAGTCATCCTATATGGCAGTGAATGCTGGACAGTCTCCTCATAGATGGAGAGATGGGAAGCATCAAAAATGCTCTTTTACAGAATGATGCTGAGACTACCAGGGATGGAACATTGCAAAGACAAAGTGTTAGAGAAAATGGAAACAAAAATATTTACTTAGATTCAGAAAGAGACAATTGAAATTTCTAGATTGCATAATGAGGAAAGAGGGCTTGGAAAATTTAAGGCTCATAAGACAGATTGATGGCAAGAGAACCAGAGGAAAACCACTCATAACCTACCTTGCAAGCTTGTCTAAATTGATGGCAGAACAAGGTTTAGAAAAGATAAAAAAATAAAAAAAAATTATTAAGAGCTACAAAGAACAGGAAATTGTGGAGAGAATCACCCACGTATTGAAGGGACATGGCACATTGTTAAGAAAAAAAAAGATATAAATCAATATAAATTGATAGCCAAATACAATTGGATGTCTGAAAGTTGGCACTGATTCAACAGATGAAAACTGAAGCTAAAAAATCTGATTGTTTTAAGAGAGAAATTGGCAATGGTTTATTAAAGCCTGTATTGCTTGTGTTGTTGAGGACTTTGAACAAGGTATAAAAATTACTATTTGTGAAAAAAAAAAAACTTAGATATATACTCTAGTATATTTGATATGGCCTTGGCTAATGTATTATTTGGGAATACCAGGTGCTGTAAGCTTGCATATGTAGGACTTGTATCAGTAAATCATTATCTCCAAATAATTATTACAATCAAAAATAAAAAAAAAAATTCTGGCTTTAAATAATCTGCAAAAGGTTGATAAGCCATAAAACACAAATCAATCCAGGAATTTCTGGATGAGGAGTTATCATTATTTATACTATTTACATGCAGACTATCATCCTCATACTTGTTGTTATTGTTATAAAACGGCCAGCGTTACTTAAAGCTACAAAAGATAGGAAGTTGTGGAGAGCGACGATCGCTGACGTATTGAAGAAAATAGCATAAAAATTCAGGATGAAGCAGTGACAAAATATTGATCCACATGACTGGTAGTAGGAAAGTGTATAGGGTGAGTTGGATTCATGCCTTTCCCAAGAGCAATAGTGTAAAAGTGAGACACTGTCTCAACTAGAACTGAACTTTGTTTTTGCCAATTCAGATTTCAGAACATTTCTGTCATCAGGACGAATTATAAATTTATGTTATAATATCAAATATGATATCTAAGAACTGATATGGTATTTTCTTCAGCAGCTGCCTTCTTATTTGGGGGTGTTATGAAATGGGATGACCATGTTATTGACAATACTCTAAAGTAACCTGATTATCCCTGGACCAGTTGGATTTTAGTAGAGGGGGTGGGTGTTTACCGGCTCTTGAATGGGGACAAAATTTGGTAGAAGGTGAAATTCACATTTAGAATTAGAAACAGGAACATTGCTAAGAAGCAAGGACAAAGGAAGAATAATTAGAAGGACAGCAGATAGCAATTGACATTGCATTTAAATTTTTTCAGATTAAAGTTGGCTGAAAAGTATGGAGCTGGAAGGGAGTTCCACAAGTTAGAAGTGTGATAAAAAGAACTGTTAGCATAGAATCTATGGTTATATCGAGCCAGCTTTGAGATCTTGTCACCAGTCTCGTACTGTGCATAAATTCAAAAAGTCTAGGCACCCTAGCAAAGAGTGATATTTATTTCTGTTTTAATACAGAAAATGTGGCACAAGGCCAAAATGGGGAATGAGAAAAATGACTGTCTTCTTCTGTCTTAACTTTAAACTAGCCACAAACATTGACCCAAACATACCCCAATATTCCTAACATCAAAAACACATTTTTACTTACCTTTCTTACTACATCTACCATAATATCTGGTTGTCTCTATGAAAATCCTAACTAGTGTCCATAAGTACAATTAATTTTGTGTGTGTGTGTGTGTGTGTGTGTGTGTGTGTGTGTGTGTGTGTCGGGGGGAATAAAACAATTTAAAAGCAAAGACCACATTTAAACAATTACCATGAAAGTATTAATAGAAAAGGAAAATGGATGCAACCTTACGCTGATGGGAAAGTGACTGAAGCTGAGATGCCTGATCAGGGCCAGTAATATTGCTGATTCTTCTTTGGATTTTATCAAGGAGCTCTAGATAGATAGCAGGAGCACCAAACCATATTCGTCAGCAATATTCTAAGCATGGACAAATGGTAGACACAGATATGTAAGATAGATTGTTGAGAGAAAAACTGTCTAGGACAACATAGTAAACCAATCTTCTTGGCAGCTGACCTGGCAATTGATTCAATATAGTCTTTTCACTTCATGTCAACTGAGAACATTAGCCCAAGAAGGTGCAATGATACTCTCCTGGAGGTTAGCATCAGCCATACTAATGGAAGGCAAAGAGAGTTCTTTCAGATGATTAATACAGAGCAGTTTAGTTTTGGAAGCGTTAAAATTAACAAGCCATCCTTTGCCCCAGTTAACAACAGGATGAATGTAGTTTTGAATATCAGCTGCCATTTTGACCTTATTAAACTGATCAGACTTACTGTTAAGACAGGAGTAAATGGTTGTGTTCTCAGCGTTGATAACAAGTTGAGAGCTGATGCCATTGAGAAGGTCATTAATGAAAATCAAAAACAATGTAGCACCAAGGATGGTGTCCTGGGCGAGGGGGACATGTAAATTAGTACGAAAGGAACTGGAAGAGTGGCCATTCAGGATTACTTTCATTTCATGATTCGATAGGAAAAATTGGATCAGTTCAAAAATTTCTCCAGTGGCACTAATTTTTTAGTCTGTGAGAAGAAGACCTGCATGTCAAACCCTGTCATAAGCTTTTGTGATGTCCAAAGCTACAGCCCAAGATTCACCATTTTTATCTAGATCAACATTTGACTTGGAGAAATGAAAGCCATATTGCTGGTCTGGTTTGTTTTATGGCATGTCAACCTCCATGGGTTATTGTGATTTTCCAAGCATAGCTTAGATGTGGCACAAGGCCAAAAGTAAGGGGCACCCAGTGAGGATTGAACTCACTACTCAGTTGTAATTGTTCTAGCGAGACAAGCTTGCTAACCATTACACCACCTCGAGGTGCTGAATTGATTTTCTAAGCATAGCTTAGATGTGGCACAAGGCCAAAAGTATGGGGCACCCAGTGAGGAATGAACTCACTATTCAGTCATAACTGTTTTAGCAAGACAAACTTGCTAACCATTAAACCATGCTGAGGGACCCCACCTCCATGGGTTATTTAATGCTAACAAGATTTTTATTGCTAGTAATATTTTTTTTTTTAAAATGTATTGCTGGTAATATTTTTACAAAAAAACGTATTGCAATATTGCAAAAAGAGATAATTAAAATTTTAATAAATCCCAAACAAGAAAGTGAATTCATACATTTTCTTTATTCTTGAGAATTAACAACAAAGATGTTAAACACTATTTATTTATTGGATTGCTTATTTATAAGATTATAAAAATATGGAAACCAACTAAAATGAAGTATTTATTATTTACCATTTTATAAAGAAATAAATATGAAAAGAAATTTTTTTCATTCATAAACTTTATTCAATGACACAGCAGATTTGAACTAGCTGTCTGGGCTGGCTGTTTGGCTTTTTTGTGAGGGATAAAGCTTTCAATACCAAATAGAATCCACTCAGAAATGAGGGAGCCTGTTCTGGAAGGTCCATATTTGAAGCGAACTGAGAGAGGTTCTTTTGGAATTTAAGATCTAAAATTGTCCCAATCAGCTTTGTTATATAAATAGAGACGGTCTTTGATTTTGCATCGATCTTAAAGATCAAAGAATAGGCTGAGGTGCCCAAGGGAGGCAACACCTCTGTGGAACATTGATCGAAGCAGGAGGCCCAGATGAGTAAGCTGATCTACAATGTAGGTCAGCTTGTGGGATACGGAGAAATCATAATAGTATTTTCCCTCTTTCTGTCAGTTCTGTTTAAGTGGAATAGCCACTCCTTGTAGTGAATGTTGAAATTGTTGTAGCCAAGGGATGAGTAGAGATGATATCATCAATCTTCTCCACTATTCTGTCAACTATTGCAATACCATAATTCTGAGGGTGATAAATAATGAAGACAAAGGACCTTCTATGAACAAGTGTCACCCAAAATGCGTTTGGTTTCTTTTACAGCATATCAACCTCAATGGGTTATTTAATGCCAACAACATTTTTAATGCTAGTAATATTTTTTTCTAAAAATGTATTGCTGGTAATATCTTTTCCTCAAAAATGTATTACTGGCAATATTTATTTTCTTCAAAAATGTATTGCTGATAATAATTTCTTCTCAAAAAATTTATTACTGGTATTAAAATCTATTTTTACATTGTCAGAGTGCTTTGACCCCCATTTGGTGGCTAACTATTTGCCCATAGTTGGGACCCTAACAGGTGCTACCACCCTAGATCAATTTGGAATTGCAATTAAGAGGTGGTTCCACTCTCCTCAAAACCTCCTGATGAAAGGCCTTGCAGTTGGACATAGTTTATCGTCATACCCAGGACGGCACAAAATGGGAAGTCAGGATTCTCCTTTTGGGCCTGTGTTAGCAATATTGAATGAATGAACAAATGGTAGTTGTATAAACATACAAAATGGATTCAGGCAAGTAGAATTATCTGCTATGGCACAGCAAATCAGCTGTCCCAGCAGTAAACCTACAATTGATTCAATATAATCATTACACTTCATATCAATAGAAAACATAGGACTAAGAAGGTGTAATGAATTACATTCCTGGAGGTTAGCATTAGCCATATAGATGTAAAGCAAAAATGGTTCTCTAACAGAAAGCAGCTTCATTTTGAAGGTATCAATGTTTACAAGCCCTTTCTTGCCCCAGTTAACAACTGATAATGAGAAAGTCTTTAATGAAATCAACTAATTTGCACTCTGAAAACTTTTTGGTGTTTTATGTTTCAGGTAGTAAACATTAAACTTAAGGTCACCAATGTAATATCAGGATAATGGAAACTTTCCTTATAAACTTTGGAGAATTAATGATAATTGATGAACGGTAAGAGGATTAGGCAGATTAAAATAATCTGATTAATTAATAATGTCTGATTTTATTAGCAGTTTTTCCTTTAAAGAGGAAACAACGATCATCGTGTAATAAAAAAACAAAATGGGAAAGATCAGTTTTAGTGCAAATGTTCGCAACTTGTTCAAACTTCTTATGCGAATAGGTTTGTCGTTATTAATAATGGGTAAAATTTTTTTTCAGATAGAGCATATCTGTAAAAGAACAATATAGAAAAATACAAAAGGAGAACTTAGCCGACGTGTTTCGTCTTCTGAGGAACTTTATCAAAGCAAATGTAAGGATTTTATTTTGTGACAAGTATTTATATACGAGAGCAAAAATTTTATTGGTTTTTCAAAATTTTGTTACAGCAGGGGTGTTCGTGAATATTCACCTGGTTAGCAGAAAAGTCAGGCAATTTCATGGACGTGAGGTGACACAGTTCAATGCCTAATAAATGAAAGTAAGTAATAACATACATACATACATACATACATATATATATATATATATATATATATATATATAATACATCCTTCTTTTTAAGGAAAATATTATTACAATTAGAAAGAGAAAGAGGGAGTAACCTTTCAAACAAGGATATGCAAATGAATGACAACACAGGGAATGAGGAGGATAGTGAATAGACAAACATTAGAAGTTGTGGAGTGTCATGATCACCCAAGTATTGAAAGTACACAGTACATTAGAAAAGTTAAGACTATATAGGAATTATGAACAACATTTTAATTTGTATTAAAGTCTACAGTCAACCATTATCTACTTTCAACAATCTAATTCAGTAACAGTCTAGCTGGAGTGGTTCTTGGGCCATGTATTGGAGAAACAACATTAACGTAAAGGTGAGAAGAAGAATAGATTTTTATCTGAAACATGAAGACCCAAGTCTTGAATGTATATGGTATATAAAAAATGTTAAATGACTATATAGTGATTGTAAACAACATTTTAATGCAATTCCTATCAAGGAATTGTATTAAAGTATAGAGTCAACAATTATTTACTTTCAACAATCTCATTCAGTAACATGTTACCTTGTGTGGCTCTTGGGCCTTGTACTGGAAGAATAGTAATAAAAAAACAGGTGTTTATCTGAAGCAAAGGCAAAATACTTATAGAGAATAATTAAAAAAGTCGGCCGTTTATTAGTATTACTTATACAAAAAAATTTACGTGGTTTACTATAGGTTAGATGTGGCATAAGGCTGAAAGTATGGGGCACCCAGTGAGGAGCAAACACACTGTTTAACTGTAAATGATTTAGTGGGACAAGCTTGCTAACTATTGGACTACGTCGAAGTGCCCTATTCAGTAATTCTCTACCTTGAGTGACTATTGGGCCTTGTTTTGGGGGAATGACAGTAATAAAAAAAAAAAGAAAGAAGCAAGAGGTCTTTATTGGAAGCAAAGTCAAAACACTTGTAGAGAATATAATAATTTTTAAAAAATTGGCCATTTATTAGTATACAGAATAACCATAAACTGTGACAGAAAAATAAATAGTTGTCGTCTACACTTGGTGAGTATTTAACATGAGAAGGCAAAGGCTGTTTATATCACTATGAATGAATGAAAAATCACCTTGGTAACACTGGTTTAAAAATGGTATCTTATAAGTATCTCATACTGATGGCTATTATTATATATTACGTCTGTTCAAGTGTAGACACCTGTTGAATACAAGGATTTGATATTTCCAACTACTGAAGAAATAGCTTTGTGGGATGATTTGTAGAGATGGTCTGTCTTTTTAGATCATTCAAGATCTTTCTGCACTAAATGTTGGTATGTAAGGTTGCCAACTCTCCTTTATTTAATTGTTTTCTGTACTTGTCCTTTGTTAAATTGGAAAGGTAAAAAATAACAATGTCACATTCAATTATATTGAGTATAAACAGGAAATAAATTGTAAATTACTGTCTGTTTTTTTATATATATATATATATATATATATATATATATATATATTTCTTTGTCCTTTATTATAACTTGACAAAATTGGCAATTCTTTTGGTGGGTGGAATTGTTTTCTACAAAAAAAAAAAAAAAGACAGAGAGACTTCGTATTGTCAATTTATGCTGGTTCTTGTCCAGAGGAATAGAAATATTGGCATGCATGACTTTAAAACTCAATGACACATCAGTCACCCATATTGAATTCAACAATAAAGTATTGTCTAGTTTGCAACATAAATATACAATAAGCAAAGAGTTTTATCTCTCATTCTTATATAGAGAAAGGGACTGGTCTCTTTCCAGATCGTATGGTGTGCGGGGGTTGAAAGGGACCAGTCTCTTTCCGGATTGTATGGTGTGCGGGGGTTGAAAGGGACCAGTCTCTTTCCGGATTGTATGGTGTGCGGGGGTTGAAAGGGACCAGTCTCTTTCCGGATCGTATGGTGTGCGGGGGTTGAAAGGGACCAGTCTCTTTCCGGATCGTATGGCGTGCGGGGGTTGAAAGGGACCAGTCTCTTTCCGGATCGTATGGTGTGCGGGGGTTGAAAGAGACCAGTCTCTTTCCGGATCGTATGGCGTGCGGGGGTTGAAAGGACCAGTCTCTTTCCGGATCGTATGGTGTGTGGGGGGTTGAAAGGGACCAGTCTCTTTCCGGATCGTATGGTGTGCGAGGGGTTGATCGTATAGGGGAAAGGGACCAGTCTCTTTCCGGATCATATAAGGTGGGGGTAGGGACCAGTCTCTTTCCGGATCATATAGGGGGAGAAGGGTCCAGTCTCTTTCCAGAGCATATGGGGGGACCAGTCTCTTTCTGGAGCATATGGGGGGGGACCAGTCTCTTTCTGGAGCATATGGAGGGGGAAGGGACCAGTCTCTTTTCGGATCATATAGGGGAAATGGATCAGTCTCTTTCTGGGTTGTATAAAGAAAAGAGACCATTTTTCTATTGCACAAAAGAGTTGCATATTACTGTTTCCTGAAATGTACATTGAACAATAAAGGTTTGCAAAACAGATCTACAGTAGCAGGTTTTCTTTTTTGACTAAAATAGTTCCTTTGGAATACAGAGTTATAGAACTTCTCTCTATGTTTGATTCATTCAAATTTCAAAAAACAAAAATTTTTAGAGTATAATTACTTATTCACAATTTTTACATGAATACTCATTTACCCATATATATATATCCTGGTTGTAAAATCATTGCTTCTGAAATTTCTCAAAGTTCTCACTAAAAATTTTATTAAGATTAGTTAAGTGTAAAGGACCATTGTCTTGCTACACTGTGTTGCTGCCATAATGAAAAGGCTTTTTGTGGGCTGGAGTTGCCAGCTCTGTAGTCATCTGATTTTGAATCAAATGTTTACTCCTAGACTGGGCTCTAAACAAGGATAGAAAGCCCAGTTTACACAGCTATTTACACCTAGCTGGTTGGAAAAAGATGAATTTATACCTTTCCTAAGATTATTTATGCAAAAGTGAATGTCATGAACTGAGCCAATCCACCATTCAGCATCAATACCTATTATGCTACAGGATCTCATAAGAGAAAATGCCATATTAATTTTGAGCAAAGAATATTTTGCTTCTAGTGCATTTTATCTAACTAGAATGATCACCGATGGTCACTGGGGGAGAAATACTTGTCTAACTTATTCATAGCCTAGTGGATTAAAGCATTGGTGCATGGAATTGGGGACATAATAATTGTGAATTCAATCCCTGGGCTGGGCAGTGTGTACTTGGACTTAATAGAAATAGGTTGAGCAATAATTAAGCATTACTAAATAAGACCTAGATAAGATATGCCTAGACATGGTCAGATGAATGAGATTAATAGAAGACTACTTGCTGGTATTGTAAGCAACCACTTACAATCTGAAATATGTTTCAGTTTTAAAATGTTGGCTCCCATACAACGTAATGGAGGGTCATAGTGGTATGTCTGCAAGGCCCACATGACCCTCCGGTGGGTCATCTTCCAATTTCTTTTTCTATGAGGATTATTTGGAATGAGATGCTATGTGTGATTGCTTATGGGATCATGGTACATCAGAACCTCAGTTTTTACTAAAAAATTTTAATATTTTTGAATATAGAAAATGAGAGTGCCAATGTAATACCTATATATTGGGAATTTTCCAATGACCCATGGGTAGGTTGTGTGGGACTCTGGGTTGTAAAATGGGCTCAGGTACTGAACAATATAAACTGGTGGGTCAGCAGTAATAAATACTATCTGTGATATCCTTGCCTCGTATATGAAACAAGGTTAAAACAAAGTCACTTGTACCAGAATTAATTAAGATATAGTGCTGAGGGACTGTGGGTCAACAAGGAAGAATGAGGCTTGGAAGCCAATGTGTTAATACTTTGCTTAGCTTTCGGAAGGCACCTTTTGCTATCCTAATTCACCTTCGGATTTCAGGATCACAATTTCTGCACTCAAAACATTTCCCAAATATTTAAATTGTTATTTTTTTTTTTTGTACTTACACAGAGCTGTACCATGCATTTGTGTAGGTTGTGTGGGATTCTGGGTTGTAAAATTGGCTCAGGTGTTGAACAATATAAACTGGTGGGTCATAAATACTATCTATGATATCCTTGGCTCATATAGGAAACAAGGTTAAAACAAAGTCACTTGTACCAAAATTAAGATATAGTGTTGGGACCCTAGGACAACAAGGGAGAACGAGACTGGGACACCAACGTATTAAATAACCTAGAAGTGATCAAGCTGTAAAAACAAATAAACTACCCTCATAGATTAAATAAAAGTTTGAAATTTGCTGAAATCTGCATAGGTCAACAAATACCAAAAATGAAAGACCTAACTGCTGAAATATGAGGACAATAGTCTACGTGTAAATAATGATAACTCTGCATTCTAAAAACTGAGACAAACATTTTTTTTTCTCAACCAAGCCTGTGATTTTGCTTCTAGACATGCAGAACATTGACATATAAATGGCAAACTTAAGTTTTTGAACTTGTTCTTTTCTGAAGATATTTAAATAAAAGAAAACTTACAGCTTTTGACCTTAACAACTGACAGCCAGATTGAAATACTCTTCTACAACAGTGAAATCAAAATATACAGCCATAAGGGGATTTTTTCTAAACAAAAACTGACAAAACTTTCACTCCTGATGCATTTCACCAAAGTTGTAATAGTGGCTGGAAATAAAGTTTCCGAACTGACACACAAAAGATGAAAATTGTTATATTGTCTTCTGTAACTTGTTTTTGCATTGTTATTTATGGAAACAGATATAAAAGGTACATGCTATATGTTCTTCCCAATGTTTTCTATTCTTCTTCAATGTGCCGCATCCATTCAGGATGAAAGCAATCATGGATCTCCCCAATTTGTTATCTTTTGTATATCTTCTTATTGGCTGCAGCTTTATCTTGTATCCAAGAATTTAATTTCTTCTTTGCTGATGAATTAATTTAAAGTTGATGACTAAATTTGCTGCCAACATGCAGGTTCAGGACTAGAAGCTTTCAGTTTCACCAAAACCCACTCCTGTCATCCATTCCCTATCAGCATTTGGCTTTGCAAGAGTTGGTTGGAGAGTAGAAGAAAAATTTCGATGGCGTGAATTTGTTTAAACCGTTCAAGTTTCCTGGGACATGTGTGTCCTATAGATGTTTTCCACATGTCCTACGGGACATAATTGTCCCAAAAACACATTGATATGGGATAAAGAAGACATTTATATGTGTAACAGTTACTGCATCATCATTTTGCTTTAGTGAAAATGCTACCAAATGCACAGTGTTCATATGGCAGTCAAAGAAGGAGGAGTGTTTCAAATTATTGCCTCATTTTAACGTCAGTACATTGTCTGTTCACAGTAAGTGTTACATTTCTAGATGTATTTTTCTGTATATATGTATCATCTAATACTATACAACATAAGAGATGGGAAATACATTCCAATAATGAAAAATATTGCAAAAATATATACTTTTATTTTTTAGTTATGGGACACTAGCGTCCCATCAGCCTTTTAGGAGCACTGAGAATGGGACATATGTGTCCCTGCAGACTTTCATAGTCCTATTTTCACTTTGTTTATTATCCTAATATAGGTATACCTCAACCTATGTCGTTAATTGGTCCCAGAGGTCACGACTTATGTCGAAAAATGACAAGTCAAAATAACCACACTATAAACTGCAAATAAGCACTTCCCATTGTACATTACAGTATTTATTTTTTCTTAGGAGCCATTGGGGCAAAATATAAAGTCACAAATCAATAAAAATGAGAGAGTAGGCGATAAGCAGACATATACCGTGTGTATGCCTAAACTGGATTTCAATTTTGCAGGAATCATGAGTGGCACTGACAACAATGCCAAACAGTAGATATTCGAACTACCATGGAAATTGCCAATATTGTGCTCTTAAAGACCGCTAAATAAGATGACAACACAGAGTCACAGATGTTTTCATATTTCGTTCTGTATGATTTATGATGATTATATTAACATTTACTGTAAATGTACGTATTTTAATGTGATTTTATATACTTTTAGTCTTATTTTTTGTACAGTAACATGATTTTATGTGCTTTTTTTTGTCAAAAATAATATATGGAAAAATAAAAATCAAGTTTAAGTCATTTTATTCAACTTTTTTTGTCAAAAAAATTATACTTCAATAAAGCAGAATGGAAAAATAAAAATTCAAGTTTAAGTCTAATTTTGAGTTCTAAGTTTAATTATCTATGGTTTCTGCTATCATTCCCAAATAAATCAGTCAACTAAAATTTTGTTGTTGCTCATATGTTTGGTCAATGGTATCCTCAGTATCCTCCTGGAGAATGTTTTACTGCCTCAAGTCTTCTCTTCATCTGTTCTCTACCATTCACTGCCACATAAGAGGATTGATATTACATAACAGTTCAGCACTCTTTATTTCTAAGGAAATTTTCCTGTTTCTTAATAATTTGTTACATAGAGATACTTCTGAAAGACATACTAACTCTGAAAGATTTTTTATGTTTCAAAACTAAATCCAGTATCATAATACAGTTATTTAAGATACAGAATACAACCTCATTATCATTCATTAAAGAGGCAGCAATGGAAAATATATATAAATCTGAATAAAATCTAAAAAGTCAGTCAAAAAATTGCCTAGTATTCACTGCCATATAGGAGAACCTATATTATATAACAGTTTCCTTTGTTTCTAAAAATTTTCTTGTTTCTTAACTTTGTTTAGTTTTTAAAATGTTTGTCTTTGTTGTTAATTCATATTCTATCTGTTTGACAGTCTAGTATATCTTCTGGACTATTCAAATATCATTCCCAAATAAATCAACCAACCAACCAACCAAAATTTGGAGAATGTTCGGGTCAACATTCCTGGAGAACTACATTTCTACTGCCTCAAGTCTTCTCTTCATCTGTGAGAAAACAGTCTACCATTCACTGCCACATAAGAATTGATATTACATAACAGTTCAACACTCTTCTTTATTTCTAAGAAAATTTTTGTTTCTTAATATTTTGTTACATAACTTTCAGAAGTATCTTTTTTTTTTTATTTCCCAGCAAGATAACCTGGCAAATTTTCCTGAAGAGAATTTGCAAGTTTTCAAATTTTGACAATCAATCATTTTGTTCATCTCAAAATATGACATTTTACCTTTTCAGTAGAGCATCAAACATTTGGGAAACTCCTAAGCAATAAAAAAGAACTTTTTATGTAGACATTTCTAACAGTCAAGTGTCATCCTTTACTGAAATCTTTAATATGAGCAAACTTGACCTCAGTAACCTACATCTCTGTGTGTCCATATTAAATCATGAGTGAAAAAAAATAGTGACAACTGTAAGAATTATTTAAGATACAGAATACAACCTAAACTTGTTTGCCATTCATTAAAGAGGCACTGAAATGCCATATCTCTAGGGTAAGTCAAACAAATATTTGTACACTTTTTTAAGATACAGACTAGATTAGTCACTAGTTGCCAAGAAGTAGAGGAAGTTGTATATGTTTATGAGAAATGATGGAAATCTGAATTAAAAAAATGAAATGTTAGCCCAATTAAAAATAGGGAACATGCTATGAACAAAATTGAGTGTTTTTAGGTTTTTCACTTGAAGAAAGGTAGGAAAAGAACATGATATTAATAACACAAAGAACAGATGCTTATTTGGACAGAGTGAGAACCTTGGTGCACTCAGATCTTTAAGTTTTCTGAATGATAAAAAAACTGAATATTTTAAAAGAGGATTTAGGAATGAGAAAAATTTCCTCAAAAGATTGTTTATGTTGATTTTTGAAAGGTCAAATTTTCATCTGATCTTTTTGAGATGTTTGACAAATGACAGAAACAAAATTTTAGAGTAAATGAATAGAAATTCATATTCTATATATCTATCACAGTTCAGACATGTTTGCATGGTTCTTTGATCTAGGGGATAATTTATAAATTCTTAGTATGATGACAAGATGGACTATTCAAATATCATTCCTATGATTGACCTTGTTAAATCAATCACAGTGAATTTGGGAATGAGAGAAATAAAACCCTAGGAGTTTATGAGTTTCTGGCTAAGAAATAATTACAAAAATGGACAATCAACCTTATTCCCAAGTGGCTATCCACCAGACTTGACATCGCTTAACTTTGGTGATCATATGAAAACTGGTGTTTGAATGTGATATGGTCTTAAGCCCGAGACAGTGTGAAATATGCAGACCATAAACCTGAGACAGTGTGTTAAAAATATGAGTGAAATGAATCTGGAGCAGTGGATAAAACCAAGTTTCATGTGAAGATAAATTTGAATCATTGATTTGGAAAGAAAGAAAAATAATGCATTACAGATTAACCTATTAATTAACTCATAACTTGAGTGAAGAAAATTGGATTCATACAAAAAAGGGCAGTTTGAATTTGGTTGGATTTTGTTTTACGGCATATCAACCTCAATTATCTCATTTAATGCCAACAACACTTTTTTAGGACCAGGTTTGACATTGCTTATTCGTATGAATAGAAATATGTATTCTTTGAGGTTTAGATAACAGATGATTTGGGTTTGTTTTGAAATCCATTTAGTTTGGTTTGGTTTATTTTGTTTTACGGCATATCAACCTCAATGGGTCATTTAATGCCAACAACATTTTTAGGATAGATTCGTATGAATAGAATATGGATTCTTTGGTTTAGATTGGTTTGGTTTAATTTTGTTTTTTATGCATATCAACCTCAATGGGTTATTTAATGCCAACAACATTTTTAGGATAGATTCGTATGAATAGAATATGTATTCTTTGGTTTAGATTGGTTTGGTTTATTTTCTTTTACAGCATATCAATCTCAATGGTTTATTTAATGCTGACAAAATTTTTTATTGCTGGTATTCTTTGGTTTATTTTTGTTTTTTCTTTTACAAAAATCTGGTTTATTTTCTGGTAATATTTTTTATTTGGTAAAATTTTGTTTTGCTGTTAATGTAATATTTTTTTCAAAAAAAGTATTGCTGGTAATATTTTTTAAAAATATTGCTGGTAGCTGGGACCCTAACTGGGTGCTACCACCCTGGGTCAGGGTGAACCTGGGAACACCAGCAATTAAGAGGTGGTTCCATGCTCCTCAAAATCTCCTGATCAGAGGCCTTGCTGCTGGATGTAGTTTATCGTCTTACCCAGGACGCGGATGCAGTTTAACATCTTACCCAGGATGACTATGCAAAAATGGATCATCCTCTTTATTCACCAGACAGCCTGTTTGTTTTTAATCTTTTCACCCCAAACATGACAATGAAGTCACTAAAATGCAAGCGGTTACTGATTGTGAAAGAATGGGAAAAAGAAAACTATTAAAAGAGTGAAAACAATAAAAAGGACAGAAATTAACCCTATGAGCCCTGATCACTGCTTTACTGGTGGTAGAGAAAAATGACTTAATGCCCAGGCACTGGTGTAACTATTCTTATATCTACTGCAAAATATTACATACCAATTATTTGCAAATTTTGACTCGGGGGCTCAGGCAGAAGGGTTAAAATTGTTCAGGAACACATAGCTCAAAGGGTTAAGACCAATATACCAACTGAGGAATCATTTAAATTTAAAAATATTTCTTAATAAAAGCACAGTACTAGATTGACAGCTATGTCTTATTTTACATTTGAAATGGCTAGATGTAACTAAGTTCTGTAATGACAAATGTACACAGGTGTAGGCTTTAAGAAAGCTTTATTCAACTGAGAATACAAGGTTTGCATAAAGTGTCCTTTTATAGTCCCAGTAAACAGAAATAGCTTTCTCAAAGGGGAGAATAACAAAACAAGTGGAAACCACTCTTGATTATTCAGAAGTTCTATGCTAACAGTTTCTTCTCTTGCACTTCACACTTGTAGAACTCTCTTTTGGCCTCTTACCTTCCAGTCAACATTGATCTTCAAAACGTTAAATGCAATGTCAATCATTATTTTATGTCTTAATTCCTGTTTGTCTATCGTTGTCTTGTGGGAGTTAGAAGATTATCACTTATGGATGAGTTATTTATCTTATGACAATATCCATTTCCACCATATATTGTTAAATTTGGTTTGGGTGTATGTATAGTGCAGTACTAGATTGGCGGAAAGGTCTCATCATTTTACAGTTGAAATGGATAGATATAACTATGTTTCGTCTAACACTTTTTGCTTGTGAAACTTGTTCAGGTTTTTACTTTACAGTTAACTTTAATCTGCAAAGATTTAAATGCAAATTCTATATCTTCTGTCTTCTTAATTCCTATTTGTTTATTGTTCTCTCCCCTTAATATTTTCTTTTTCTCATATTCTTTTATACTTGGTAACCCTTTGCGTCTTAGTGGACTTGTTGCCTTGCTGGAGGTGAAAAGATTTAAAAAAAATAAAAAAATAAAAATCCTTACATTGTATGGTTACTGTACAGGATTTATTGCTTTTTTTTCCACCATAATTTCAAGTTGCCATATCTATGGTAGATGCAGTCTACCCAATCTTGGAGCCTAAATTTCCTCTTTTTGGGAAAAATAGGGACAATTCTAGTTATAGGTAGAAAAGATTGGCACAGGATATATTGAGAGACAGAGGTTAACAGCAAGTAACCTACCTGACCAGCTTGTGTAAATGGATGGGAAAACATTTAGGGGACAAGAATTGCTTAAAGTCTTGAAGAGCCATTATCGCCAAAGTCCTGAAGAGACATGACCCATAAAAGAAAGAAATTGGTTGGTTTTTTCTATTACAATGTGAGAATGGTTTATTTATGCTAATACAATCTCAACCCAAGCTTGGAACTTAAATTCCCACTCAAGTTAAAAGGTAGCTCTTCAAGCTGCAGAGGTAAAATAATTATTTATGATTAACAATGCAGACCAAAATAAAACAGCTTACTAAAAACTTGAAACTTTAAGAGAAAAAACAAATTAATAGATTGCTTTTTTATTAACATAATTATTCATATTTAATTAAACATAACTAATTAGATTTCTCTATTGTTTTACCTCTCCAGCTTAAAGAACTATTACATTTGCAATAAAATCTTAGCATTTGATGTGAAAATCTGCTTAACACATTGACTACCAATTGAAAATCAATATGTTATGTGGAGGTCAATATGTATTATTTTTCATTTCGAAAAAATATTTAGTAAAAGAAATTTTTTAGTGCTAATAATTTTGGGAAAACAGTCACCAAAATTTTTTCCTAACTTTAGAAGCCATTATCTGTCTATATTTCTGAGATGAGGTATTATGTACACTATTTACATTATTCAGACTATCGTCCTCATCTTTATCGCCATATTTATTAGAATGTTTCAGACGTATGCTATGGCCTTCTTCAAGTGGTTGGAATGTTGAACTGAACCCTTTATTTTGCTCACTGTGGTAGACTGTTCTAGTTCCACATGCCATGTTTAATGGCTGTCAGTTATCATTTATCTCCACTGCCTTAACCAGGTATTGAACTCACACTCTTTGGGTCCTGTCACTGGGTCTAACCAACACCTTCATCCACTGTGCTATGTGTCCTCAAGGCACAGTGAATAAAGTTGTTGGTTAGATACAGTGACAGGACCCAAAGAGTGTGAGTTCAATACCCGGTTAAGGCAGTGGAGAACTTGCAGATGGGAATTAATAATATATATATATATATATATATATATATATATATATATATATATACGCATATACATACACACATTTGAAAACTGGATATTTTTTAGTGTAGAGTTTGGCCTGCAAAAAGCTTACCTACTTGACCCACACCACTTAGATATGATGTGGCAATGATCAGCCACCCATCACTTCCCCAGCCTGGCTGAGTGACCCCAGCCCACCAAACATCAGTTGCTGTCAAGCACTCATATTGGGTAGACATGAGTGTACTGTTCACTGTTTTTTTTCTTTTTGTAATTTTTGTGACTTTATATAGAGAAAATGTCAAAAAGAACTGCTTATGCTTTTAGTTTATCATTTGATGTCGTTCATTTTTATATTATACAAAGCATTTTTCATCTGAAATAAATCAAATTTATTCATTACTCATGGTCTTATCCCTTTATTTCATTTATAAGTATAATACTTTATAAATAAACTGTAATAATATTTGTAGTTTTTTTTAGTCCTTTGTTATGTGAGTAGTCATAAGTTTTTGCTGTAATATTGTATGAATTTCTGAAGACCAAAACATAACTGGCCCCAAGGATGTGTGTGTGTGTGTGTGTGTGTGTGTATATATATATATATATATATAGTATATTGTTTTCTAGCAATTACTGTTGAATCTTGGTTCATCAATTTAATTCGTTCCTGAAGCCCGTTTGTAAACCAAAACTATTTTTCCAATAGAAATCAATGTAAAATGCATTAATCCGTTCCTGGTCCCAAGATAATTGCTGATTTAAACATTTATAACAGTATTTTGTGTAGAAGTTTATACATAAAACTAATGAAAATTATTAAATCTAAGAAAAAATAAATCCAATCCTAAACAGATAAAATATAGACAAACATTTGAATTTTACCGTACCTGTAAGTAGGAAAGTTGATGGTGTAAGTGGAAGGAGAATGAAAGAGAGGTTATTGTTTGGAAAGGGAAAGGAAAGACATGATCGTCTCTTTATTTATAAGAAAAGTATAGGTTCTTGATTTTGCCATATGAAACTGAATAGGAAGAAACAATATCATCAACAATTGCTTTTCTCTTTTCTTTACCAGTATTACTGCTAGCTTTCATTTGAGCCCTGACTGAGGACAAATGATGAGAAAACAAAGGCACAGTACAATAAAACTGGAAAAGAAAAGCACAACACAACACATGAATGTATACAACATGGCAGTCAACTAAGAAATGATTCTGTTTGAGTTAACTCGGTTTGGCATTTGTCAGGTGTCCAGAAATTGATGTTGCTTTCTTTCGGCAATACGTCTAGTCTCACCAAAACCTAGAAGACCAGTGGTCCCCCACGTCTACTTGCCTAGTTTTTAACAGGTAACGTTGTTCTCTTATACAAATAAGCCTGCTGCATAAAAATGGCAGTAGGCGTATGCACATGCTACTGACTCTCAGAGAATGGTTCAACATGCAAGGCAGCGAATTCGTTTTGCTCCTGGTAAGTCACTGTCACATCTATTACAGCAATGTTGTTCGAAAACCGAGATTTTGTTTGAGAACTGAGGTATTTTCATCTTGAATATTCTGTTCGAAAACTGATTTGTTCGACATGTAAGACATTTGAGAACGGAGGTTGCACTGTATATGATTTATGATAAAGTTGTATTATTATGCACTATAAATGGGATTTGCATTTATTTTATAATTATGGCTACATCATTAGTGACAAAAAATAATTCTGCAAATATTGTTGTTAAATGTATATAATTGTTTATATAATCAAATTTACCCCCTCACAGGATGTCAGTGGCTAACACTCAATTATAATGTTTGACCAGGCTGTATCAAAAATGTACATGTGTAGGAAAAAACATGACAGGCAGACATAAACTACCCCCAAGAGAACAACAGTTTGATACATCATATAAGGATGTAGATTTGTTGTTAAGTGATGATTTTTCTGAGTGGTTATCTTTTATCATGATATATATATATATATATATATATATATATATATATATATATATATTTTTTCTGGGTTTCCTTTGGATCTTACAATAGTTTTGTATATGATGTTAGTGTGTAGGCAGTTATCATTTAGTAGGTTTTTAAACTCTGTTCTGCAGGTAGAGTCATGGGTATTTGTGATGTACTGATGATTTCTCTGGTATGTTCTTTTAATTTATGATTTGGTGCATATTTTTGTTGGCCAATGGTAATTGATGAAAACTGGTGTTGAGCAAAATGTAATATTACCTATGGGAGATTAAGGCTGTGTTGTTTTCTTTCAGTAGCTTCGCATGCTCGATTAGCTGAGCCAGACACATGATCTGTCAGGTTCTCCTTTCCTTGTCAATGACTATCAGATCCAGTCTTCTTGCCTCAATGGGCTGGTGAGGCTGGACCTCAAAGTCCCAGAGTTTTTTTTACTCTTTTCTATATCCTGTGTCAATATCCTTTTTGTTAACATATTCTTACTCTGCCATATGTCGATATGGAGATGTCGATTGACATTACATTTGAATAGTTGGAGATTATAGCTATCAGGGAAACAAGTAATAGGAAAGGAATTCCGCAGACAGGAAGTGCGAGACATGAAGCTATTGGAGTAGAAGAGACAGCTACATTTAACAGTTTTGACAGTGAAAGGGTGGGATTGAGATGCCAGTCTAGTGGGGCATGTTTGAATTCATGCAGTCTGGGAACTAGTGAAAGCAGCTCATCGGAGCAGTTACTGTGAAAGTATTTGTAGAAAAGGCAGAGGGAGGTGACGACATGATTGTGAGAGAGTGACTGTAAATGAGATGCCAGATCAGGGCCAATCACATTGTATATCCCTCTCTGTCGAGGACCTTAAGATGAACAGCAGGGGCACCAGACCATATATGGCATCAGTATTCCATAGTTTGTTTTTTTCCAATTTATGGGTCTCATAGTTAAAAAGTCATTTATAAAATACAACAAACTAGCTTAAAACACACCCTATTGAGCGGCAATTAAGTTAGCTTCTGTAGAGGGCTTTTGGCTTGTTCAGGAATTTGAGAGTCCCTAAGTCTTTGCATATTCTCAGCAATGGATACTCTCCTGACTGGTGTTTGATCTGGGTTTTCATTTGCACACGACTTTCTTTTCCTTGTTTGCAGCCTTCACTCTTGATTGCAATCTGGTCCTCTGTTGGAAGAGAATTCTTTTTGCGAGCCATACTGCTGCCATATATGATAGGCAACAATAAACTACAGAACTCAAAATTAACTGCTGCATTTAAGTATTGCATTAATATATAAGATTACCTTTTAAAAGTTCAAACATAATTCTTCTGCCACCACTTATTTTAAAAACAATTTGATGCATGTAGGTCCCTACTTTCCGTACAAACAATTATTTTTTTTATTCATGGGTGACATTCATTGGATTTTGCAATTAATTATAATTATTTTCAAATTTATTTCTAAATTATAAAAATTGTTATCATACAAAAGAATTTGTAAAAATTCACAAATAAATAAATAAATAAATAAATAAATAAATAAATAAATCGCTGAAAATAATCACAGTAATGAAAACTTGAGAGTCCCAAATTTTGGAATTGTGAGTCCAGATCTGGCCTAGAATGTTTTTAATTTGCTTACAGAGTTGACTGGATTTTAAAATGGTATGATATGTTGGGCTATGGTCTCTAGGAGTCAAGTTGAAAAAGTGTGACACACTGAGATTTGCATTTATATAGATTGCAGCTAAAAATGTTGGTCATAATGTAGTATATAATGCCCCACTACTGATGACAGGATAGACTTTGTATTCTATGTCACACCAGATCATCAAAGAAGCCTGGCATAGGTTTGAGCTGAGGGATGACCTAACCAGGAATGAAGATCCATGTTTCATCCGATGTCAGTGACTGCCTCGACATTGGCGCTTGTGATCAGCCCAGTTGTGCATGGGATCTGCACATGTAGGAAAGAATTGTATGACAGATATATAATCACCTACCCTAGAGAGGAGAGCCTCTTACATCAACATGACAATGTAGAGTTCACATGTTTTCATTTGTAATGTGTGATGATAATGTTACAATAACAATCATCAACCAGACTAGCTTAGGCATCATTGCCTCATGCTGTGGTGCCCTATTTATATGGCTTATATCTCAGATAATTACTTTTTTTGTTTAATATATGACGCACCCTTATTTTGAAGACAAAGTTTTTGAAGAAAAAGCTACAGTCATATTTATTGGACAATGAATGCATACAAAATGAACATACTTGCCTATTCTGTTCCTGGACAAGTAACACCAGAAATTACTATTACTGTAATTCCCCATGTATAATACGCCTTCATCCTAAAATTGTGCTAAAAGTGTGGAAAAATGCTTCTACCTGCACATAATGTGCACCCCTTGTTTGGTAATCAAACTCTATAAATTACACCTCTCCAATTTCATTATGGTCAGTGTTTTCTATTCTTATAAAAAAAATGATTTTAAACATAGAATTATATTAATCTAATTTAGTTTTATGATAATTATTATTTTATTTTACATTTGTAAGTATTGCCCTAGAAATGTCAACTGCCAATCTGATTCTAATATACCGTAATTACCTATGTATAATACACCTTCATCCATAATACACACCATTAAAATGGTGCTGGAAGTGTGAGAAAATGCTTCTACTTGCGCATAATGTGCATCCCTTGTTTGGTAATCAAACTCTATAAATTGCATCTCACCAATTTCATTACAGCCTGTGTTTCCTACTCTTATTAAAAAAGAAAAATGGTTTTAAACATAAAATAATATTATTCTAATTTAGTTTTATTTTATGACAATTCTTATCTTATTTTTGGTGGAGGAATGGATAGCAACTCAGATTGAGGAATCGGAGAGCCAAGTTTGAATTCCACTTGAATCCATTACATTCACTTACATGCTAATACTCTTGAGAAAGGTATGAATTCTCCTCTTCTCCCCCCAGCTATGGGTACATAGCAGGACAGACCAGGTTCTATAGCTCTGGATAGCAATTGGTCTGCCACAGAAAGAAATGGCAACCTACTGTGGGAAAAAAATCTGCCTCGTCAGTCATGTATCATACATGGCACATAACTGACTGACTGAAGTATTGTTAGGTACATAAGATTGTATTTGATATTCTTATGGGGTGACAATCAGTCAATGTTAATGTCAAGTTGTATGTTTCTGGTGAGTAGTCATTTCACAACTGAAATCGACCTGTGAAATGGCAATTTTTTTAAGATCTTTTGTAGCTCTGCATAATACGCACCTCTAATTTTGCTTATTAGTTTTTGGAAAAAATGTGTATTATCCATGGAGAATTACAATAACATAAAGGGCATTCCTTTGGAAGTTGCCAGTGACTTTCTATCCCTTGACAACACTCTCTCGCAATCCGAAACATGTGAAAGAGACATTGAGCGCCACATCAAATCCACTCATTGGGGTTTCAGAAAACTCATCAAGTGAGTATTCAATAACCATGGACTCTCTCCCTCTGAACAAAACTTATGGTGTTCCACACTGTTGTGATCTTTGCTTGTGAAACGTGGACCCTGTATTGAAAGGGCCCTTAAAAAGCTTGATCGATTCCAACAAGCCAAAATCTGGCAGATCAAAAGGCAGAACTGACGCACCAACAATGAAGTCATCAAATGCTCAGAAATGCCAAGCATTGAAGTAACCATCCTCAAGAATCACCTCAGGTAGTCAGGACATGACACAAATGGCCTCTTTAAGGCTCCCATGGACTATCCTTTACAGTGAGCTGATCAATGGCAAATGAAATTGTGGTGCCCCAAAACACAGATTCACAAGCTAACTGAAGTCTTCCCTCCTTCAAGCTGGAATCAGCCCTAATACATTGGAAACAGAAGCTGCTGATCATCTCTATTGGCAAAGAGCAATTCAATTTGGTTCTTTCATTTTCTAAGAAAGGAGAAAGACTAAAGATGAAGTAAAAAGAAGAAAACACAAAGCCTGTTAGCTCCAGCCAAGATCATCACCTGCCCAATCAGGTGATCAATGGCTGAGATGGTTCCATCCCAACTTGAGCCATGTCAGGTTCATGCATTGTGGAGGCACCAAATGAACCAAACTTCGACTCAAGTGGTGCCACCAATGATGATTGAACAAAAATTCAATCTGAGTCTAAAAATTAATATAGATTGTTCTAAACATGAAAGAGCTCAAAACATCAAAGTTCTGGAACGCTGTCAAAAGTTATAGAAAACATGATGGCTAATAAATATGCTAGTTATAAATCACTGGCCACTTGTATCTGAGGAAGCCTGTCTACAAGGGTAGCAAGCCAATCCCTGTTGCAGATGCCTGCTCAGGCACATTGTGTGCTTGTTCAACACCCACAGAGCCCACCTGTGGTTTATACTGTAACTATACTGAGGGAACCTTCCTGACAAATAAACCACATGGTGAGATTTGAACCGGATCTCATGGTCAGAAAGTGAATGTTCTAACCACTTGGCCACATGCCCATAGTTATAATATTATTGTTATGGAGTGATTTCACAGCGGAGGCTTGTATTTGTACTAAGTCGGTCCTAAAATAGGTTCGATGTACAAAACGTTAGGAACTTGGTATAATAGGTATAATGCAGAGAAATCTAGTTGTGGTGGCTGATACTTTAGTATCTGACTAATGGTCGTCCAGCATCGACTGACTGAGCAACTCACTGAGCAACTCCCTACTACTCCTTATTATAGGTGGGAGAGTCTATTAACTATAGAATAGGTTGTGTTCCACTATAACAATTATAATCATAATTTATATAATCATATAATAATAGTTTTAATATACTAGTTATAATAATAATTTTAAGATGTGTTTTACCCCATATCATGTCAGAATAGACTGTGCACTCAGTGTCCTTCAGAGGTCAGTTGCAGGATTGACATGAGACATGATCGCTTAGTCAGGGTTGGATGGAGAACATCCATGTCTTAACCAGCCCCAACATATATGAACAACCCAGATATGCTTACAAATTGTGAGTGTAGAAAAAAAAAATGAGAGGCAGATACACAAAAAAAACGCCCCAAAGAAGAGAGAATAGAATTTTTGACATCCACCTGAAAGTGTAGATTCCATTCACAAATACAACAACATTGAGTCCATTGAGAAGTTTATAAACTTATCACAGTCAAGAAAAGGTTAAAGAAAGTTAGAAATATTTATCAGATGATTGACGTCCTTGTGATGGAAGGTTCTTCATTATAATAGGCAAGATGTCAGTTTAGAGTAGGAAAATCTGGGAAGACATTAGACAAGATTACCTTCTTGAGTTTAATTATCTATGATAATATCATTCAATAGAATGTTTATTTTACAAACATTCCAATAACTAAAAGCAGATCTTTATAACAAGGATTATGCAAAAAAAAAAAAAAAAAATCAAGATGAAAGAAATCTTAGTAAAAAATCTGGATAATGCTTAACAATGCTTCACCTAAGAAAACTCAAGATATGACAACTCCTCCTCTCGCAGCCGTGCTGACTGCACAGATTCTTCTAACTCATTACTCTAGTCTTTATGGGCATTCTTTGCACCTGGCAGGTATTCAGGTTGGTTAACTGAACAAACTTTTAAAATATATGGCACAAAGTTGACAGACATGAGAAATATACATTTTTTGTTATTATATATATATATATATATATATATATATATATAGTGTATATTTAGGCAGCAATTTTTCATTAATGCATGTTTCATTAAATAATATAGACAAGTTTTGTCTATTTATTTTAAGTAAGTTCCTTTCATATTGTCTGATAAGCTTAATCACATTATCGTCACACCACAAACTCACTTTCACAGCACTTGACTCTACATTTGAATGATAACTCTAACATTTTTAGGCATTTAAAACAACATGCCTGGTCACATACACAATTCCAGAAAATCCTTGTTGAAAACACAACTATACTTAAACATGAAAACAATAAACAAAAATTAAAAATTCTTGAAGCTATTTACATAAAACAGTTGAAACCTAACCTGAACAAAATAAACTATGAAATCTCCACAAATATTCTTAAATACCAATGGCTTCCCATACTTAATACTTCTCATTTTTCACTCTTGCAGGGTCATGTGTGACATCACAAGCTGCGATGCGATTTTCACTTCCTGGTCTCGTTTGTCGTTACTTTGAGCTATTCAAGCAGCAAAGGTGGACCATTATTGTAGTTTTGTGTGTGTCATCTTTGATAATGGCTTATGTAAGCTGAAAGCTTAGATTGGATTTAAACATGTATCAATATGGTGATTTCCTTTTGCCTTTCAATGATAATGTTATTAAGCTTATCATACAATATGAAAGGAACTTAAAAATAAATAGACAAAACTTGTCTATATTATTTAATGAAACATGCATTAATATATATATATATATATATATATACACACACACACAATGATGATTGTAACTTCTTTGCAGAAGAAGACCGTCTCTTCATTCAGTAGCTTTTGTTTGTGTTTTCCATTCAGAATTTTCTTATTTCTATCATTTTACCCGAGTTAACACTGTATGGATCTGTAAGTGATTCTTAAGGCCATCTTCACTTTTACAACCTCTCTTACACACATGGCAAATAAAGTTTGTGTGTGTTACCTATGTTGGAAACTGGCCTGTACAATCATGTGATGTTTGATTACCGCAAAAGACTTACAAACCTTGTCACAAAACTCGCACAAGTAACCTAGTAGGGTTGCATTCAGTTTGCACCTGGACTTTCTGGTGTGATCTCAGGTGACTGGCTAGACCAGCCACCAAGAAGCCGTTTTTTCCAAGTGCGTTGGTGTCCTAATAGCTCTGGGAAGGTCTGACATTGCGCTCTCTCTGCTTCCTTTGTTGTCTAATCTCCAACATTTTCACTTTTTCCCTGCCTTTGTGACTCCTCATTAAACAGAACAGCACCAACCACTGCAATCATTTGTTAGCCATTTCCAGCTATCAGAGGATGCCTGTGTTTCAGGTCCGGCTTGCAAACATCTTTGAAATGTAATGTAGGATGGCCTACTGGACAATGTCATGTGGCCAGTTAACTGTACATGATCTTGGTATACGGGATTCATTCCTATGATGTACATGAACCAGCCATCGAAAATGATGTTGACGAAGAAAATGCATATTCTAGGAGTCTGTTTGTTCCAGTACAACAGTGTTAGTAACTTTGTCTCTCCATGTAATGCTGAGGATATGTCATCCTACACACATGGCACTTTATACTAGGGATTGAAATCGCAATTACTATACAACTTAATTAACAAACCAATGTTTTAATTCACTGGGTTACTGTCCAGTCTTTGTTTGGAGTTGATTGTAACACTGGACAGACTCGGTAGAAACAGAGTGAGTATCATGTGTGCGAAAGAGAAATAAAGGGAATGAGAGTTGCCTGACTAAGTTTTATAGTAAACTGAAAAAGGTTTATTATAATTTTAGTGATTTGGTTATTGGCTAAAAAGAATAAATAAATAAATAAATAAATAAATGAAGGCTTACTGGCAATAAGTTAGAAATACTTCGAGATAACTTCAGTCGGGAGTTGCTGGGTTTTTGTGGTATAGAGAAAACGGACTGCCCTGAAGCAGATTTCTACAACAACTGACTTTGCCAGCCAACTCTCTTAATTTTGGTGCCAACAAATGAATAGAAATACCTGAATGAGTAACCCCCACTTGTAAGGTTATTTAACCATATCAAAGAGTTATTTAAAGTTTTATCTAAATGACCCAAAACTTGGAAAAGTTTATTTCATAAAATTAGATTCTCTTAACAGTGAACAACAACTGAGCAGTATCAAATGAAAAGAAAGACATGATATATGTAGACAGAGAGTGGAAGGCGAACAATCTAGCCTTATAGATTAAATTAAGGGTTCAGGGTTTACTAAGAATGAAAGAAACTGGGAAGACATTGAGGCAAGAGGAGAAAGATGTTAATGGACATAAACTTTTAAATTTTTTAAGATAGTAGCTGATAGAAAAGCAAGTTCCACAAGCAAGAAGTGCGAGTGAAGAAACCATTAGCAGAGAACTTAGGTTTAGCAACTTCAACAGTAAAATGACGAGACCTTACTGCCAATCTAGTACTGCATTTAAATTCATGAAGTGAATGTAGCTAGGAAAGAAGCACATTGAAACAATTACCATCAAAGTATTTACACAAAAAGGCACAGGGAAGCTACGTTATGGTAGCAGGAATGTGACTGAAGCTGAGATGCCAGGTCAGGACCAATGATATTGCAAATTCTTCTTTGCATTCTGTCAAGAGTCTCTAGATATGTTGTGGCCTGTTTAGGGACCAGAAAGAAAGACATGGAAGATGAAGGTAGGTTGAACAAGTGTATTGAAAATAACAGATATATATAAAGCAAGAATGTTAATAATAAATAGATAGAGGTGTACGTCCGAACAGTAGGTTAACATTACATCTACCCTCTCCCAACTGACTTTCGCAGTTAGTATTTATGAGAGAAGGAAGAGTTCATTCTACTGTAGGAAGGTTTACCACAACAAGATATACAGCAGAAGCACCATACCAGATGTGGCAGCAATATTTTATGCATGGAAACAAATATAGGTGCAAGATTGATTCTGTTGAGAAAAATTGCCTAGCATGTCACAGTGAACCAACTTTCCGAACAGCAGACATTTTTATTTTTTATATTCATCCTTTACAAGGTCTGAGGGGCATTCAAGGTAGAGTGTCATATAAGGAGGCCATTTGTAAGATAACATGTTCAAGGCTCAAGTTACCTGTTAAGATAGTAGTGATCAGAGAAACATTCTGATGGAGTTGGTTCCACAGGACAGTGGTAAGATCAGTTTCAACAAATTCAGCATCGGAAATAAGGAAATTGAACACCGATTGTGTTTGGGGTAATTTTGTACAACACTGAAAAATGCTATACAATCAAAATATTAACCTGAGAACCCAAGTCATGTTCTTAAATAATTTAAATGCAACATCAATTGCCATCTTCTGTTGTCTTGAATCCCATTCATCTTTTGTCCTTTCCTCAATCCTCCCTATACTCAGTCTTTTCTCTCACTTTCACACCCTGTAAACCCCTGCATACTAGTGGCATACCCGCCTTGCTTGGGGTGAAATGATTAACAAAATTTAAATGTAACGTCAATCACCATCTTCTATCTTCTTGAATCCCATTCATCCTTTCCTCAATCCTCCCTATACTCAGTCTTTTCTCTCACTTTCATACCCTGTAAACCCTTGTATACTAGTGGAATACCCACCTTGCTAGGAGTGAAAAATAAAAAAAAAAAAAAAAAAAAAAAAAGTAAATAATTCATTTATTTTTTTAGTGGATAAAACAAAATCTTTTTTGTCATTGTGAAGAATCCATTTTTCATCACACTTTACCGTCTATTGTGAGGGAAAATATTTCCCTACAAGTTTTGACTCAGATGAAAGACATATAAATACTCCTACATCAAGAGGAGTAGCAGTAGTAGCTTTTGATGAAAACAGTCATTCACAGCTAAGCATCCTCTTCTCTAGTGTCTAATCTACATTATGTTTCCCTGTACCAAAAGGTAATAAATTTGTTGTTAAACCAATTCTGGTTCTCCACTGTTGTTTTTGATACCTCAGTTACAACCCTAATATGAAAAGTAAAATAACACTGAAAGATGCTATACAATCAAAATATTAACCTGAGAACCCAAGTCATGTTCTTAAAAAAAAAACCTCCTCTGATCTAGACTTTCATACGGATGTCATGTATAACATCTAACTCATTCAGAAATCCCGTTTTGATTTGATCACTTAATGGTAATCTTATTTTTAATTATTCCTTCTTGTATTAACATGTCTATTTGTATCACTTTAATTATTCAAAAAGATGTAAAACTTTCAGATAGAGTGTATCCATAAAAGGAAAATATGAATAAAGATAAAAAGAAACTTATCTTAGTTGACTTGTTTTGTTCTCTGAGGGACATTTATCTTGATAAGGTCCCCTAGAGGTCAAAGTTCAATTATTAAGTTTACATTTTGTCTTTATTCATTCACAAATATCTAAACTATCATCAACATGTAACCATTTTTTTCAGATCAATGATAACAAAATGTCTTTGATTTAATAAATCCTATAAATGATTCATCAGACCCAATAGACTAGTGATATAAAATCATGGACAAAAGCTTTACCAAATAACAGCTTTGAACAACAGAAACCAATAAAATGGATAGAAGATGTCACTAGAAGGGAAAATAATAATACAATAAAGATGTTGATTTTCCACACAACATTAAACAAAAGCAAAGGAAGGAAACTTCTATCAATACTAGAAAGAGTAGCAGCAGTAGGTTTGAGATGTCTAATTCCTGAAAAATCTGCTTTTATATATATATATATATATATATATGTGTGTGAAAAGTGAATATAAATAAATATATATATATATATATATATATATGTATAATTATTTATATATTATATATGGCAATACTTATTAGAAAGCGCTCAATATCAGAGATAGAGCTAACATATTTGGTTGGATAGATGTGAGTTTGTGACCCTGGGTTTCACGCTTTTAGCGATTGTCAGACAAACTGACGATCGCTAAAGCGTGAAACCCAGGGTCACAAACTCACATCTATCCAACCAAATATATATATATATATATATATAAAAATTTATATATATATATATATATATATATATATATATATATATATATATATATATATATATATATATAGAGAGAGAGAGAGAGATAGAGTAAGAGAGAATGAATAACCAGACAAATACAGATAGCCTAAGAAAGAGAGAGAGTAGCAGTCATAGAAATAAAGATAGAAACAAATTACTGAGCAGTATTTCCACATAAATATGAAAAATTTGAACAAAATATATATATATATATATATATATATATATATATATATATATATATATATATATATATATATATATATATTTTTTTTTTCAACTAACAGTATCCTAACTGTTCAGTAGATGAATGACTAATTTTTCCTGTATGGAAACAGTCAATTTCACCCTTACTAATTGTTGTGAGGGAGAATGCTTCCCTAAAAGTTTGAACTTGGCTGTCAGATGAAAGATATAAAAATACTCCTACATCAAGAGGAGCAGCAGTAGCTTTAGCTGAAAACAGTCATTCATGGCTAAACATTCTCTTTCCTAGTTTCTATTCTACATTATGTTTCCCTGTATCAAAAGGTAATAAATTTGTTGTTAAACCTATTCTGGTTTTATACTGTTGTTTTTGATAACTGAGTTACAAGCCTAATATGAAAACAGAATTTAGCAAACAGAATTAACTTTCTGATTACTTTAAATAATTATTGCTACAAAAAACAAAAAAAGAAAAGCACCTCTTTGTAATACAAATTCATCAGGTGTTCTCCTTCATCACCTATACAAAAAAGGTAAATAAATTTCTGCTTACCACAGTGTTGCTTATAAAATTGTACTTACCTAAAAAGAAACGAAAAAAAATATTAGACATATATATGAAACTAAATAATGACAGTTTTTCAATTGAAGAAAATTAATTACAAAAAGATACATTATTATGATAATTATCATAATATCTATTTTCTATGATAATACATTTCAATAATTTTCAATCCATACTTGATGCACTTCGTGCACGTCACAAACACGGATAATGCAACTATCAAACCTAAGACAAATATTAATGTTTAGCACGAAAATCCTCTAGAACACCCAACACAAAGAAAGAGTGAAAACTCTAGAAGCTATTGTTATACAAAATAAACAACCCACATTAAATAAAATATCTTTCCCCACTGGAGACGATATCTTGAAGTGTGTCCAATAGATTTAATATATTTAAAAAAAAAAAAAAAAAAAAAAAAAGCAAACAAAAAAGATTTGATGCATTCTTTCAGGTACAGTCTCATTAACTTTTACAAATGATATCACGTTAAATCGATTCACACTTTCACCTGCCTATAAGAGACCAGGATGTAGCTAACAGAATCTATCAAATTGGTAGCACCTGGTTCTTGAAAATGACTGAGACACTCAAAAATACATTAACAAAAACAGAATAAACATGAACTTTAATCAGTTTATTCACAGTTTACATTCTGATATACAACATCTTATTGGAAATATACACTAAAGAATTAAACAGACAGACCTTGTCAGCTGAGTTTAATATAACTTTTGCAAATGTAAAAATTTCAGTTTTGGTGAAATAAATCCCTTTTCATTAATAAATAAATAAATAAATGAAATATGTCTTTTTTTTTTTAAAAAAAAAAAATTGTGTTCATTATTTGGAATGTCTACTTTACAAATTGGTGTTTGAATGCACATTTAATAAGATTATTTTAATTTTTTTCACATTAACAATGACCATGTTTGACAGGGTTCAAACCTTCAAGCAAAACTGTATAACTTAAGGAGAAAATGGAAATCAGAGAATTCAAGAACATAAATAGATTAATGAACAAAAAGAATGAAATTCTCTCAAACTGTTACCATGCTAATGCATTTCTTTTGAAAAACAAAAAAAAAAAAACCAAAAAAAAAAAACCAAAAAAACAATAGAGATTGGGTGCGTCCAAAATAGACAAACACCCATTTTTAAAATCACACAGTGTGAAACAAGCTGTTGATAGATAAATAATAAAAAAAAATTTATATATGTAAATGTATGTATGTATATATGCACACACCTTTTTTTTTAATTAGCTTATATAAGAGAGAGCCAAAAGTGTGGTAATGCTCAGTAAAGTGTTTTTCCTTATCTTTTATTATATATTGCATAATATCTAGAGCTCCTTGATAAACTCTAAAGAAGAATCAGCAATATTATTGACCCTGATCTGGTGTCTCTGCTTCAGCCACTTTTGCACTCACCATATGGTTGCTTCACGCTGCCTTTTCTATAAATACTTTCAAGGTAATTATTCAGATGAGCTCTTTGCTATGGTACGTAGAATTTATGAAATTAAACACAGTACTAGACTGGTGTCGAGATCTCATCAATTTACACTTGAGCTGGCTAGATGTAACCATAAATTCTATGCTAACAGTTTCTTTTCTTGTACTTCTTGCTTGTGGAACTTCCTTCCTGCTCCATGCTTTCCAGTCAAGTTTAATCCGCAAAGATTTAAATAATTGTCAATCACTATCAACTGTACTTCTGATTACTCTTCTTTTGTACCCACAATTAGTAATGTTTCTAATTTCTACCACACCTAATAACACCTTGTGACTTAGTGGCTTTACTGCCTTGCAGGAAGTAAACTTTATTAAAAATAATATAAAAATATGAAAAAAGAACTCTAAAGCTAAGGAGTGTCTAAGGAAAATCACCACCCATTTTGAAAAATTGCACTACTTGAAACAGTCTGTTAATGGGTAATTATAAAAAATGTTTTAATAATCAAAAAATGTTATTTTATGTGTATTACAAAGCTCTTTTAAAACTATTTAAAATAGAGCACTCTTATAAACATGAAAAAAAGGAATATAGACATTGTATACATTACTAGGATTTGGAAAAATGTCACACTTTTTCCTCTTTTAATTCTCTGGTGTATCATAATATATAATGAATAAATAATCCCATTGCAAGTTCCAGGACTTCAAAATACCCATGAAAATTCCTGTATTGCATTGTTAAATATTTGAGTTTAACAACTTTAAAGAAAATGTGGTTTGATTGAACAGAGGAAGAAGTTTTGCTTACCTGAGTAAATGAGGAGTGTTTTTTTTTTTTATGGACATGTTCAAAGGCATTTGTGGATGGAGGGGGACATGTATATAAATCTCTCCAGGTAGTGAGAGTGGCCTTTTTTCTTGTTTTCAGTTTGGTTTAATTTATTTTTTAAAAATTAAGAAAAAATTTTTTTTTTTCATTTTTTTTATTTTACACCATAACAACCTCAGTGGGTTATTTATTGCCAACAAGATTTTTCAGATATGTTTGTATGAATAGAATATGTATTTCTTTGTAAGAAATCAGTTTGTAAATCAGGTTTCAGCGACATATTTTTGTAAGGAGGGTTTTTGTTGAGAGTCAAATGTATTGCTGGTAATTTTTTTTTTAAATGTATTATTGGTATTTTTACTATATAAATCTATTTTTATACTTTCATAGTATTTTGAGCCCAGTTTGGGGTTAAATACTTGCCCATAGCTGGAACACTAACAGCTGCTACCACCTTGGGTCAGAGCAGACATGTGAACAACAGTAATTAAACTGTTATTCCATGCTTCTCAAAGCCTCCTGATGAGGCCTTGCTGCTGGATGTAGTTTATCATCATACCCAGGATGCTTGTTTTTTGGACTACTAAGCAGAAGCAGATTGCTATCAGAAAAAGGAGGAATAAGAAGTGGAAGTTATAAGAGGAAAAGACAAGAATCAGAATCACTTGGATTGGTCAAAGTGGACAGAATTCTAACAGTTCTATTACTGGTAAATTGAAAAGATGGGAACCAAAGCTTTAGGTATTAATTTCTATCCAGCTCTCTTCTAGGTGCAATTAATTGGAGGTCATTTCCCTCCTGATAAATTGAAGAAGTCTATGAAGACAGATGAAAGAATTTTGCAGATTGTTTCTTTTTTTTTTTTCTTTTTTTTTGTACAATGATCTTCCACTGAATATTTCAGGGGAATTGCATGAAATTTTCAATAAATTTTTTAATTAAAAAAAAACAAAAAAAAAAAAAACACCTTAATAAATTACTCTTATTTGGTTTTCAAAAGTTGACAAAAAATTTTATAGTTTGCATATTGTTGAGTCGCCAGAAATGATTCATCTTGCACACATATATATATATATATATATATATATATATATATGTGTGTGAAAAGTGTGTGTGTGTGTGTGTGTATATATATATATATATATAGATATTTGTGTATATATAAATATAATTATTTATGTATTATATGCGCGGTACTTATTAGAAAGCACTCAATATCAGAGATAGAGCTAACATATTTGGTTGGATTGATGCGAGTTTGTGACCCTGGATTTTACGCTTTTGCGATTGTCAGACAAACTGATTAATTTTTTAAAAATTTTGCATGTATTGGTGTTATTATGGGAGTGGGGGGAATCATTGTCGTGATGTCATCGTGCTAACGCAAACATAGATGCATGTTCATACGTCCGATGAGGTACGCAAACACACATACACACTTGGTCGTCCGTCGGGACTCATACATATATAAACATATGTGCACAGTTTCAGATTTGACATATGTATGTATATGGGTGGTGTTGTGTCTATACATACGCATTTGTATGTTGAAATTCAAAGATTGGAAGTGTAGCGCGAATGTCTCGTGAATGTATACATGTCAAAAATCAGAGCATTTTTCTATTTTTCCACTGAATAATATTTCCTCACATGTATATATATATACGTGTGGTGGGGTCTATGTAAAATTATGATAGGTAAAAATTATTATTATTTTTATTTTTTAAAAAAAGGGGTTTATTTGTATTATTTTAAAGACGACGATTCCCCCCCCACTCCCATAATAACACCAATACATGCAATCTACATAAACCCAAAATTTAAAAAAAAATTAATTAGTTTGTCTGATGATCGCAAAAGCGTGAAACCCATGGTCACAAACTCACATCAATCCAACCAAATATATATATGTGTGTGTGTGTGTGTGTGTATAAATTTTAAGTTCCTATTTTATTCTTTCTGAATTTTGACAATGCCAAGATAGAACTTGTTGGTTGAAATAGCTATTTGAATGAGGTATATGTGGATTTCTATTGTATATATTTTTTTTTTATTGGTTGCTTTTATTTTGCTCTAAATTTTTTTGAAGCCAATGTGATATAACCAAAAACAAAGACACCATTAAATTATTTTATTGTAAGCATATGTATCCTAATTATGAACAAGATAAAATGAAAAAGCCATTAAAATTATAATCTGCTGGTATATAACGCTTATTGATCCTAATAAATACCTTAGAGTTATTATTTACTATAAAAAATTCAAAATGTCTAATCTAATTTTTAGAAATAATCACCTCAATAATCCAGCCAATGTAAAAATGTTTTTATCTCATGCCATTGGGAGATTATCTCTCCCATACTGACTATCAACATTAGATTCTTACATTGTCCACACATGCAGGATGCAATGAATAAATTCTCGCAATTTTATATTTTTATTTTAGTGCATGTGCAATGTTTGTTTTTGATTTTGTCAACTGCACAGTTGGCATCATCTGTGAGAAAAAGAGCGCCATGACACAATTCACTCTAGAAATTTTGAAACAACATGCTGTATTGCTTGGCATTCATGCTGAAAGCTTCAATATAAACTTTTCAGAGTGTTTAAGTGTCAATAAGAGGACAGGGCAGAGGATTCTGGAAGGTGTTTGGATTGATCACTATTGTTGGCAACATTATGCTTCTATGCATCTTCCCACAGGGCCTCTGACTCAGCATTCACCAACTTAAACAAGGAGACCGTCCACAAGAGTCGTAAGAGATTCTGAAGTTGTCCGCAGACTGTGGTTGAAGCCAATGGTAATTTTATTGAATAAATTTTCTCTTTAGTATTTCAAAATATTTTTGTGTAATTTCGGTAAATATATCTGTGAAAATGAGATATCAGTATTATTTTTTTTTTTTTTTTTTTTTTTGCATCATTTAAACGACAATTTATCCATCGCACCCTGTATACCACACTATCTTGTAGGTTAACTTGTCAAAATTTAGTGCAAATCATGTACATATAGATCAGCATGTCACAAATAAGCGAAATAATATTAGCATAAGTGGAATTTTAGGAGATAACACCAAAATTTTATATAAGACACACTGCAAAGAATGACTTGAGATCCTTTAAGCTGTTGTAATAAAAGAGAAGCAGCCAACATTAAATAAGGTATCTTTCTTCATAGGAGATCATATAATGAAGTGTGTACATTAAAAAAAAATAAAAATGTTATAATTGATTTCACCTTAAGCAAATGAGAGAAAAGATAGAATTAGTCAAACCCAGTTTCATAAACAGATAAAAACACAGTTCTTTATAATGACTGCAATAACAGTCAAATTCATGACACAAAAATGAACTTTTGTGAAACTTTATTAATTGTATGCTTATGGCCACATCAAATTGAAACATTGGATCCTGTACGATCACTAAAGTTAAGCAGGATCGAGCCTCGTCAGTAGATATACAAGTGGTGTGATGAATAACGGCTTGGAATTTTTAATTGCAGAGCTGAGTTCCAATTCCTATCAGGTTCGTTATATTCACTTATGTGCAAATACCCTTGGGAAAGATATGAATCCACCTCTTCTCCCCCTCTGGTATGGGTCAATGAGTAAGACTTATCACCAAACCATTATTATCTCAAAAAAAAAATTTTTTTTTTTTTTACAATCTGAATATATTTTCTGGCTTTCAATAAACTGCAAATAAGCTGGAGAAAAGCAATTATTCAACCAATTGCATAAAACGATTTTGTTGGAAATTTCAAAAGACAGATCTAGAAAATATTGTTCAACAGAATTCTTGCCGCCTAAATACACACACACTATATATATATATATATATATATATAGGAAAAGCTTAACACATCATACAAATACAGTAATAGATCATTATTTATTTCATATTTTCATGATGTGTTAAGCTTTTCCTTGATGTATCTCATATTGCTCTGTAGCTCTGAGCTCTCTATGAATCAGTCTTTTTAATGTTTTATATTAGAAAGAACCACTTGGATTATCCTTTCCAATTACTGATTTGATATTATCGTCTCTCTCTCTCTCTCTCTCTATATATATATATATATTAGAGAGGGAGATTTATCACTGGGGTGAATTTTTTTTTTTTTTTTTTTTCTTAACTGCACACAATGTGTATGGTTGACAGAATTAGATTAGAAATCTTTAAAAATTTGAAATCTCTTTTGGAAAAAAAAAAAAAAAAAAAAAAAAAAAAAAACAAAAAAACAAATAACATCTCCCCAAATTTTACAACCCAACATGAAACAAAAATGTCAGTGCCGATTTGGGAATTCTGAAATTATCCAAGTAACAGCATTTTTCATTAGACACATTAATCATCCATGGAAATTTAAAATCAGTAAATGCGGCCTTTTTGTAAATTAAGAAATTTAAAAGACTGCATTTTTTTTTCCAATTTATTTTCCTTTACTCATATTATGGTGTTTCCTTTTTATTATATTGTCATCATTTTCTCTTAAGAATGGCAGAATGATCCCAAGGGGGGTGGGGCTTATAATTTCTCCTTCATTAACTCTCCACTTTTTCTCACTCAAAAGATGAACTTCCTGGTAATCAGAAGCTATTTTGCTTTCCAATTAAGCTCAATCTTGTTGTGCATTTCTGAAAAAGGCATTTTTTTTCTCTCATTTCATGTGATTTGGGTTCCAGTATGTGTTTTTTTTTTTTTTTTTTATACACAATTTAATTAGAAACAAATTGATTCCTTTTTTGATTAAAAATTCTTTTCACCTCTTCTAAAGGATTTTTACCTCAGCAATGGGTTAAATAGCAGAATCTAGGCTCTATAGCTTTGGATAGCAGCCAGTCTAGGAAAAAGACTACTCTGAATAGAAAAGGCAATGGAAGCCACTCAACTATCTTTCCCAAGAAGTTATGAAAATTTGCAGATAATAAAGAAAAGGAATATGTGGAGAGCCATAATCCCCCATGTCTCAAAAGTGGATGGCATTTAAAAAAATGAAAAAAAAAAAACAAGACGAAAAAAAAAAACAAGACGAAAAAAAACAAAACGAAAAACAATGTTTCCCTAGTTTGGCAAAACATGTGAGTAACAAAGAAGTCTTAAGTAAAATAGTAACAACTAAGAAACTGATATTTACAATCAGAAAGAGATGAAATTTCTGAGAAACATAATGAGGAAAGAGGGTCTGGAGAACTTAACACTCACAGGATATATTAAAGGTAAGAGAAATAGAATTGTTTTTTATATCAAGGGTCTACTAATAACAATTTTACCAACTATAAACATTCATCAAAAACATTATATTAGATCACAAACCCTTACTGAATCCATTCTTAAAGAATCTAACGTATGTTCATCTGGGACAAGCAGTGTGTGTGTGAGAATGTTCCCAAATCAACATGTGAAAAACAAACAATGTTTACTAGACACATGCTTATGAATATACCTTATTTGAATCCCACAAAGAGAAACTAGAATTATTATATATTTATGTACATAAAGTAATATTTACAGTTTTTCGGGGTGGGGGGGAGTTTGGAATCCAGTAATTTCTTGAAACTTTGAATGGACACAAAATCTCCTTGAATTTGAAATGGCACAAATTATATGAACATTGGTTCAACAAGTCAAATGCACATAAAACATGATTAACCAATAAAAATCAAACACAAAAGTAAAAATACCAGAATTTATTTCTTTTCTCTATCTCATTCTTTGATGAAGCTTTAATAAAAGTGAAACATGTTAAAGTGATGTTTCCTATTTCTTTTTATATATATATATATATATATATATATATATATATATATATATAGAGAGAGAGAGAGAGAGAGAGATAACTAGACTCATTTAGAAAAACCCTTGAATTTTTGATTTGCTAATCAAATCAATCTCGAGGTAAAAAAAGGTTTTAAAAAAGAAAGAGCTACAAACAAATGAACAGAACAAAAAGAAAAAAAAAAAAAAAAAAAAAAAAAAAAAATCGCACAGATGCAGGTCTGAAGCCCAAAGAAAAAACCCCGATACGAGTAACAACTAACTAACAAAAGAGCTCAATACAACCGTAGAGCAGACCTAGATACACCTAGGTAGCCAGACAAACCTAGGTAGGTTTGAAAAAAAAATATATATATATATATATATATATATATATATATATATATATATATATATATATATAGAGAGAGAGAGAGAGAGATCTATATACATACATACATATACACATACATACACACATATATATATATATATATATATATATACATACACGAGGGTCATTCAATAAATAAGGTGAATTTTTTTGGTATAAGGACTTCTAATACAGATAGAAGCTTACTTTTTTTTGTTTTACTTCTTTTTCACATGGATTTAATTTCTTTTGCAGATTAAAAAAAAACAGAGTTTTGGCGATTAACAAAGATGGCTGACCAAGAAGCATGCTCCAGGATTGAACAGCGGTCAGTTATCAAGTTTTTGGTTGCTGAAGGGTGCAAACCAGTTGAAATTCATAGGAGAATGTCAACTGTGTATGGTGCCACATGTTTCAGCCAAAAATATGTCTACAAGTGGGCTAAATTGTTTAAAGAAGGACGGAGCAGTGTTGGGGATGAAGACAGGCCTGGAAGGCCTACAGAAGTGAGGTCTCCTGAGGTGATCGAATCAGTCAATGATTTCATTCAGTCTGACAGAAGAACTACTGTAAACTGTTGAAGCAGGTCAAGAAAGACATAATGAACAAACGCAGGGGTCATCAGTCAGAAGGAGTCATCTTGCATCATGACAACGCAAGGCCTCACACAGCAGCTCAAATGGTACAGACTATCAATGAGCTGGGCTGGGAACTGCTCCCTCATCCCCCTTACAGCCCAGACCTTGCTCATTCAGACTTTCACCTGTTTGGTCCCTTGAAAGTGTTCATGAGAGGCACGAAGTTTAAAAGTGACGATGAAGTCAAAAATGTTGTGAGTGACTGGTTGAGACATCAGTCCAAACATTTTTACGCTGAGGGAATATGGAAGCTTGTGCACAGATGGGAAAAGTGTGTGACAGTGCTGGGGGACTACGTTGAAAAATAAAAAAAATAGTAAGCTTCTATAAGAAGTCCTTATACCGAAAAAAATTCACCTTATTTATTGAATGACCCTCGTATATATATATATATATATATATATATATATATATATATATATATATATATATATATATATATATATATATATTAAAAACACACAGACTTTATCTTAGGATATTATGTTGAAAAACATGTCAGACTCACTACACAATTGTAGTCCCGTTTTGATGTGTATCAACGCATCTCCTCAGATGATTGTAAATTACTGGTGAGTGAGTGATTTATTTAGATTTAAAAGCAAAATAAAGCCTCTTTTTATGAAAAAAGAAAAAAGGTAAGGTTATAAAGTTTGTGGGTTTTACTCAGATCAACCAATCGAATATAACCTACATTAAATTCAAATGAAGGGAAGAAGCAAAAAGTAAGAAATTATTTTTCATAAATGGATTATGACCCATAGATTTGAAATCATTGGCAGCAACAGACATTAAACAGGAGCAAATGTAAATGGATGCACACTGTATATTAGACAATGTCATTTCCTAAGAAAAAAAATGAAGTAGTAATCTAACAAAATGCTAGACAAGTTATATGCTTTGTGAGTTATCTACATAAAAAAAAAAATTATATATATAATATATTTTGTCAGCATGTTTTCATTAAGACATGTCTCATCGAATAATTTCAACAATTTTTAATAACTCATTTTTTAAATTCTGGAAGCAATCTATATCAAAAAATTGAAAGTAAACCATAATAAAATTAATTATGAACACTGCACAAATGTTTTAAGATGTTTACAGTAGATAATTTAAAATATCTAGGTTTTAATAATATAAAAAACAAAACAAAACATGGACATTTCAAAACTTAGTTACCTCCCCTTCTGTTTACATCATGAAATTTAAATTGTACAGTACATAACCGTAGCGTTTTTCATATCACAGCTAAAAAAAAAAAAAAAAAAAAAAAAAAAAAAAAAGAAAACACAACACCCTGATAATGAAATTGTATTAATGTTGGAACTACTCAGAATAAATGAATATGTATATCAACATGGTAATTTTCTCTCTTCCCTTAATAAGGATACTAAGAAGTTTGTCCGTGAATTGTGAGAGGATCCTATTGAAAATAAGTAGATAAAACTTGTTTAAATTATTCAATGAGACAGCTCACACACACACATCATATATATATATATATATATATATATATATATATATATATATATATATATATATATTCCCAAGAGGATAGAATCCAGATAGAACTCAATGTCCCGTATAGAGTAAGAATATAATATAAAAAAATATATTATATTTTTTTTATATATATATATGTATGTATGTAAATGGATCCTTAAAGTTGTCAGTTTTTTTAAAACAAATTTTTATATATATCTCAATGGATCGTTAAAGTTGTCTGTTTTTTTTAAATTTATATATAATATACAAATTATAAGAAAAAATTAAACAGGTTGTTTCTGAAATATGGTAAATTTCTAATTATAGGTGAAGTGTAAAATAATTTTCTTTGAACCAAGTTTAAGTCTCTTAAGGGAAGCTGTAATAATCTTGGGAAGCATTAATCTTGAAGTGGTTGTTCAAGTCTTTGGTTTGCCTGAAGTTAGTCAGAATTGAAAAGGTTAAGGATCTAAGTCAGTGCTGAAAATTCTCTGCCTCAGCAATAAACACTTGAAACGAAGCCTGTCTGGAAATCTGAGATTAAATGAAGGTACTGATTACATTTAGAATTAGGAAACACCTGCCATCGCAGTTAAGAAGCTTGTTGAAAAATTGTTGATTTGGATCTTTATAAAACGAACTTCAAATTACAGTTTTATTAAACTGATTAAATGTCAAGAGAGGTTCATGATATGGAGCCAGTAAATTGACAAAATCACTTGTTTATTAATGCTTATAGATTCCTGACTATAATATGCACATCTAATTTATGAAGAAATATTTAGGGAAAATAAATTTTCAATGTTCAACCATTCATTTTATGATATACAGTAGAACCTCAGATCATAAATGTTTCTCATCATGAACAAGTTGGTTTATGAACAAATTTTTCAAACGAAAAAATGTCTTGGGTAGTGAAAATGTAAGCAGGCAACAAGCCAAGAGTTTTGGTTGGAGAGCATCAGTTGCAGTGCAGCTTTTGTGCTATTTGCATCTCTGCTCAAATTCACCAGGTATTCTCTTGAATTTCACTGTATTTTTTTTTTTTTTTAAATAAATTATTAAATAAGGTACCATGGAGCCACAGAAAGATAATGATATGAACAAAATGAAAAGAAAAATTATGAAATGAAAACAGAAAGAGAAGAAACCCCAGAAAGACAGTTACCCAATATTTTTTAATGGAACAAGACTCTCATTCTTAACAACATCTCCCGCTATTTCCTTCCTAATCACCTTCCACTTATAACATCAATTCTCTTCTATACAGGTATGTTAAAATTAAATTAAGTTTTTCTTGGTCTTTTTTCTGTTTAGTATTGTTTATCTTTTTTTTGTGTGTTAGATTTAATGATGTGTATAAATTCATCCACAAAAACAAAATAATGTTTTAATAATAAACAATCACCTGGAGTCTAGGAACAGATTAATTTACTTTATATTGATTCCTTTGGAGAAAATAGTTTCATTTTACAAACATTTCGGTTCATAAATGGCCTTTAGGAACAAATTACATTTGTGAACCAGGGTTCTACTGTATTACATTTTACATTTTTTTTTTAATATTGTATCATTGATTTGTATCTGTCCTTATAGCTCTTAATAAATAATTTCTCTTAAACTCTGTGCCACCATTCATTTACTCAAGCATGCTAAGTATGTTATTGTTTGTTTTCCTCTGTCCCTCTTGCTTTCAATCTGTCCTGTGAGTATCGGATTTCTCAAGCCTTCTTTCCTCATTAGGTGCCCTAGAAATTTCAACTGTCTTTACTTGATAAGTCTCGTTTTTGTTTTCATTTTTTCTCTAAAATTATGTAGTTGCTCATATTCGGTCAATGGTATGCTTCTGTAGAACTACATTTCTGTTGCTTCAAGTCTCTTCATTTGTGATGAGATTGTCCAGCATTCCTTGTTATATAGAAGGACATACTGCATAACAGTTCAGTACTCTTTTTCTTTGTGTCTAATGAAATTTTCCTGTCTCTTAATACTCTGCTTAGGTTTTGGAACGCTTCCTTGGCTATCCCAGTGAGCATTTGGATTTCAGTATTGTGCTTTCTATCCTCTGTTAGAACACTTTCCAGATATTTAAATTCTTGCGCTGCTTTGATTTTGACATCTCTAATTTGTAATTTGCATTTTGAGGCTCACCCTTTTTGATAATTCGCACTACTTTTATATATATCTCACGATTCTCTCAATAACAAAGATTGAAGGCAAAAAAAAAAAAAAAAAAAAAATACAAAATTTAAGACATTTTTTTTCTCCCCTTGTGTCAAAACTTGCAATGTCAGTATATAAGTAATTCCTGGGGTGTATGAAAAGAAATTGACATTTTATAAATTAATTGTGCCTTAAGCAGAAGGATAAACATTTGGCTAAATGGTGTGTCATTAAAAATCTTGTGTAGATAACTATTGCATATAAATTGTGACCAACAGATGGTAACAGAGCAGACAAAGTCACCAAACAGTGTTAATTTCTGTTAGTTTCCTGCCTTAAGCAATCAGAAGACCAAATTTTAAGCTCTCTATTACATACATACATACACATTTTTATATATATATATATATATATATATATATATATATATATATATATATATATATATATATATATATATATATATATATACACATAAAAGGTGGCACAGTGGAGTAGTGGGTAGTGGCTCGGACTGAGGGCTTGGAGAGCCGAGTTCGAATTCCAGTCAAATCCATTACATTCACTTACGTGCTAATAACCTCGAGAAAGGTATGAATCTTCTCCCTCCAGCTATGAATAAATAGCAGGACAGATTGGGTTCTATAGCCTTGGTTGGCAAATGGTCTAGGAGAAGGACAACGCTGAATTCAAAACCTGCAGAAGGTTGTTCTTTGACCTTGTGGCACATAGTGCACCAGGTCACTGTATTCAGTCCAAAAAAGAGTGGTTAGTTCACCTCTATAATCAAATCATATGTACTGAAGTCTGTCTGTCAGTTCCTAGGAACTGAGTTGCTAACCCTCATATGTCAAATATGGCAGGAGAGTCCACATATCTCTCTCTTTCTCTCTCTATATAAGAGAGAGAGAGAGAAACAGAATACCTTCATTTGAACAGGTTTAATTGAATATAGACATATTATCTTTATTTTTATAATAATCCTTTCTAGTTCTTTAATTAGCTTCTTGATGGAAAGTTAAAATTCATCAAGGAAGGTACTGTAGTCTTTGTTAAACCATTATATATATATATAAGAAATATACATAATATCTTACATTAATTGCACAACTGAGTTTCATGCTGAAGCAATTTTCACGTGCTCGAATTATTACATTTATTCTTATAGAAATAAAAATAAATATAAATTCCAACACTTGAAAATTGCAACAACTCTACACTTGTGCAATTAATGTAAGGGAATTCAGAGCAGTATGAGTGCATTCAGCTCTTATCTTAAATAAAAACTTAAGATATTGTTTGACCTACACAAGGACTGACCAAAATTTATGTTAAGAAAACAAAACAAATGAAAACTACAGGTAAAAGTTCATTTTCTCCAAGTCATTCATTTCTGTAGTTCATTGCTACTAACAAGCAGAAATTTTTTTCTCCTGATGATGGCCATGTTGGCTGAAACTAGTCGAGGAATCTAACTGAAATAATAAAAACAAAATATATATAACCCAGTGTGTCAGAAGATTATAATTTTTAAATATTTTTTTATTTTTAAAAACACATACATGTACATACATATATATATATATATATATATATATATATATATATATATATATATATATATATATATATATATATGTAAGTAAACCTAGAAGCCAGACAAAACTACCTAGGTTTCACCTATGTGGCGTCCCTCTGTCTTTTCTACAAATATTTTCATTGCAGTTTACCCTGATGATCTGCGTAGGTTAAACCTAGGTAAATTTGTCTGGCTCTTTAGGTTTACTTAGTTTGCTCTACTTAGCATATTGAGCACTTTACTTAGTTATTTTACTTTACTCATGTTGAAGGTTTTTTTTCTTTCGACTCTGAACTTAGATTCTAGACGATTATTTTTGCCAGAAGTACATGTTCTTAGTTCTTTCTTTTTTTACCCTTTTTGTCCCTTTGGGTATTCGTTTGTTCATTTACAAGCTAAAACACCTAAGTTTTTTGCCAGATGAGCATAGCTGCTTATATTTATAAGATTATTAGTAATATATATATATATATATATATATATATATATATATATAAAAAATGTTAAATAGCGCTATTACTTTGCATTGAGCACCATTTTTTTCTTACACTATAGAGTATTTATACGAATTTGTATATGATCGCTTATTCACATACCTACATATAACTGAATGGATAAATATATATGTAGGCATGGTGGAGTAATGGATAGCAGCTCGGATTAAGGAAGCAGAGAACTGAGTTTGAATTCAAATCAAGTTCATTGCATTCATTTATGTGCTAATACTCTTGGGAAAAGTATGAATCCTCTTCTCCCCAACAGCTATGGGTAAACAGCAGGACAGACTGGGTTCTATGGTCTTGGGTGGCAATCAGTCCAAGAGAAGGAAAAACTGAATTCAAAACCAGCCTGGAGAGGGTTGGGCACCAAGAAATACCACTTCTACTGTGACTGCAGTACCTGTTGTGCACCTACAACCCTGATTGGTCATGGGATTCACACTAATATATTAAGTAGTTTTGAAAATATATTTATTACTAAGGTCAGCTCCAAGCATTACGTTTTCCTTTGCACTATTTGATTTAATCCAATCTTTCCTATGAACTCTTGAAATAAAGGTCGTTCTGAATTGGCTCACTTCCAGATCCTTTCATACAAACACAGGTTTCCCCCATGGCTCTATCCTGGGTCCTAAACTGTTTTTGATCTTCATCAATGATCTTGATGTCATCAGTTTCCAAGTAGGCATCTATGCAGATGACACTACCATTTACTCCTGTTTCAGTAGTAAATTCATCAGTGCTGACAAAGTTAAACTGGCTACTGCTCTTGAAAAGGGCCTCGAATCAGTGGTTAACTGGGGCAGAAAATGGCTTGTAAATTTTAGTACCTCCAAAACTAAATTGATCTCATTTAACCACCACAGAGAAATATTCCCGCCTGCCATTAGTATGGTTAATGCTTGACTCCAGGAGAGCATCTCACTGAACTTTCTTGGCCTCATGTGAACTTGAGGTGGAATGACTACATTGAATCAATAGCTGCATCTACTGCAAGGAAAGTTGGATCACGGTGTCATACCAGAATTTTTTCTCATCAGAATCCATCTTACACATGTACGATTTGTCTGTGCATTGAATACTGTTGCCATATCTGGACTGTTGTCCCTGCTGTTCATCTCAAGGTTCTCAACAAAATCCAAAAACAGATATGCAATGTAATAGGTCCTGACTTGGAGGTCACGACATCAGTCACTCTCTCAGTGACATGATGTAGCTTCCCTCTGTCTTTTCTGCAAATATTTTCATGGCAACTTCTCTGATGAGCTTCCCCCCCTCACCCTGGTGCCCTGACTACATGAATTTAAGCGTGCTACTAGATTGGCATCTAGGTCTCACCCTTTTACTATTGAAATAGTTAAATGCAACTGCCACTTCTACTCCAACAGTTTCTTTTCTTGCACTTCTCAACAGTGGAACTCCCTATTACTTCCTTCCCTGATAACTACAATCTTCAAAAATTTAAATGTAACATCAACTGCCATCTTCTGCTGCTTTGAACTCTGTAGGTGTGAAAATGTCACTTTAAAGTCAGTCAAGTGTCTTATTTCTTTTGGGTAGGCTGATGAAAAAATGCATAAATGCATTTATTTGATATCACAGTACTATGTAATAGCATAAACACACTCATACTTACCTGCACACATAAATATGCACATACATAAAAATGAACAATGTTACATTTTTCATACATGTACAGGGTTTTGAGTGAACACACACAGTAAAATGCAAAGCTTTTTATATTACAACCTGTCTGAAGTTATTATACAGAAATGGATATTACATGTTTTTATGAGAAAATGACAAAAATCAAGATATTGACATTCTACATGACTTCAAAAAAAAAAAGATTAGGAAGGAAGCCTCCATCAATACTGGAAAGAGCATTAACAGATACTAGACTTGTGAAACTTAGTTATCCTGAAAAATTGTTTTGTAAAATAAAACTTGTTTTTCATAAATTTAAACTGAAAGTCACACTGGCTGCTTAGTCAATGAATGTCAAATGTTTCCTTTTAAGGAAATGGTTAATATTTCCATTAGCATATATAGATGAGGGGAACAGATACTTCACTTTGATCACTGTCTGATGGCCAGGGAGTGAAGAAAAACATGACAAGTAGCACTGACTGCTTGGTCAATGAATGCCAAATGTTTCCTTTTAAGGAAATGGCTAATATTACCATTACTTTATATAATGAATACAGAATCCTTAAAAATCTATTCAGTCAGGTTATAATTTATTTTGTGATTCTAAATGTCCAGATCTTCAGACCAAGTTTACGTAAATAAATGGAGTTCAATTTATTCAGACACAAGGAAAAGGAAAAAAAAAAAAAAAAAAAAAACAGAGAAAAAAAAAATAGAGGAAAGTTTTAATATTAAAAGGGGAAAGAAAAAGGCAGGAGAGAAAGACAGATTTCAATATAAGATTTTTTATGGGGAAGGGGAAGGGAAGAGTGAGAGAAAGAAAGAAAGGAAAGAGGGAATTAAGCAAGTCAACGTGGTGACCCAGAAAAGATCATTTCTCCCGTTTGGTGGGTGGGGGAAATTACGTGACCCATGCCCCCCCCCCTTACTGGAAGAAAATATCCTTTCTGGGTCACCCTGTCGACTTGTTTAATACCCTCTTTCCTTCTCTTACTTATTTTCCCTTCCCATGTCTCTCTCTCTCTCCTTTTAATATAAAATCTTTTCTTTTTTCTCTCTCTTTTTTCCTTTTGTCTGAATAAACTGAACTCCATTTATTTATGTATAACTGGTCTGAAGAGATAGACATTTGAGGTCCATGAAATAAATTATAACCTGACTGAATGGATTTTTAAGAATTCTGTATTTATTATTATATTGCTCTGTTCTTACATTGAGGTCTCTTTTTGATTTATATCCTTTCTTGGAATTATTTAGTGACATATATATATATATATATATATATATATATATATATATATATATATATATATATATATATGAGAGAGAGAATTATATGCATGGGGGAGAGAAAGAGAGTGATTATACATTAAGAATATTGGATATATATAATATATATATATATATATATATATATATATATATATATATATATATAAATATATATGTATTATGTAAAGGTGGAGAGATTATCTTTGTACAAATGAATTAAAAAAAAATCTGTCAGTCATGATTTCATTTTTTTTCTTTATAACTGTCAGCCTGGAACTGATTGCCATTTTTAAAAGCAATGCTTCACGATAGAAACTTTTTTTATTCTTGTTAATAACACTCTTGCATCATTACCTACTAATATCAGTCCTTATCATATATTCCTGGAAGCAAGAATCTTACTAATTCTACAAACATATGATAGAGAATTAATAAGTCTTTTGTCTGACACTTATTGACTCAGAGGACATTTCAGATGCAGACTGTGTCATGTTCTCTTCAAGTTAAAAAACCTAGCAACCAGATAGTAATAAAATGTTCATGGGTTTTGTATTATTTACAAAGGTGGTCACAACTAAAGCTTGGAACGAAAAAATTACATATATAATGCACATTTATAAGTTTGCCATTCATCTGATGCTAACCACCAAACAACTCCCTACAAATACTTGGTTTTATGTTTACCATGGACATCAAGTGCAGTGATTATATTCAATCAATTTCAAAGTCTGCTGATAGGAAATTCAGTTCCTTGTGTTGTGCTAGATAATTTTTCTTGCCAGAATTTGTCTTACACATTTTTAAGGATACCATTCATCCGTGCATGGAATATTGCTGCCACATCTTGTCTGGTGCTTCTGCTATGTATTGAGAGATTCTTGAAAAAATATAAGGAATAATCTGCAATGTTAATAGTCCTGACCTGGCATCTTGGTTACAGTCACTTTCCCATTACCATATTGAAGCTTCCCTGTATCTTTTCTATAAATATTTTCACTAATTTCTTCTGATGAGTTTTCCTTGATGTGGTTTTATTTTTAAATTTTGTTATTTTTATTCCCCACCCTCAAAACAAATTGTACATATGGGAACTTGTTAGAACTACATAGAGACTTTGAGGTATTATGGTGACTGTAGTAAGAATGGTAAGTAAGAAGGTGCTAATTGTGGCTAGCAAAGATAAGACAGATTGAAGACCAGTCTTTCATTATCCCCCCCTCTTGAACTTGTGCCACATTTTTATATTTTTCAAAATAAATATTGCTTTCCTCTCTGGTATGTCAACTTCACAAATTTAAGCGCAATGCTAGATTACCAGCTAGGTGTTACCATTTTGGTATTGAAATTTCTACTTGTAACAGCAAATTTTATTCTAATAGTTTCTTCTCTCACACTTCTCACCTGTGGAACTCTCTTCCGTCTTCCTGCTTTCCAATCAACTGCGATCTTAAAAAATTTAAACACAATGTCAATCATCATCTGTAGTCTCCATGAATCCTGTTCTTTCATCTATTTCTTTCACTTAGTAAATTCTTGCATTTTAGTGGCTTTATTGCCTTTTATTGCCTTGCTTGGAGTGAAAGGTTTAAAAAAAATTATGCAAACAAGTCAATGAGAAATGGTTTGACTATGTGGTCAGCCATTGGTCATTTTTCTTCTCTTTTTACAGCCAATAAGCAAGCAGATTGGAACAGAAAGAGTTGTCAGTGTGAATTAAACACCTGTCCCAAATTAATGACTTATTTAATGGTCAGTAAATATAAAATAATTCAAGTATTGCAATAAAAACCAAAAGTACCATGAAGGAACCTAGTCAAAAATGGATAATACCTGCATCTAAAATATTTTAACAACTTAAATCATAATCTACTACTACTATTACTTAGTCCGATAAAAAAAAAATCTTCCTTGCTTTGCTTCTTCCCATCCTCAGTGAAGGACAACTGTATTTAAGTTTTTGAATTCAGTGTTGTCCATCTCCTAGACTGATTTCCAACCATGGCTAAAAAGCCCAGGCTGCCTTACTATTTGACCCATAACTGTGAGGAGATGAGAATTTTTATTTTAAAACCATTCAATCCAAAGCAAGTCAATGTAGTTATATCTTTAACTAGAGTATTTGTGCATCAGCGAATACAATGAACCTGGTTGAAATTCAAGCTTGGCTGTTTTCGCATTTTTTGTTAGTATCAATGATATCATCCACACACCTTTAGTCCATGATTCTCAATGGAGGGAAAATGATGTCAGTGGGTCTCAAAAGCCCTTCTAATCATTATTCAGAAGCTGGTTACAAAGTTCCTTTGCCTTCATCACAATGATGAAGATGTTGGCCACTTAGTTAAAAATAAGAAAGAAAGAAAAAAGTAGAAAAGAAGAAGAAAGTAGAAAAGAAGAAGAAAGTAGAAAAGAAGAAGAAAAGAAGAAGAAAGTAGAAAAGAAGAAGAAAAGAAGAAGAAAGTAGAAAAGAAGAAGAAAAGAAGAAGAAAGTAGAAAAGAAGAAGAAAGTAGAAAAGAAGAAAAAAGTACAAAAGAAAAAAGTAGAAAAGAAGAAAAAATAAAAAGAAGAAGAAGAAAAAAATAAAAATAGAAATAAATAAAAAAATAAAGAACAGATAAATAATAGTGTATGGTATACGACAGTAGCTCTAAAAGTTCATGTAGATATGGTAGTATCTACAGTATACTCTATAGGATGTATGAGTAAATGTAACATTTATCAGCAAAAAAAAGTGTGAGCAGAGATTTAATTCTGGTAATTTTGCTGTTGTCATGCTTGATTGCATTCGACAGAAAAAAATCATTAGATTTGCAAAAAAAAAAATTAGTACAAATATTCAACTCAGATGAAGCAAAAAAGTTATTTCATAAAAATGCTTTCAACCTCAACGTTATGATCAGATGGTTCTTATTTATCCTGGTCATAATATCCATGATAACAGCCTTCAAGAAATCAATGGGTTAGCTAGTTGACTTCCTTCTCAACAAGGCCCCAGATATTGCAATCCAAATCATTCAAAGATAGTAAAGTTATGTTAGTGGGTAGAAGGACATGATCATGAAAATATCTTAGCCAGCCTGATTCACATAAGCCATTAGGAAGGAAGTAAAGCTCTTCTGGAAAGCATATAGTCAATCTTCTTTGGACCAGGGCTTGACCACCATGTCTAGTGTCTTTGATGTGCCCAATGGCATTGAACCTAAAGCCCTGATGGAAGAAGTGGAATAGCATAACCAGGCCATCATTGCTCATGATCACAAGAAATGAGACAAATTTTGTGAATATGGTGAGCTACCTGTCATTTCTGCTTTTCACCTGGCCAGTTTAAAGAAGCTGGCAATATCCAAGTTGGTGTAGTCCTGGATATGATGATAATCTACATCTGGCAGCAAAGCCTCTGATCGGGAGATTGGAGGTTTTAAGAAGAGTGGAACCACCTCTTAATTGCCGTTGTTCCCAGGCACATGTTTATCTGGAGTGGTAGCACCTGTTAGGGTCCCAGCTATGGGCAAATAGTTGAACCCCCAAACAATACACTATGAAAGTATAAAAAATACATTTTTATAGTAAAAATGCCAGCAATACATTTTTATAAAATTACCAAAAATACATTTTATAGCAAAATGACCATAATGAGAGCAAAATGAATTTTATTTGTAGTTCAAGTCATAAAACTGTGTTCAAAATATTTAGATTTTGGCATTAAATAACCCATAGAGGTGTTGATATGTCGCCAAACAAAATCAACCATCTGAGTTGCTGTGATTGGTGTCTCACACCATGACCATGCCATCCCTTTTCTTTTTTAGTATCAGATTGAAAGCTGCTGTGTTAATGCTCTTGATACATCTGAAGGAGATCGGGGAATACAGAAATTTGGCACATGCAAAGTAACAATAGAATAGCAGTTAACCCAATGTTAGATCATAATGCTAGGTCTTCTATTTATAACCCACTGAAGATGTGTTCTTAAATATATGTTGCACTTTGAAAACTTCTCTTTAGACTGGTATCTGTGGTCTGATGCCAGACTATGTTTTGAAAAAAAAATATTTTTCACCAATACAATGCTCAAGAGCCACTCATGGTAGAGGGATACAATCAACAAAATGGTAATGCTGAATGAGATGTGTAAAATGAATGGAAGGGGCGGTGGCATGAAATGAAGATTACAAGAAGGTGGGAAGATAAGGATTGACCCTTGACTTGAAGAGGTCAAGATTAAAGTGTGCAGAGAAGCATCCACTTGGGAGTCTGTTTCATAATGTAGCTGTTCAGGTTTGGTTGGTTGATTTGTTTTCTATGACTTATCAAAAAACTTTATTTAAAACCAGAAAATATTTTAAGGCTGTAAGAGTTTTTTTTTTAGATAATGATTTAGAGATAAAAGTCTTACTAATTAGCCCATATTTAGGGGGTTAGAAAGGTGGATTCATTCATACCTTTCCCAAGGGTATTTATGCATAAATGAATATAATGAACTCAACTGAAATTGGAACTCTGATTAACAATTCCAAACCATTAACTGTTACATCACCTGCACATTCAAGCTTACAGCACCTGGTATTCCCAAACTGTCACTCATTTAGCTACAGACCAGTCTTGACATTGCTTAACTTCAGTGATCATACAGGAACTGGTGTTTGAAGATGATATGGCTGTAAGCATATTTCTTTGGAATATTGCTTCACCAGAAAATGGTATGAAACTATAACAAGCAAGATTGGGATATTAGTCAGAGAAAAATCACTGTGTATAATAATAGTAAAATATATTGGCCATTTGTTAACTCATTAACAGTTTTGAGTTTCATTGTGGTGTTTTAAACATTGACAAAGGGACATCAAGATTCATGCCTTTCCTCAACAATTGCATTTTTTAAAGCTGATAATCATCATGAAAAATTCACACTTTCTGTAGCCATCATTATTAAATAATAGTTGAAAAAAGATATTCCATGTGTTGATATGATATCGATTTTGGAAAAGTCATTTCTCTTGAAGTTCTGAAGGAGGATAGAAAGAAGAAAGAAAGAAAAAAAATGGCTACCATTTCTAATTCTGTTCTATTGATGAAAATTGTACCAATTGATTGGGAAGGATGATTTCTGTTGGTGCAAAAACTCTGTTGGTTGAAGGAAAAAAAAAAAAAAAAAAAAAGAATTTATGAATCAAATGTACTAAATTATTTTGTCTAAACCCAAAGAATTTATTGTCCTTAGCTGGTGTGAGAATGCTGTAAAGAGAAAGGGAAAGTGTGTGAGTTAAGAAGAGGAGGACAAAGACACAGAAAAATTTGGGGTGCAGAGACGGGGGGGAGAGAGGAAGAAAGAGATGCGGGGGAGAGAGGAAGAAAGAGACGGGGGGGAGAGGAAGAAAGAGATGCGGGGGGAGAGGAAAAAAAGACATTTAAAAGAGGAAGAAATTTTACGGGGGATTTTTTTTTTAGAGGGGGAGAGGAAGAAAGAGACGGGGGGGAGAGGAAGAAAGAGAACTGGGGGGAGGAGGAAAGAGACAAGGGGGGGGAGAGGAAGAAAGAGACGGGGGGGAGAGGAAAAAAGAGACGCGGGGGAGAGGATGAGAAGGGAGATAAGGACAAAAAAGAAAATGTGTTTAAACCCATTTGAGATAAAGCACTACTTTTCTTTTTTTTCCAAAATAATGACGAATATTACAATTTCCCGTCCCTGTGTGCATTTGTCCAAGGGAAAGCTTAAGTACAGTTTGACAGCTTGGAATAACACTGGAAAGGTGAATACCTTGCAGGTAATTAAATTTTGGTATAACCTGTATTTGTTTTTCATTTTAATTTGATTGCACCCATATCAAGTTTTCCTTCTACGGTTTTCTTTGCATAAAATCACATACTGATAAAAGGGCTGTTGTTTACAGAACAACATTTTGGATTTTGAGTAGGGATGTCAAAATTGTAACTTCCATTTTTTTTTTTTTAATCATTTCACCCCAAGCAAGGGAATAATCTCTTTATTATCACCCTTCACTACATATTGAGAACTTACTTCGACAAACATTATTGTCTAGGTCTTTTTTTTTTTTTTTTTTAATTAAAAATGTTAATTATTTCCAGCTGGTGGTGAAATGGTTTGTTTGGTCTTTGTTTTACGGCATATCAACCTCAATGGGTTATTTAATGACGACAAAATTTTTTTTTGCTGGTAATATGTTTTTCTTCAAAAATCTATTTCTGGGAATATTTTTCCTTAAAGAAATTGAAAGCTGGTCATATTTTTTTCAAAGAATATATAACTTTGTATTGCTGGTATTTTTTTTAAGTATTGTTGATAATTTTTCCTTCAAAAATTATTGCTTGTAATAATTTTTTTTTATTACAAAGTATTTCTGGTATTAAAACCTATTTTTACACAAGTTTGGGTGTTACCTATTTGCCCATAGATGGAACCCTAACAGGTGCTACCACCCCGGGTTAGGGTGGGCCTGGGAACACCAACAATTAAGAGGTGGTTCCGCGCTCCTCAAATCATCCTGATCAGTGGCCTTGCTGTTGGACATAGTTTATCATCTTATCCAGGATGCAGATGTCATTTATCGTCATACCCAGGATGCAGATGGAGTTTATCGTCATACCCAGGATGGATGGAGAAATGGATAACAGCTCAGATCAAGGAATCAGATCAGTGTTTGAATTCTAGTTGACTGTTACATTCATTTACATGCAAATACCTTTGGGAATAACATGAATCTATCTACTCCTGTTCCCAGCTATGGGTAAGTAGCAGAACAGTCTGTATTTTATAGCCTTTGGGCGGGGGGGGGCAACCAGTCTAGGAGAAAGACAATTCTGAATTCAAAATCTTCAACTATGGGTTAACTAACCTCACCAACTCACAATTGGTCAAGCATGGTAAGCATAGATACACCCCTGAAGATATGGTCAATTAAGGTGAGGTTCTTTCAAAGGTGTGGGAATGCTATGGATCTGATTCAACAAGCTTTTAATCCCTGGTACTTTTTTTTTGGTGCCAGAGACTGGTGTTCAAGTTTTGACAAAGACCAAAATTATGAATGCTGATTTTCAAAAAAAGCAAGATCTTCCTAATTGAATGATTAGTATAGCATAATTTTATTACTCTATATCTCTTTATATTTGTCCTTGTGCCAGACTTGAAGTAAGTCCTGGGTATGTTGATGCCAGATGTAGTTTCTGATTGGGAGATTGAAAGTTTTGAGGGGTGTGAAACCACCTCTTTATTGCTGTTGTTCCCTGATCCACCCTGACCCAGTTGGTAGCATTTGTTAGGGACTATAGGAAATTTACCGTCAAATAGTGGACCTCCAAACAAAAAGAAAAATTATGTAAGTACAAAAATATATTTTTATATAAAAGAATTACCAACAATTGCTATTTATAGTAAAATTACCAATAAAACAATTTTAAAGCACTATAACCACCAATACATTTTTTTTATTAAGATATACCAACAACACATTTTATAGAAAATGACTAACAATACATTTTATCTGGAGTTGAAACCATGAAATTGTGTTCCAAATATTTAGATTTTGACATAAAAATTCATATGCCACTAAACAAAATCAACCAACCAATGAATCAAGCAACATGAAAGAACTCTTCCATGACATTAACCTATATAATATCCTAGAATATTTTAAAGAAATCAAACTGTATTCCAAAATATAACTTCAACAAAACTACGACGTAAAACACACATCTCACCCCCTCTCATAATCATGTCCACACAAACATGTATATACTAAAAAGCTGAGTATCATCTACCATGTATTCAATTGTGAAAGCAGAATAACATAACATTTTTATTACTTCAAGGCTCCAAGGGAAATTAAATTTCACCATTAAATGACCCATAAAGAAGTTGATTTGCCATTAAACAGACAAACTTGAATATGAGTAAAAGCACTTTGCCACATAACAGAGCCAACTACCAGAAAAAAAAAATTAATGATATAAGCAAAATGCTGATTTTCCATATCACATTAAACAAAAGGTTAGAAAGGAAAGTGCAGACAGTAGAAGAAAGAGCAATAATAGTTAGTGGACTTGAAAAGCTTATTTTCCTGAAAAAAGTTTAAAATGTGAAAGATTTTATAAATTTCAATCAACAATAATTCCATTTTGCCAATGAATACTGAATGTTTTCTTATAAGAATTCGGCTAATAATGTTAACATTACTAATGGATATGTGACCTTATCCAGGGAGCATATATTCCTGTCCTTGTGTCAGACTGAAATATGCTTAGTAAATAGCAAGTAACTTTAGGCAGTGAAAATAAAATGTAAAAAAAAAAAATAAAAAAATAAAATACATTCAGAACAAAGATGGCAGAATGTTGTTTTTTCCTGCTAAATCTTTAGTCATCATGATTAGAGCACATTCAACATGTGAATATGCAACAGGAATGACTATGTCGGAAGTTTCAATTCCCCAATCCTTCATCAGAAGTGACTCAGAATCCAGGGTCAGTCAGGTTTTGTGAATTGAAGATGACAGATTAGGAGAATTTTATGCATTCAGTATTTTGTTGGTCAACAGAGAAATGCCATCAATCAAGATGAATGACTTTTTTTATTTCTGAAGATGACTCAGAAGTGGGGTTCGGATAATTGAGCAGATTTTAGAAATTAATTAGGAAAATTTTAGAAATATAGCTAAAGAAACGATCAACAGGATATACAAATCAGAATATGACCAAACTAATTCCAGTGAATCTGAGCTAGTGCTACCCAGTGCAAGGATTGAACTCACAATTACTCTGCAATTAAATAAGAGAAATAAAAGGCAAATAAGATTGATTGACATCTAAAGAAAGGCTTTTTTACTAATTTTTGAAATAATTTTTGATAAAATAACAAAGATCAGGACACTAGTCTGATGTAAATAAGTTATTTTACTAAGTATTGTTTAGATAAATCAAATTTAAAAAAGTCATGGAGCACCTTTTAAAACTGAATTCATTCATCATTTTAACTGATCTAGTGAGACAAGCATGCTATTTACACCATGTTGAAGTGTCCAGTCTATAAATAAAAAAAAAAAAAAAATGTTTTTTGGAAATTTCCATTTTATTTTTATATCAAAAGAAAAAACTGTTTTGCTGTAGCACAGCTCATCAGTGTAAATATTCATAACATATATATATATATATATATATATATATATATATATATATATATAATAATGATTTGAGTAAATTACTTTGTTAACAATATTGTTAATTTGGTTCTAAAATACAATGCTATGTATTTAAAAGATTCTTGATAAAAACCAAAAAAAGAATTTTTTGCAATGTTATTTCCTCAAACTCAATGAGGATAGTAGCTAACTTCCAGGAGAGATTGATTCATTTTGCCTTCTAAAATAAAACATTTTCAGCTGACATGAAATGATGAAAGAGTTTATTGAATCAAATCAAAATTAAGTATTTTGAAATTATATATTTTGAATGTTGGTTTACTATGTCATGATAGACAATTTTCCTCTCCTGAATTTATTTTACATATAAGTCTACCATTCATCCATGCATTGAATATTGCTGCAACATCTGGTCTTGTGCTTCTGCTATGTATTTAGAGATTCTTGATAAAATCCAAAGAAGAATCTGCAATGTTATTCATCCTGAATTGGCATCTCGGCTTCAGCTACTTTCTCAGTGTAGCTTTCCTTTTCTATAAATATTTTTGTGGTAATTGTTCAAGCTTTCTTCTTTAATACCTTGACTTTATAAATTCAAGCGCAGTACTAGATTGGCTGCTAGGTCTCATCATTTTACAGTTAAAATGGCTAAATGCAACTAAGTTCTATGCTAATAGTTTCTTCTTCTGTACTTCTTGCTTGTGGAATTCTTTCAGCTTCTTGCTTCCCAGTCAATTTTGATCTTTGAAAATTTAAATGCAATGGCAATTGTTATCTTTTGTCTTTATTTTTATTTTTATGATATTTTCAGTTATTTCTCTTTTTATTGCAAAAAAAAAAAAAAAAAAAAATATTTTTATCAAAAGAGAAATTTCTTCAACAAACAGGTGTAAAACCATTTTTTGTTTTTCTTGGATTTAGAAACCAAATTTTTTGGTGAAAAAATTTAAAAAAAAAAAAAAAAAAAAAAAAAAAAGAGGGTTGTCTCTAATATTAAAGAGAAATTGTCATAAAAAAGAAAAAGAAATCAATAAAAAAAAAAAATTAAAAATCAAAAGAAAAAAAAAAATTGAAACAGTTTAAATGGGCTAAAAAAAAGAAAAAAAAAAAAAAAAAAAAAGAAACAGAAAAAAAAAATTTTTTAAAACAGAAAAACAAATTCATGGGCTAAAAAAAAAAAAAAAAAAAAAAAAAAACAAACAAAAATGAAACAAAAAAAAAAAAAAAAAAAAAAAAAGAAAAAAAAAAAAAAAATGTCTCTAAAAAACAAGGGTTGTAGTGAAACAAAAAAAAAAGAAATAAAAAGAAAATTATCATGGGCTAAAAAAAAAACAGAAAACAAATTGTCATATAAAAAAAAAAAAAGAAACAGAAAACAAATTTTGTGAAAAAAAAAAAAAAAAAAAAAAAAAAAAGACAAACAGAAAAAAAAAAAAAAAAATTGAAACAAATTGGGCTAAAAAAAAAAAAAAAACAGAAAACAAATTGTCAAACAAAAAAAAAAAAAAAAACAGAAAAC